>CM029273.1:12404893-12480453 GCA_016920895.1 Vaccinium myrtillus
AGAATAATCAAAAGAATTCCTGGAAAGAATAAAAAATTAAACTACCTGATCGAACTAACGAATTTGGAATGAATATTGGATCCGGATTCGGATCCCAGCTTATCGGATCCGACCTGTTGACAGGTCTACTAAGAATGAAGTCCTAGAATGAACTCGTCTCCCGTCCCCCTCTCTCTGGTCCTCTCTAATTTTCATTTTTCTGGGTGTGAAACTGTGATCGAAACCGTTCACGTTGTATATCTCACCGAGAACTTTAACCAGACCAAAAATTATATTGATCGAATACCAATCAATAGCTTATCGGCACACATTTATATTAAACAAACACACAAAGGGGTCTGAATCCAGTGTGTTTTTGTGTTTTCTTAATATACAAGTGCACCGGTTAAGTATTGATCGGTATCCGATCAACTTGATTTTAGGTACAGTTGAAATTCTCGATGAGATTTACAATATGAACAATTCTTATCATTGTTGTGGGTCTGAGATGAACAAACCATCTTGCCACACTCCAAACCACATCCACCTTCGTGGCATGCCGCATAGGCGCTTGGCCAAAATAGTTGATTTAATTTTGATAACCAATTACGATCCGATGTGCTTTTATGCACAGGCAAGACACTAGTAAGATAACAAAATGATCAGAGAAAAAAAATAGAAAACTCAATAAACCAGAAATTTGACTCTTTGATTACACAGTCATAGCCTTGATCAAAATTACAAAGAAAATTTCAAGGAGTAAATTAAAAGAGAAAAGGTTGACTAGATCGATCGAATTAGGGTTGACTAGATCGATCGAACTAGCTACTACTTAATTTACAAAATAACAAAATTCAAGCATTTCTTTTCCCTCTCATGGAACAGGATAAGACTTGTTTTTACACATGCATTTGTAAGCCATGGGACATGTCTCTGCCTCGGCAAGTGATGCACAAACAAAGCTGACCATGACTAGTCGACACGGTGAGCACGACCCACAAGCGTGGGAGCAATCCGGTAGGGCCGAACCGGCGATTTGGAGAGTGTCCGCTCCCCGATACTTCATCGTTACCGGTCTTGTTCTCTCTCCGTAAGCGTTAGGGTTCACCTTCTCCTCGTCTCTTGTCGTTGGAGGCAGAGTTGGATGGTGGTGGCTATGATCTGCAAGAATTAGGATCAATTTCGTTCATTAGAAGAGCAAATTTTGAATAATTACAATTTGGCCAAAATGGAGATTGAAGTTAGTTAAATTAACTTTAAAGTGTCTTGTAGGAAAGAGAACAAAATAAATGGACAAAAAATTGAAAGTTTTTGAGGTTAAAGTTTAAAATAAAAGGAAAATTGACCATAAAACAAAAACACAAACAAAACAAAAGGGGAAAAAAAAAAAAAACCCTTTAACATAGACACAAATGAACAAGATTTTATATATAGGTTCCACCTATGCGTCGGCAAAGGGTCATATTCACATATTATTCTTACCCGATTCGTGTCTGCGGAATAATTAAAAATGAGAGTACTAAAATTGTTTTGGCCAGTAAGAGAAAATAATTAATACTTTACTGCCTAAGAAAATACAATTGCTCAAGAGTTACAATAGTTCTTCGTGTCAAAACTCGAAAGAGTACTTCGACAACATATGAGAGAGACACACATAGAGGGAGAGATTCGTACGTGAATGTTGCCGCGAAATGTGTCTCGCCGGCATGACTCCCGGAAGCAAAATAAGAGCAATGAGAAGAAGAAAAATGCAGACAAAACCCTTCATGGCTAGGACCTGAACACCTTTTTTTTCCTCTTTCTCCCTTTGAGTTGATTTTGCTAAGTTAGAGAAAATGTGGCACTTTGGTGGGGAAAAAAATGAGATAATAATGCGGGTATTTAAAGGGGTGCAAATATTGAAGTCAGTCACAGGCAAAAGTGGGGCTAATGGAAACGGGTTCACATGAAAGAGAAGGTGCAGAGAGTGGTCACAGGGCTTTCTTGAACCCCTTTGAGGTTTCATTTATTTGCTTCTTTCATGCTTTTCTCCTTCCACAAGCCATTTGAAATTTGAGGGGGAAAGAGAGTGAGGGGTCTAATGTGACTGCCATTAATGTTGTTTCCAGTACCCATAAGAATGGAACCTGCGACCTTGTATTGCACTCATGTACAACAAGGATGTAGTGCATAATCCGAGCCGTTTAAAAGTACTTTTATTGTTTCAAATTTGATAAAAATTTCCTAGAGATAAAATGACTACTGGACCGTTGATTGTATAGATGGCCGGTTTAGATCTCACACTAGGTACACTCCTGTCCTATAGGGTCCGCGGATCCAGGGATGGAGTCAGAGAGGGACCAGTAGGGGCGGTTGCCCCTAAAAAATAAAAAAATAGAAACCTCTAGTATTATCTAGGGAAAAAAAAAATTTCCTTTGAACTATATAGACTTGCCCCCTGCAAAATATTTTGGAAAAAATAGTCGCCTTTGTGTAATAAAATTCCTAACTCCGTCCTTGCGCGGAACCCATGAAAAATGCAACCATCAATGCTTGCAAAACTAGGTTAAACGAAAGAACTCTCACCATCAATGCTCAATAGTGGTATTCATGAGATCTTCTACTTAATTGTATATATGCATGCTTCCATTGATACATTGCTTTCATAAGGACACTTTAAACACATACCCAACTTTAATTTCCCTGCAAGGAATTAATAATGTAGTATACACATCTTTCTTTCATAATTTTGTTCACGGAGAACTTTTTTTTTTTTTTTTCATAACTCATCTTGTTTGGTTGTGTGACAAAAATGACAAGGAATTGAATGCATATTCTTCTTAGTACATGTACGTATATGTATTTGTGTTATCTGTTTTGTTTGTTTGCTCATTTCATATGTAGAATAACAAAATGAAAGTATGGTGAGCATATTTTATGACAACAATTTAGGGAATGTGCGATGTGTTACTAATGACTTATAGCATGCGCCTTGTAACTTTTCATTCTCATCCGACACCCAAGCATTAGTGATAAAAGGGGCGTACCTAGTGCACGAAACTCCCGCATATCTTGGATCTGGGGAAGGGTTGATGTACGCAGCCTTACCCCTGCAAGCAGAGAGACTGTTTCCGAGACTCGAATTAACCTGCGACCTTCAGGCCACAATGGGGCAGCTTTACCGCTGCGCTAGGTCCGCCCTTCACCCAAGCATTAGTGATGATACTAAAAAATACGGATACACAAATTGTTACTGTGCAAGTTGAGTATCGTGAGTTCCTTTTTATTAGCATATAAGTATAAGAGACTAAGAAGTGAATATACTTGCATTAAGTGACATATACATATACAAAGATGATTTATTGCTAGGTTTAGTTTGCCTCCTGTGTGTGGTAGTTATGCCCTTCGAGGGCTGATGGTTCCCATTAGGACTGTAAACGAGTCGAGCCAAGCTTTGAGCTGTTCAAGCTCGGCTTGACCTAAATCTATAGGGCTCGAGCTTGTGACAAGCGAAGATTATTCAGCTCGAGGTCGGCTGGAATAATTTTGCCAAGGCTCGAGCTCGGCTCGAAAGGCTCAAGTACGCTGGGTTCAAGCAGTGAACAAAGGGTTGAAGTCTGGGTTCCATATTTATATGGGATCCTCTAGTAGTGAGTTCTCCAAGATGAGCTCGGCTCGTTTATGTAATGAGCTGAAAGTAGTGGCTCAAGCTCGTTCGTTTATCTTACGAGCCGAATTCAAACGAGCTCATTTCTAGCCGAGCAAGCGGCTCGACTCATTTGCAGCCCTAATTCCATGTTTGATGCACTTTGTTAGTATTTCTGTTCTCTCCAATGAAAATTTCTCTCGTTGTGGCAAGGAAAACATATACTATTAGTGCCAAATTAATTTTTAGATTTGGGCTTGACTTGTTGGCCCCTTTTCAAACCCATTGAGTCAACATTTTTAACCCACGAGTGGCCCATCAGGTTTGTTTTGGTATGGGCCTAACAGGTTCACTGGCATCTGTTTCTATCAAAACCCAAAGGCCCAAAACATAAAAAAGAAAAGAAAATGGAAAATGATTTAAGTATTTATTTATTGGGCCACTTAGCTAAAAATCCAAAACAGTTGGGCTGTGTTTGATTTGTAGTTTAGTTTAGTTTTGATGATGTAAACATGTGTAATGAGTGAAGAGAGATAGAGAGAGAAATTAGGAAAATGATGATGTCAACAAAACTAAACCCCCTAACCGAACAGGGCTTTGGCAATTTTAAAGAGAAGGACAAGGAATTTTTGCGATCGAACATAAAAACAAAAAATATTTGCCATTTTTAAAAGAAAGGATAAAGAACTTTTGCAATCGAACATAAAAACAAAAAATAATTAGTGAAGTGTCGCTAATTTTTAAAAATTCAAATTTCGAATATAAAATTCAAAAAAAATCACCATTCTACCTCCGGCCGACCACCACCCCACCTCTAGCCGACCACTTCCGGCGACCAAAAAAATTAGGGAAGTGTCACTAATTTTTAAAAATTCAAATTTTGAACATAAAATTCAAAAAAAATCACAACCCACCTCTAGCTGAGTACTTCCGCCGACAAAAAAAATTAGTGAAGTGTCACTAATTTTTAAAAATTCAAGTTTCGAACATAAAATTCAAAAAATCAACACCCCACCTCCGGCCGACCACCACCCCACCTCTGGCCGAGCACTTCCGGCGACCAAAAAAAATTAGTGAAGTGTCACTAATTTAAAAAAAATCAAGTTTCGAATATAAGATTCAAAAAAATCAGCAACCCACCTCCAGCCGACGACCACTTCACCTCTGGCAAACAACTTCCGACGACTAAAAAAAAAAAAAAAGTGAATGTCACTAATTTTTAAAAATTTTAATTTCAAAAAACAACTGTGCCTTCCTTCCAAAACCCCAATCTTAACATAAACCTAAATCAATGTAGTCCACAAAACCAAATCCCTGTGAGGACTAACATCTTTTGAGCCGACTCAATGGCCCCACAAACAAAATATAATCTAATCAATGTGTTAACCACATACAAATGCAACTCAAACAATTCTTAACTACGATGGCATGAACCTCCTGGCCTTCGCTCGATGCACGGGATTCCATGCAAGCCTCGACAAGAAAAGGGTACGCGTACTTATCACGAATCAAACCCATCGCTCGCAATTCACTATAAAACAATAATGCAATCAATGAGTTGTTGTTCTTGCAACCCGAAATGCACCGAATAATTGCATTGTACACACTAACAATTTGAAGATGAGTTGAGAGAATTTATTTGCATGGTTACTTCAGCAAAGACGCGTTGATTCTTTTAGAGAGAGAGAGTCTCCGTTGAGAGAGTCTCTTTTAAGGAGTGAGGGTATTTGTGACCAAAATAAAGAGAGAGTGGGTGTATTTTATCCTTATATTAAATCATAACTAGAGGCCGGGGCACACGCGATGCGTGTGGAAGTCAAACTTAAACAAAAAAATATGCACAAAAGTATCTTGCTTATCATTAGATCTCGTATATTACATTACATTTTTTTTTTTTTTGAGAAATGAACAACACTATAAATATACGAACAATAGCTTTGGGCTTATTTTTTGATCTTTTGCGCCTTTTGTGCATTTTCTTTTATCAAAAATCGATTTGAACTCAAATTTTGATGAAATATAAAGTATATTTCCGATAACTATAGACATTAATCTCTTTGGGCCAAAATTATTGGGTGCGACTTGAGGAGAGAAAAAGGGGTCTCTTTTCTTGGTCATTTTCTTTAATCTTGAAGTGTGTGCAAGTTAAACTACGAAAAATAACTTTTTTTCTTTTTCAGTGTTTTTCTTTAATCTCGAAATTGGACGCACACACGTGTGCAAATTATTTTTTGTTGCCAAAAAAAAAAAAAAATGGTTTTCGTTCAATTTGAAAAAAAAAAAATTTCCAATTCTTGTTAAATCTTCTAGTTTTGACAAAGAAAGAAAACAAATTGATATGTAATATGCAACTCTGCAAGTTGAGCGAACTATAATGACTTTTTTCTAATCGAAAAAGGTGGGAAAACTCAATGAAAATTGTCAACAGAAGCATAAAATAAACTACCCATATTAAAAAAGAGAAGAAGATTGGAAAAATAAAAAGAGAAGAGAAACCTGGAGCAAGACTCCTGTGGCTGACTGTGCTATTCCCTGGCCCTCATTCCCACTTCCCAGCACCTCATGTTTTCGCCATTAATTCCCAAAATAAGTAGAGATTTTGGGAATCTAGGGAAGAAGATTGGGGATGTTGTGGCAGTTCCGTCCACGTAAAAATGAAAAGTAGAGGAGAAAGTGGGGGTGTGTCGGTTATAGGGGGAGAGATTTTACATTTTAACTGGGGACGATTACTTTTTTTATCAGGCTTAAAATGTAGAAGTTGAAGGGTAATAATGGAAATCACAATTGTGACAGGGCTTCAAAAAAAGAGACACACCAATTGGTGCTCTCCCTTTATATATTAGATTGCAAATAATGTCTTTATGTTTGATTGCAAAAGTTCTTTGTCCTTCTCTTCAAATAAGAAAAATATTGTGTATGTTGGGAGTTTTTACGATGCATCGATCCAGCCATCACTTCCGCTGCGCCGGCGTGCACATGACCCAAACTTCTGGGGAGTATCCACGGAGTCCACCACATTCGTTGGACCCAATATAAATTAAATGACACATATCCACTTAAAAGGCTAAGCCTTGTAAGTGGTGAGTCATCCAATTGTATATTAAGGTCCAACCCTTTTTCTATTTTTTCAATGTGGGACTTAATCTTCACACATGTTCCAACAAATCTCCCCCTCATGTGTGAACCGTTCATTGAGCCTTGCCCGTTTCTTTGCATCCAAGCTCCCCCTTGATTCTGATCTACTACTCTCAACCCAATCTTCCAAACTAGGGCTTATTCTGCACCAACTCCATTTAGATCCATCCATCAAATTCTCCATTGAGAGCCAATGTGCCCATTCATTGGCACCATGCTCCCCGACGAGAAACTCCATTGAGAGCCAACGTGCCCATTCACTGGCACCATACTCCCCGATGAGTCAACGTGCAACATGTGTTCCATTCGCTTGCATCACCTTGCAATGGGCACACCGCATTACTTGCACTATTGAATTTTTCTGTTTCCAACACTTGGAGTTCACCATGCAAACCTATCCATTGCGCACCGAGAGTCTGCCCATAGATCGTCAGCCATTGGCTCTGATACCACTTGTTGAGAGTTTTTACGATGCATCGATCCCGCCATCACTTCCGTTGCGCCGGCGTGCACATGACCCAAACTTCTGGGGAGTATCCACGGAGTCCACCACATTCGTTGGGCTCAATATACATTAAATGACCCATATCCACTTAAAAGGCTAAGCCTTGTAAGTGGTGAGTCATCCAATTGTATATTAAGGTCCAACCCTTTTTCTATTTTTTCAATATGGGACTTAATCTTCACACATGTTCCAACAGTGTATTTATGACTAATTATTCCTTATTTATTTTTGGATCATCCTCTCCTTAACAGATTATATCGATTATTTTCTTAAGTGCAAACATTTGAGGTCAATCCAGCAGTTTTATTAGGGGTGTTTGGATACCTACTTTTTCCATTTTAAACTTGTAGGTGTTTGAATACTCTTATCTATAATGTGTTCTCCTATAATGGAGTATTTTTTATTTTTTATTTCAGAGAAAAAAAAATCCAAGGTATATGAGCTTTTTAACTTCTCATTTTTCGATGTTCCTTTTTGTTGTTAATAGATACATGCTCTTAATCAAAGTTCCTATCAATAGACCATTGTTGTTATTGAGGTGATGAACATTTTAGACTAATCAGAGCTTGTTTCATAAACCCTGTTGTTTTTACTAACTGTCCTCTATCGTTTTTTTTTTTGGCTTTTTTTTTTTGGCTTTTTAGGTTTTTTTTTGGCTTTTTGGCTTTTTACTAACTGTTTTCCTGAAACACCACATTAATTAATAACGTATTTTTTCGATTCAAAGTTTAATTATTTTAGCGTATTTTTTTTTTACTACAGTTTACATGTGAATCAACATACTTTTCAACCTCCATAACAATTCAATAGGTTGCTTTTCGCATTTTCCCTCCGTAAACGTTCATTGCAAACAAATTGTTTTTTGTAGTATAATTTGTTTTGAAACGTTGGTTAAAGGTCAACAATGTGAGCTTTGAGCAACTACTCCAGTTTCCAGCAGTTAGGCTGCCCACCACATGGACCCACCAAGTGTACTACCATCCCAATTGAAGACAAAAGCTTGATCAGGGTCATTCCAGCCGTTCATTTGTCATATGTTAGTTAGTTAGCGGGTTAAACAATAAAGGGTGTTCGATATTTATTCATAAACTTGAACTTCAAACCTCTCCTGACAGGCAAGTGGTACAACCAAATAGGTAATAAGCCATATTTATTTGCTTCAATTTCATGGACCTAAGATTACGACCTATTCTTAACATTTTCTTCAACGCTGCAGTAACTATTCAGTAGTCTTCGGCACAATCAAGTGGTGTCTCAATTCTCAACATGTGTGGTTGGAACACCACGTGACGGTAACCCGAGACTACCAATTAGTCAGCGTTGACTCGTGAGTAATGCATCCTTTTCCAAGTCAAAAGGAAAGTAATTTGTCCTTTCTGAATCCCATATCTTGGTTTAGAATTATTGACTAATCAATTTTGGCAGCAGTGCGGCCGCCATGAAAGAACCATTGGAATAACAGTCAAACGCGCTTTGTCTACTGTTTAGACACAAACTGATACCAACATGATGCATATATATGCACATTTCTGTGTAAATAGTCTCCATTAATTCAAGCATATATCTAAGTACAAGATCATCTCCCTCTTCTCGGTTCAGATAGCTAGCTTTTCCCCTCTCTCTCTCTCTCAAGTCTACAGCCATGAACGCCCTAATAAAGAACGCCACCTTGCGTTTCAGCCGGCGGTCCGCTGATCATGATCAGCGCCCCAACATGTCGACTTCTCTAAGCTATAGAAGGGAAAGGGCGAATAAAAGGCGGATTTTCCTCCGAACATACAATTTGGCATCATCGAACAACCAGTACTCAAGAAAATCAAATAGTCGTCGGAAGCTAAAGAAGTTTGTTGTCAAAGCGAAGTCAGCCTTGGTTTCGGTCATGTCATTAGCACGATTTCGTTCGTTGAGATCTGGCGTCTCTCCATCTCCGGCGTCAATCTCTGCATCCCCGGTTCGAAAGTGTTTTTAGTTTTTCTTTTTTTTTCCTTTTAACTTTTCAGTTGGTGAAAAAGATGGGTTCAAATGAGCTTGGAGTCCTTGATGCTGTGGAATCGATTACCAAAGCTTTGAAGCTAGCATGGAGGTTGGGTGGGTCACATAGATAGATAAGGGTAATTTAGGGATACCATTATCTTCATGCAGTCTTATCCAAACCATTCATGCTTTGAGAATTTTTCTATTTGATTCATGAAACTAGCTAGGAGTTTTGTCAACAAGTTTTATTTATGGACTTTTATGTGATGTTTAAGACAATACATATATCTAGGAGAACTCAATTGCCCGCGTTGTTCATCTTATCTGGTCTGTCTAGAAGGTCATGCCAAAATCATATTGGTTGGATATTAGTAGTTGCATAATCAAATGACATTTGTCATTAAAAAAAAGGCAATCTACATAGCCTGCTTGTTACAAGACAAAACAAATGTATCTCAATTGCGCCGGATAAAGATAACTTAATCCATCTGATTCTTTTCATTGATGATCTACTCAACAAACACTACATAACTCACTGCTCCAATCATCTGGACCCATGATGGATTGGCACCGAGTCCGAAATGCAAACAATTGAAGTTCAAAAATTTACTTTTAATGTACGTGCTGCCAACTAGGTTTGTTAATGGACCGGATTGGTCAAATTAGCTCAAATCCGGATCCAAATCCGAAATTGACAAATGCGGAACTGAATATGAAATTACGGATTTCCGATATGAAAATCAAGATTCGATCTGTATTTTTCTTCCCGTTTGGGGGTGAGGCGCAGAATTTTAGGGGAATAAAAGGTAGCATATCAGACCCAAAATCAAGACAATAACAGCAAGATCCGGATTCGGATCTTAATCGGATTGGATCAATCCGTATTTTATTCGGATTTTCGGATCCAAACTATCAGATTATCGGATTTGAAATATAGGATCCGAATCCAATCTGGTCCATTGACAGGCCTACTGCCAACACTTGAAATGTATAATGGGAAAGATCTGCTTAAATCAGTAAACTTTGTGGCAACGGAAATTCAGTCAAACTAGTCAGTAATCCCATATGTCTATGCAGGAAATAAGCAAGGAATCCGGGGAAAAATTGCATGTATCCTAGAATCCGGTTATTTAGCTCGAGCAAGCCAGCTAGAATATGCATATCTTTGGCCATAACAAATGTGAAAACACACTTGTCTAAAATTAGAGAAAGGCCTATATATTTTGGCGGAGAGGAAGAAGAAGAGCCGCTCCTTCATCCTCTCCCCTTCTGGTTCTCCTTCTTTGATGGAATATCAACCAAAGGTTGCATTCTTAATTTCCACATTCTAACCCACCAATGCCGCAATGAGTTCTGCACCCCCACCACCCTACGTCGCCCTATCGGAGAACAACGGAAGCCTCCGTCCGCCTCCCTACCGCCGCAATGTCCCCCGGTACCAATCCACCCATCACAAGAAAGGCGGAAGCTGTTGCCTCAGATGCATATGTTGCTGCTATTGCTTCCTATTCCTGTTCATCCTCATTGTGTCCGCGTTCTTACTCTTCTTCTACACCTTCTACAAGCCCCAAATGCCTTCCTACCAAGTCGAAGGTATGACCGTCCAAGCTTTCGACCTTCAGCCCGATTTCAGCCTCCTCACCGAGTTCTTGGTTACCGTGAAGGCCGAAAACCCTAATGAGAATATTGGGTTCATCTATGGCCGCGCAAATTCTGTGGCCGTTTCTTATAAGGACTCCACGCTTTGCTCTGGAAATTTCCCTCACTTTTTCCAGGGGCACAAGAACACCACCATGATCAAGGTGACGATGAGTGGAAAGAGTGCATTCGGATCAGGTCTTCAGGAGGCTCTCATGCAAAACAAGAACACGGGGCAGATTCCGCTGCTGGTTGAAGTCAAGGTGCCCATAAATGTTGTGGTGGGAGGCTTACCTCTGAGGCATTTCAAAGTTTTCGTCAATTGCTCTTTGGTCGTGGACAACTTGTCGCCCAACAAGAAGATTGGGATTGTGTCGAGTAAGTACGACGTCGGTGTCTCGCTCTGATTCCACAAAAGCTCATACTTCATTATCTCTCCCCCTCTCACCACTGTCTCTCTTCTTCTGTGCAAGAAGCAATCAGATATTCCAGTGTCCTTGCTCAAGATTTAATATTTCTGTTGTTTACCATGGATAAACGCATTTTATAAACTGAGATATACAAATATTCAACATATAGACTCTGCAAATTGCAATGTAGGATTCTATTGTTTTTTAAAAAACAAAAATAAAAGATGGGGGGTATCAGGCAAGCAAAAGACATGCTAAATGCAAATAGGTAGCAGGGCACATACTAGAAGCCTTGATTGCAGGTAAACTTTCATGCATGATCAGTATTAATTTGATGGGATTTCATTGTTGGATCCTAAGAATTTGCAAAAGGTAGATATAGGGTTCTTCTTTATTTTACGATTTCATTGTTGAATTTCCATTGTTTGGTTGACACGGAAAACCACTAATATGACTATTGATCAAATATTTTCCCTCTTTTTTTCTATCCTCTCAACTACCAAGCAAGCAAAGCAAATACCCAATCCACTCATTAACAGAACCCATAAACAGAACGAAAAGGATATCCTCGTAAACTGGTAGCTTACTAAACTTTTGCAAAGCCTATTTGTTTCTTTCTTTTCAAAGGAACTCTCTCAGAAAAGCTTCCCAAACTAAAGGACTGTGTGCTCTATTTAGGATACCTTGGAAAATTTGCAAGACTCTTTGTTGTTTTCCTATAATAATACTCCAATTTGTAAATAACTAATACTCTCACAAGTGGTTGAGGGATTTTGTCAAACACCTTATGGGCATTTGACTGTGTTCGTATGACAGAATATTATTGACAGATTAACACGGTAGGAAAATTTGTAGCTCAAAGTCAAAAATCAAATACAAACAATTACTTGAAATTTGTAGATTGAAAAGATCAAATTATTTTATAAGAAATGCAAGAGTGAGGATCCAAACAGAGAGAGAGAGAATGACATTGATGGTGGAGAGGAAGACGATCAGAGAGAGGGAGAGATAAGGGAAAAGGAGAGGGAGAGATGAGGGCGGTGTGTGTGTGTGTGTGTGTGTGTGTGTGTGTGTGTGAGAGAGAGAGAGAGAGAGAGAGAGAGAGAGAGAGAGAGAGCTGAGGTCTAACTTTGAGTCGGGTTGTTTCGCGAGCGTCGAGTCATCTCTTGGAAATTGTTTTCCGGAGTTCCATTTCGGAAATCATTTTCCAGCTGAAGTGACTTGTTTTCAGTTAATTTTTTGTTGACAAAGAAAACGTTTTCCTGTTGACTTCTGTTTCCTATTTTACCAAACACCGGAAAATGTTTTCTACGGAAAATGTTTTCTTAGAAAACGTTTTCCGCCCGAAACAAACGGAGCCTAAACCTAAGGCATTGGATATTTCTCAAAACATTGGTACATGATTTTTGTTTCAAGGCAGTTGCTCCTTGAGTATCCTTCAGGGTCAACAATTTGAACCACCTGTTTTCTAACATGCTCGATATTGCGTTGAATGGTGCAGCATAAATATGTCCTAAAACTGATCACATGTCAATCTGACTATTTACCATTAAATCCCCATTTTATGGCAATGTCTAGCTACTTCTAATCAAGGAGCTGGTGGAGAGTACATATCCTAAACAGCGGCAGGTAAAAATGATGACATAGATGTGCAATTTGCAGTCAAACCTTACACAAGATGCAATTCCATGCAATCTACAAGACTAGGGATTCGTTCACTTGTAAAGAAATTGGTGCAGAAAATTTATTTCCGAGAATGTTTTAGAGAAGTAAAGTTTGAAGGAAAATGAATTGTATTTTCCTTCGTACGTCCCTTTGGAAAAGAACGTAGGAAACTAGTGTAGTTTAATGGTCTAGGAAAAATAGTAATTTGATCGTGTAAAAACAAGATTCCTGCAAAATCTTATACTTTTTGCAGAACAAGTTTTGAGGAAAAACAAATCCTAGTGGCAGTGGCGGCTACAGGATTTTTGAACAGTGTTTTCAAAATTGTCTATACTCTACTAGCTCAATTAACGAGTCAAATATACACAAAACTTCATGTATTCATATGAATAATGCAACCAAAAATTGCAAAGCTACAAAAAAATATTACAATCGTTCTCGACAAATTTTTATATTTTGAGCGAAGAAACTAGTCCATTCCCTTCGGCAGTCAACATCGTAATTCACAAAATCCCTTTTCCGAGAAGAAAGATTAAACCGGCGCATAATATTTATGGATTCAATAAAGTTACTAATCAATTAGGCTTCATTTGGAGCACTACCTGAGAATCCCCCATGACCGTTATATTGTTTTCTTTTAAAAGATTGATTGTGGGATGCTTAAACTTACCAATTGAACACTTTGGGAAGAAAATCATTAACAATAGTAGCTAACTTTGGAGTGTGATTTTGTTCACTCTCCTCAAAAGTGGGTGAACATTAGCCTCCCTCTTATTGGTTAAAATGATGTAGGTACTAGGGCTGTCCAGTGGATCATCCGATCCGCTCAATCCGTCCAATCCGATCCGTCCGTTGACCCATCCATGAATGTTCGGTTCGGTTCCGGATCGAGAATTTCTTATCCGGCGGTTTCGGATCGGATCGGATCCGCTCAATCCGCTCAATAATCCTTCTTAATCTGTCAAATCCGCCCGATCAGAACTAATCTGATCCGTAACCGATCCGTGAATGTTCGGTTCGGTCCCGGATCTTAAAAACCATAATCCGCTCTGAGCGGATCGGATCGGATCCGATCCGTCCGGATCCGATCCGTGGACACCCCTAGTAGTTACGTACCACCCTTGCAATACACTTTTTTTGGTAAGGATGACATCACTTTTTGTGGGATCCACACTACCTCAACCAATAGGAGGGAGGGTAATTAATAAGAGGGTGAAAAAAAAGAGGATGAACAAAATTAAATCTCTAGTGTTGAGGGTGTCAGACATGGAGAATAGAGGGTGTTCAATGCCATTAGCATCTCTCAAGAATCACACATGTAGAATAAATTTTTTTCCCAAGGATGGGGTCATAATGTGGTCATCTGACCACCCACGCATGTAGCGCCGCCTGTGCCTAGTGGGCAAGTTAGAAACATAGGTCCGCAACTTTCTGATAAATTTAACTTACAAAAAATTCGGAAAAGTTGGAAATCTTGATACTTTCTTTTCCATTTCCAACAATCGAACGGGCCTCGGAGAGAAAAATATGTCTCTAACAGGCATGGTTTTTGAAGCGACGAGCCCTAAATGAGGATTTCTTTCCCTAGACTTCCTCGTCGTGACCAACAAAATGATTGTAGACGTTAGATCAGCAAAATTTCTCTTTTTACTAGGTACATATTTTCACCGGTGAAACTTTGCAATTGCTTCTCCAAATTTAGCTGAATGTCCGAATGAAAGAATGTGACCGGTAAAATTACCACAACTTTCAGCCCTGTTTTGCTGAATTTTTTGGGTCAAAGCCGAAAGCTTTTCAATCCACCTCAAGTCCTCAACTCAATTTGGATCTTTAACGCGCCCGCCTAACTCAGAATTACGACAAATAGCTACTGAACCCAAGAAAAATACTCATATGTTCTGATCAACTCAAGACAACTAGAAATGAATTGTTGCATAAAAGCACACACCTGGTGTGCTTTCATAACATCTTCACACTACACAAATACCCACAAACATTATGAAAACTTTATTATCAGGGTTAATGTTTTCATCTTCTTCTTTTCACTTTTGCAAATTCCTACATAGATAACCAACTAATTAATGAAAGGTAATTGGCATAACACAAGAAAGAGCTGTGTAGGGGTGACAGTCCAGTCCAGTTTTGGGTCTACAAATTATTATAGTGTCCTGTCCGATCTAGTTTTGGGTCTTTGTAGACTCCCTCCTGGGCTCACAAAATGGAGGGAATGGGGGTCCTGTGGTGAGGCAACTCATGACAGGGGTGCAGTGAGTCCCATCTGGCCGTCTATCTCGGTACCAACGGCTCAGATTTAATCCGAACACCAAATTATTTGAGCCGTCCATTGTTCAGATCAAAATTTGAGCATTCATTATCGAGATGGACGGATGAATGGGCTTACTACACCCTTGTAGTGAGCCCCCTCACTACAGTGTCCCCGCTCCACAAGAGGATTAGAATCCTTCATTTATATAAGGCTCGTCGAGTATGTCTTCTACGTAAAACGTTAACTTGATCAAACATGGTTAAGTATGTGAATGAAACATATTTCTAAGGAAATTGAGATGACAAAAAATAATTTGTAAATTTAGAATTTTCCATTTATAAATATCCAATCCAAAAACATTTTATCCGTCTGACAAACGAGCTTTGTCATGTACGAAAATTCACTACAGAAACACTATATTATCGCTAACGAACGTCCCTCACTTGAATTCTGGTTCCTCCTCACAAACTCGAAACTACATCTCCAAAAATTCCTCTTCAGTTCATGATCCCACGTCTTCAACAATAACTGACATTCTATTCTATGGTCTTATATCCGCCTTCCCATTGAGCATTGAGGTGAGAGATCGTGCATTACCTGCAATAATAATATAGTAGCAAAAAATATCATACCCGTCCAAGGATGGAGCCAGGGGATAGGTGATGGCGGCCCCTACTAAATTTTTATTCCTGAATTCTATAGACTCGCTACCACTAGATTTTTTTTAATATTTCATCCCCGAAAAAAAAAAGATGCACAAAACAAAGGTAAAATTACGCCTTTTTGGTTCTTTACGTGCATATGATAAACATCGTTGATTAAAGTTTTTATGTTACTACAGTTTTTCGTGGAGTGGATGGATATTCATAATGTAGTTTTTTTTTTTAACGCAAATATTTTTGCTACTAAAAAGGTAAAATCCTAACTCCGTCCTTGTGGCTTGTATCCATTCCCAGCTTCAAACTTAAAAAAAGAAAAGAAAAAAGAAAGCATTCTGCACCACAAATTAGAAGTCTTGTAAAGCGACTTATCGTTGAGCGTGCAAAATGACATCTTAAGTAATAGTATCTCAAGTCCAATATATATAGTACATTATTATTGGCACCAAAAAGAAATTAATTCAAAATAGTTAATGGTACAGATAACAAAAGATAGAAGATTTGCCGTTAAAGATTATAGCAATGTCATCAATGATATACATGGAAGCGAGATATCTATGGCATCTAGAACCCTTCTATTGGGACAGACGGAAATGTACCGATGAGGATGACGGCGCGCGACGCCGTGTGGGTCCCAAACGACCGATCCGAGCCTGTTCATCGTTACCGTTTAATCAAATTCCGAGTGTTGAATGAAATGGGGTGATTTTGGATCGAGCTCATACAGCCGTCCGATTGCCTCGATTCCCGCGCTAGCCCACTCGGAATTTGATTCTGAGAACGATGAACGGCTCGGATCGGCCGTTTGGGACCCACACCGGCGTCGGCGACGCCGTCGGTCCCTCATCGGTACATTTCCGTCTGTCCTCATATCTTTACCGCATCTATGACATCTGTGATTGACACATATCAGATACATTCGTTATTTACAAGACAATATATATATATATATATATATATATTGTATGTATGTACGTACATGTGTAATGAATTACAAGAAAAGTGTATACCATTATACTAGCATTTATAATGTATTGTTCTATGACATTTTAAAGTATTGGTCTAAATGACAAATTTGAGGCTTTAAATGGTGTTTAGTCCAGCTTAACTTATTTTAATGCTTCTAATACATTGATAGAAAATTTTTGAGGGCTCAAGGACAATACTAGACAAAAATACCCTTAATGAAACCCACACTCACGCGCACCATGTGGAGGAATTTTCTGCAGACAAAAGTGAAAGTCGGGTTTTGACCCACACTTACCGAGTCACTTTCAATACCCAATACTGACCCATCCCGTCACTTTTTGAACTGACCTTTGATTTAAAGAGTGACCTATAAATTTTGAACTGACCGTCAATTTATACCCAATACCCAATACTGACCCATCCCGTCACTTTCAAAAATTTGTAGGTCACTTTTTGAACTCCTATACCCAATACCGCGTGTTTAGTCCTCTCTCTCTCTCTCTCTCTCTCTCTCTCTCTCTCTCATGCGTCGCTGTCAACTGTCTCTCTCATGTGTGGGCGGTGTGACAAGATTAATGGGTGAGACAAAATTAATTTCTCCCTCTTTAATTTTGGGGGTGGGTTCAATTTTTGGGGTTCAATTTCAGGGGGTTTAGGCTCTTTGGGATAAGGTATAGTGAGTTTAGGCATTTTGGGTTTAGGCACTTAGGGTGCACTTTCCATTATAGAGTTTTAGCTGTTTAGGCACTTTCATAGGGTACCCTAGTATTTTAGGCCATTTCATAGGGTACCATAGGGTTTAGGTTTAGGGTAAATTTTCCAATTATAGAGTTTTAGTGGTTTAGACACTTTCATAGGGTACCCTAGGGTCTTAGGCACTTTCATAGGGTTTAGGTTTATGCACTTTTATTAGGTTTGGGGGTTTAGACACTTTCATTGGCTAGTGAGGGTATTTTTGGAATGTGTAAGTGATTTGTCCTTTTGGCATTAAAGAAAAAGTTGATGTCCTTATTAAAGTAAAGATCTCTTTACCATGTCCTTCCAAAAAACGGACTCTAATAACATTTACCATATCTCCAAATCCATTCTTGAATTTATTTACAAAGATTTCCTTTACACAGGCTTTGCCGTGAGCAAAAAAATTAAATCCAAACCATCGACATCAAAAGCTCAACGAGTATTACGATGTGGCTGTCCTCTTGAATAACATAGTAATAATTATCCGTATCAAAGGCACTTACATGAACCCGCTTCCTTTAGGCTCCGTTTGTTTTGACGTAAAATATTTTACAATGTAAAATGTTTTCCATGTAAAATGCTTTTGCTAAAAATAAATTGTTTCTTTTATTTTTCGGTGTTTGATTGACATATGACAATTTTTTTTTTTCCAAAACAATGAATTTTCCCTAAACACATCCTTCATTGGGTCCCACCCTCCATTATTTATAACCTTGCTCATTAAACAAATGATTCAACAAATCGATAAAGAGAAAGGAAATACTGGACTGGATAGAAACAGAGAGGGAGAGAAATGGGGAAAATACATGTTTGCTCATAATTCTCCAGAAAAAGACAGCCACTTCGTTTTTGACCTTGGAAATGTCGGGCATCAACCCCAAAAACAACTTACGGCCGAAATTAGAAGAAAACATTTTCACCGATGGGTGCAAAATATTTTACCTCGGAAAAGATTTTACTGCCTTTTTTCCTGGCCAAACAACGGAAAATAAGTAAAATATCTAACGTCCAAACAAACGGGACCTTAAAAACAGTAAAAAAAATAGTAAAAAACAAAAATGAAAAAACACATCTACGGCAATCTAGCTACATTGGTGAAACGAGGTGAATCCTAATTTTATCCATTTTTGTGAGGTCTTAACACTTGACAAGTGTCCCAAACACAGCGTATTAGCGTAATGTAGCATTTTTCAAGGAACCGAGTCAACCGTCTCCCTCCACAAAAAAAAAGATGCACCCCCCCTAAAAAGATGCACAAAACAAAGGTAAAATTACTCTTTTTAGTACTTTACGTGCATATGACAAACATCGTTGATTAATGTTATTATAGTTTTTTGTGGAGTGGATGAATATTCGTAATGCAGTTTGTCTTTTTATTTTTTAACGTATATATTTTCGCCACTACAAAGGCAAATCCTGACTCTGTCTTTGTATTCATTCCCAGCTTCAAACTTAAAAAAAAAAAGAAAAAAGAAAAAGGCTTCTGCACCACGTATTAGAAGTCTTGCAAAGTGACTTATCGTAAGGAGAGTTTTGAGCGTGCAAAATGACATCTTAGTATCTAAAGTCCAATATATATAGTACATTATTATTGGCACCAAAAAGAAATTAATTTAAAATAGTTAATGGTGCAGATAACAAAAGGTAGAAGATTTGCCGTTAAAGATTATAGCAATGTCATATACATGGAAGCGAGATATCTATGGCATCTATGACATCTATGATATCTGTGATTGACACATATCAGATACATTCGTTATTTACAAGACATTATATATATAGGTAACACACTAACACTTCTAGTCCGGGATCCGGGATTCCGGACCTCCTTGTTTCCGATATTTTTTTGACGATCCGATCCGTCCAATGTGTTCAGAAGGGGTTTTCAAGGGTCGAGGCGGGAAATCTCAAAAAAAAAAAAAATACCAGGAAGGGCTTGATCCAAGCAATTTTTCGCAAAACTGTAAATATACAGTTTTTTGCGAAAAACTGCTTGGATCAAGCCTTTCCCGATATTCTTTTTTGAAGATCTCTCACATGGACTTTGGAAAACACCTTCTGAACACATTGGACGGATCGGATTTTCCCTAAACAATTGGCAACACACAAAAAATACCCAAAAGCCTCTAATCCGGGATCCTGAAGCTCTTGGATATATATATATACTAGCGGATGCCCGTGCCTGAAGGCATGGCTCGAACAATTAGCGTGCACTCGAACAATTAGCGTGCACCTTAAAAACATTAGAGTTGCATTAAGCCATTAACCTTGGAGGAAATAACAAACAATAAAAAAAATGGCCTCAAACTCTAATTTCAAAAAAAAAAAAAAAAAAGTCACTACAACAGAATCCAATATCATAAAAAAAGAGTGTGACCTCATTAGATGGTTAAGTGCATCCTCCAACTGCAGTTTTTCAAAACCTAAATCTAGCAATGCCTATATCTATTTAAGTGACAAAACTCATGGAATTATAGCGAATGCCCATCCCTAAAGGCACTACTCGAACAATTAGCAAACGCAAATCAATTTTGTTTTTCAAACGAATTAATTTCTTGAGTACTAACCTGGGCAAACATGTGGCAAGGGGGAAGTACCATCAACTTGAGATCAGAAGGGTTCCAAGTTGAAAGGATAATCATAATTCATTGCGTAATATGGAATAGCGAATATAAATGTGCCTGAGAACTCATGGTAAGCGTATTCGGTTATTATCCTTTTCCAATAAAATTTTAGATTTCAAAGATATTCATATATCATAATGGAACATTGAGTAACTCGGCTCGGTTGAACTCGAATGATTAGTCCCACTGGTAATTAACCAAAATAGAGCATCAATTATCAAAACAAATAAAAATTCTGAGCATCCCAACTTTGTCGATGATCATGTACTTTCAAACTCCCATAGAGAAGCCTGATAATAAACAAAGTAATGAGCACACGATTTCCCATTTTGTGCATTACGAAGCTCTTGGCTATGCACTTCTCTCGTCCTCGATCATTTGTTCATTTAGCCTCTTTAAGTCTTCAGACTTAAGACTTTGACCTCGTATCTTAGCTAGTGGTACAGAGTTCCCATTTTCTAAATGAACAATAAATTATTCCTCACTGTCAAAGTATACTCACAACATGCCTTGATTGGCATTAAGAACGTGTTATCATAACCGTATGACCATCATAGAACATTCACACCACAAAACCAGGGAATATCATACTGATTGAAGCATTTTATCGAGCATGTAAAAGGCGAATCCGCGGACTCTCAATTTTCCAAAGTAAATGAAGATGAAACAAAACACCCAATTTTGACTTCTATAACGAAAAACAGGGAAGGCTTTAAAAAAAGCGCACACCAGTCATAACACATAGCATGAGAGTAGGAATGAGAATGCACTTCGAAAATTCTGACCGACCTTTGCAGAAATTGAAAATTTGCCGTCTTCTGGTTGATCTTTATTGGCGCGCCTTGGCCAGCATCGGTGATTTGCAGTGACTGAAAAAGGTGAAAAGAAGAGTGTAATTGTAAACTTGATAAGGGAAAAAATTTCTTATAGAAAAAGAAAATGTGAGCAAGCGTTTTAGTGTGACCCGGAAGTGCTGAAGAGAGGCGTGGGGCTGAGAAGAGGAGTGTGTAGACCAAGATTATTACCGATTGAAGTGACGGTGATGGGCGAAATAGGGTACCAGTGGTTGTCGCAGAGTGAGTACAATGAGCAGCGGTGGAAGAAGGTTGGGAGGAAGAAAGTGGTAGTAGACGACGATGGGAGAGAGAAACAAATGCCTCAAATAAAGGAGAAGTGGAAGTCTGCTTTGTGGGAGAGATCCAAGGGGTGGGTAGTTTGGAGAAGGGAGAACGTGGGTAAGGACTCGGAGAGAGAGGGGGAGGGAAAACTTAAAAGTCTAGGGGGAGGGGTGAGCAGTTGAAGGGATGAAAGGAGACCGTGGATTTGTGTGTGTTGTCCCAGAGAACACATCTCAGCCATTGAAGTGCTTTCCTTTGCAATCTGAGTCATTCCCTTGCAATCTGAGCCTTTGGATTAAGATCCAAGGGTCTAAAATATAGGAAATTCAAAACATGAGCTCCCTTATTATATAGAGATTCAAAACATGAGCTCCCTTATTATATAGATGTGTATTTTTTTTTGTATGTACGTACATGTGTAATGAATTACATGAAAATTACATACCATTATACTAACATTCATAATGATATTGATCTACGACATTTTAAATTACATTAATAACGTTTGCTGTATCTCCAAATCCATTCTCGAATTTATTAATCAACAATAAAGATATCCTTTGCACGGGCTTGGCCGTGGGCACAGAAATTAAATCCAAACCATCGACATAGAGAGCTCAACGAATATTACGATGTGGTTGTCCTCTTGAACAACATAGTAATAATTACCCATATCAAAGGCACTTGCATGAACCCGTTTCCTTTAGACTCCGTTTGTTTCGATGTAAAATATTTTCCATGTAAAATGTTTTTTGTTGAAAATAAATTGTTTCTTTTATTTTTCGGTGTTTGATTGACATATGACAATTTCTTTTTCCAAAACAATGAATTTTCCCTAAACACATCTTTCATTGGGTCCCACCCTCCATTATTAATTAATAACCTTCCTCATTAAACACATGATTCAACAAATCGATAAAGAGAAGGGGAATACTGGAATGGATAGATACATAGAGAGAGAGAGAGAGAGATGGGAAAAATGCATGCTTGCTCATAATTCTCCAGAAAAAGACGGCCACTACGTTTGTGACCTTGGAAATGTCGGGCCATCAACACCAAAAACAACTTACGGCCGAAATTAGAAGAAAACATTTTCACCCAGTGGGTGCAAAATATTTTACCTCGGAAAAGATTTTACTGCCTTTTTTCCTGGCCAAACAACGAAAAATAAGTAAAATATCTAACGTCCAACAAACAAACGAATCCTTAAAAACAGTAAAAAAAAATAGCAAAAAACAAAAATAAAAAAACACATGTACGGCAATCTAGCTACATTGGTGAAACGAGGTGAATCCTAATTTTATCCAATTTTTTGTGAGGTCTTAACACTTGACAAGTGTCCTCAACAGCTTATTAGCGTAATGTAATGTAGCATTTTTCAAGGAACCGAGTCAACCGTCTCCCTCCACCACCTCTCTCTCTCTCTCTCTCTCTCCTCACACATCTCCACATTTTCAAACCCACTTCTTCCTACTCCGTTTTCCACTCTCCTAATAGGCTAATAACTACCCCTGTTTCTACATTCAGGTTTACTTCTCACTTCTCCAATTTTCCTGAACCATCTCCACTTTGCCACATTTAGCCATGACCAAATTTCTTCGTCAACCCATTAGTCTAATCATCCCAATTACAACAAACCCCTCGTGAAGAGCATAAAGAAAACAGCTCCAGACATGTTTGACTTCTTGTTTGGATGGAGAAAAGCTTCCAATTGGTAATTACATATCATCTGTACGTATACTTTTATATTCATACGCAGGTGGAATTGATTTGGGTCAGGTGCAATTTTGTTGTTTGGTGCAGTAAGAAGCTGATCAGGCGAGTACAGTGCCGTCTGAAACTGCTGAAGAACAAGAGATGTTCGATCGTGAGGCAGTCGCGGGACGACGTCGCTCAGCTTCTCAAGTATGGTCTTGAACAGAGTGCCTTTGATCGGGTGTGTATGCTCTGTTTTTATTTTTTGCTGAGAATTCGGAACAGAGCAAGTATTGCTCTGTTTTCTTCCTCTGCCAATTTCTTTGATGCTTTATAAAAGTTGGTTGTTATATGATCAATTAGCTGGATGTATAAAATCAGGATCTTTTTTTCAGATCATGGATGGTTAAAGTAAAAAGAAATTGACTATCCTTCTATCATTCCATCAGAGCTCTATACATATACAGTAAAGCTGAAAAGTCTCCAAACCCTTAATTCTAATTTCTTAAAATTTTGAGTAAGAGATTTTGGGAGGTGGGAAGTTTGGATTTACAGTAAAGAAAATCGACACAAGATTTTTACGTGGTTCCCCGAAAATTCGGGTACCCCATGGGAGCGAGAGCGAGTTTGTTATTGGATAAAAATCGTCTAGGGTGTTACAGTAGAGGGTATTTATTTTTCATAATTGAGAATCAATTTTATTCACACTTCAAATTTTAATCTGGGTGTTGTGTTTTTTCGTTTTCTTGTTTTTCCCACCTGGAAAAGTATTCATAACCTCATATTTGACCGATCGTTTATGACTATTTCCCTTCATTTTGTACTGGTTCACAGGTTGAACAGATCTTCAAGGATGAAAGCATAGTCGCAGTGTACGATCTGCTGGATCATTTCTGTGAATTCATCGTCATTCACCTCTCATATATCCGTAAACACAAGTATGCTTTTGTCCCGGCTAACGAGTCTCTATCCTTGCATACTTTTACAAATACAACGCACACAAAATCGGGACGCCGGACGTGCGTGCATATTAGATATGTACTTCTCTGGGTCACAATTTCGTGTCATTAGACTTTTATTTTCAGTTAGACGTTGTTTGTCCTAATTTGACTCTGTTTCCATTATTCGGCAATGACATTACATTATGATATGTAATTATGTATGGTTGTTTCAGGGACTGTCCGAATGATATCAATGAGGCGGTGTCGAGTCTTATATTTGCATCAGCAAGGTGTGGAGATCTACCTGAGCTTCTGGTTATACGGAAGCTCTTTGGAGAGCGTTATGGCCAGAAGTTCGCGTTGGTTGCTCTCGAATTACTTCCCGGGAACCTCGTTAACCGACAGGTCACCAATTTTCACTTTCAATGTTCAAATCTTGGCCGCTTTTTTCCCTCATGTAGGATACAGTTACGAATTACAATTGCAACTTATGTATCTGTGACTACAGATTAAGGAGAATCTCTCGATAAAATCAGTACCAAATGATGTGAAGTACAAGTTGGTGGATGAAATAGCCAGGAGTTGCCTTGAGCCGGGGCCTTTGGCAATTGAGTACTACTCGGAGCTGCAACTAGAGCAGGTAACTCTTGCACTTTTCCTGGATTAATTTCGGGATCCTCCATCCAATGATGCTGCCACATAGTGTTCCAATTCTTCCTTTTTTCTTTCTAGTTATTCCTTTTAATTGTTCTGGACTATTAGAAGAAATATGAGAGTTTCGCTTAGATAAGCCATTGAGTGGTGATGAAGGTTCCGCTGATGGGTTTGAATCTTTGACCTTTCCGAACTCTATATGTAATGCACTCGTGGACTAAGAACCAATGTAAATGGAGATCCGGGGGCGTGTAGTGAGGGAGCTCACTACATCCTCTAAAAGCATAGTTTTCTGCTTAAATTAGCCTTAATTACTTGAAACACAGGAGAGTAATGATAGGCTAAAGTATAATTTTCCCTTTGGCTTTGATGCTGCAGATGAATAAAAGCAAGGGAGATCAAGTTGTGGGAAGTGATGTTCAAAAAAATTGCCACAAAAGTGAAGAACACCAAGTGCAAGAATTTAGTATCATGGAAGGAGAAGGAAAGATTGTGCATGTGGATTTTACCTCAGATAGCAGAGATCTTTTTATAGAACCATGTCATTCTCACCAAGGCTCCGATGCTACCGGAGGAAGCATCAGTCCTTTTTCACTGCCTTGGTCAGTGAACGAGAAGGATGAATGGAGAGTTGGAAACTATGCCCACTTGAGATCTCCGTACGAATCGAAAATACTGCCCCCTTCAGTTGACAAGGAAGTGGGAATGGCTGTAGAGTCTTCTTCAGATAGTCCATATAGGTTGCCCAAGGAAACAATATGCCTAGACGACGTAGAGGAGTTCATATCTACGACGAGCAAAGATGGAAATGGTCAGGATCAACGACTATTTCTATTCAAATCATCTGTTAATATCGAGACAGGTAGGGTTGAAGATGTTCTTGATGAAAGCAATTTGGACAAATCTGAAAAATCGATCAATGACAAGGCGGCCTCGAGAAGTTCAAGAAAGAGCAGGAAAGTACCTGGAAAGAGACACAGGATGAGATCAGTTTCTAAGGAGGGACTATATGCGAAGGATTTTGAATCAACAATTTACTATGGAGGGTCACTTGATGATTCTCGAAACGACAACCTTAGATCTCATCACCGGCGAAAGCATCACAAGAGGACTCCATTGGATGAAACCCGAAAGTCATTTGGTGCGCAAGCAAGATTAGGCCAACCATGGCACCACCTCAACAATGGAAACGACAGAACTGTCCACGAATGCAGCTTGGAAGATCCATGTTATTTCTGCACTAGCGATAACAAAGACGAATGTGGAAGTAAAACGAGGATGATCACAACTTTAGAGGAGTTCCCGGCGCATAAGGTCAACGAAGGAAAAGTTGGAAACAACAGTTGCTGCCCCAACTGTCAACATTTTTGGAATGGAGAGAGTAATAACCGGGAAATGAAATGGGCCCTTGTACTTCACAAACCAAGTAGAGATTACCAGATGGGGGTTATCGTGCCTAACGAGATGACAAAGAAAGTTGCAAAATCAGATGGATTTAGTCATCCCCCTTATCTAAGGGCCGTGACTATGCCTGTTGAAAGACCAAGTGATTGTCGCGTCGACAGCATGTTGAGGTTGAATTCGTACCCGTTTCCACAGGCTAGTCATGTACATCCAAAGCTGCCGGACTATGATCAGTTGGCAGAGAAGTTCACGGCTCTAAAGAAAGCAAATCTGGAATGCAAGAGCAACCAAGTTACTTTGGCAGCCTGAGGGTGTCTTGTGCTGGGCTAGATTCCAATATGTGTTTCTTTCTTTTTTTTTTCTTTTTTCTTTTTTCATTTACTGTAATTAGTAGAAAGTATCTAGTCTTAGTTACTTGTTAAAATGGAATGATGTGTTTGTGAATGAATGAAGAAAATTTTGAGATACTATGATTTAATTTCGGTGATTGATTTCATCAAAGGAGGGGTTATAGTGTGGAAAACAAAATTTAGTTAAAGTGGTTTCAAAACAATCTAGAACAATTTTTTTCCTCATTGGTCTCTGTTACATTCTTGCGTTACAGCCGCAAAGCCGGCCTCAGGCTAAGGCCCAAGACGTGTCCGCCATAGTTCCCCCCAAGAAGTTAGGGCCCTTTTTCGAACTTTGCCTCAGGCCCCTGCAATGTCATGACTAGTCCTTACAGAAGATAATAATGAAGATCATTCATATGTCAGCATATAATGATCTACCCTTCAAAAAGATTCCCTAATTCAAATCACTCAAAAATGCTTTGAATTTGTGGTGTTCTTATCAAACTTTAAATCTGTATTTCTAACCAGTTTTGTCTTTTGTCCTCATTTTCCTAATCCTTGTTTTAGGAATCCGATACGATTGTTGCTTTGAATTTGTGGTGTTCTTATCAAAGTTTGATTGTACTATTTGAGATGCTAATCTTTTTAGTCAAGCTAGTCATCATTTAAGAAAAGCTTGAAATCAAAGCCAATTGGAAAAGATAGCAGTTGCCTAAATATCCTAGAAAAATAATATTTTTAATTCCCCAAACATATGATCTTGGAAACAAAAATTAATCAAAAGTAGCCCCCTCATTTTTTTGATCGGCAAGTAGCCACCTCATTATCAGATGAATAATGATTTTGTCAGCGTAAGCTGGTCTGCATAATGAATCCTGCGTCCGCTACTAACACTATTTATTTATTGGAATTCGGCTATTAGGTCTGGACAAAGCACTAACAACGGTTCTAAGAAAAAGCTAGAAAATAACAGCATAATTCGAAAGGAGTTCTCTGATAACTTGAGCAAAGCACTAAAATTTGTTGACAAAGGTTTCGTTTTGACTTACAAGAAGATAACGAGAAGGGAAAACATCTTAATTCCGTCCATGTAGAGATGAGTCTAGATGCCTTTACTCCTATAGTTCAAAATCGTTTCCGGTAAATTTCAGATAAAGATCAGTTTTTATTCCTACGGCAATGTTTTCATATTCCCAAATTCCTGAAAGAAATAAGTGTTAGGAATCACTTTTGATTCTGCGTTTTGATTAAAGACAGCAGTTGCTAGCTTGTGCTGGAATAATGGTACTTAGTTCTTGTCTTGCGCTCACTAGCAACGGCTCTAAGAAAAAGCGAGAAAATAAAGCATAATTCGAAGGAGATGTCTAATGACTTGAACAAAGCACAAAATTTTGTTGAATAGCTGCTAAAGTTGTTGATAAGGGTTTCATTTTACTTACAAGAGGATCACGGCAGCGAAAAACATCTTAAGCTATGCATATTCGAGCTCAATGGGCATCTTCTTGTCCGCCAAACAAAGAGTTAGAATTTTTTACTGAGTACTATGAAACTATATGGAATCTGAGTTCTGACAAACTATGACGTTACTCAGATACTAACATCTTAGTACCAAAGTTTAATAGGCATCAACCATATTTTTGAAGACATCAAATACTGACGATACCACTACTATAAATCCATGTATTACTTAAACCCGCACCATACGCACAATTGAAGTGATCTAAAACCAGTGCGACTTGAAGCCCTCTCTCCCTCCCATGGCTTCCACATCTGACATTGTAAAAGATGAGCAAAATAGGGAACTATACAAAGCACTAATTCATGAAGACAAGAAAAGGGTGCTTGAACTTTGCCAGCACTTTGAAGATGGTCCATTGCATGTGGTAACCATACACGATGACACAGTCCTCCACGTAGCCACATTCTCTAAACAAGTTGACTTAGTTCTTGAATTGCTTGAAAGGGTTTCCAACAGTCAACTTGACAAATTTACCCGTAAAAACGAAGTGGGGAACACCATCCTCCACGAGGCTTGCACTTCGGACAAATTAGTCTTGGCTGCCAAAGAAATGCTGATCAAGGCACCCGAGTTGTTGTATATCCGCAACGCGTATGGAGTAACGCCTCTTTATCGGTCTGTTCTCTATGGCAAGACTGATATGTTCGAGTTTCTAGTTGGTGAAATCGAAAAACGAAAGAACGAAACTGAGGGGTATTTAGAAACAGATCGCGAGGGCTATTATCAGAAGACGAATAAGACCACCATATTTCATACGGCTGTTACCACAGAGAGTTTTGGTGAGTAGTAATATTAGTCAACTAATATAATCCATATCAAATATGTTCCTCATGATTGGAAAATTAGTTTGTTCAACGCTTTCCTTACTGAGAAATATCAACAGATCTAGCCCTTCTGATTGCACAAAGGAATAAACACCTAGCCAATGAAAAAGACAAAGATGGGATGACTGCTCTTCAACTTCTTGCATGCAAATCATCAACTTTCGAAAGTAGGGGTGGGGGATGCTCCATGCATCGCATGTACTCTTGTATGATACTTCCCTCTTCTTTAACTTTAATTCCTTTAACTGATACCTGCCTAATATATGTTCTATGGAGTCATTTTCAAGTATATCATAGCAAAATTGGTTGCTTTGCAGGTGTCTCAACTGAAGATGGTTCAACAGGCAGAGAAGGTATGCGACATTTTATTGTATAAACACATATGCATGGGACACTTTGCAACCAATCCTGTATGTTCAACAAGGTTTGCAGACATATGAATTTCCACTATATTTGAAGAAAATTTTGTTCCTTTTTTCAGGTGTCTCAACTGAATGCTTACCCTGCAGAGAAGGTGAAGGTATCGTATACAAATATAGTTCTACTGTTACTATTATTTCTAATGCTTCTGTATTAAACAGAACTATTATTTCTTACATACACTCGTGGAGAAATTGCAGGCTGTTGGGAAGTGCCTTTGTGGGAAGAAAAAAGGAAGCAGAACGAAAGATACAAATCAGCCTTGATGCTTGCCAAGTTCTTAATAAAGGAAGATACATCATGGATAGCTACTAAAGCCGTGGAAGATCGGGATCAGACTAAGTGCCACACATTTGGAGAAGTTGATCCCTCCTCCTCCTCCTCCTCCCCTGAGCAGAGGAAAGGGAACACGCAAAAACCAGTGCCAAGTACTGTAAATATTGCTACAACACCATTATTTTTGGCAACTAAGTTTGGCTGTGTGGATATTGTTAAAGAAATACTCTCAGAGTACCCCCAGGCAGTTGAACATATTGATCGTGAAGGGCGTACTATTCTTCATTTAGCAATAAAGTACCGCGAAATGCAAATATTGGAAATTGTAGAGCAAATGGTCGTTCCGATGAGGAGGCTGGTGCGAAAGGTGGACCAACATGACATCACCATTCTACATATGGTTGGAGAAAAGACAGAAGATCCTGTGGTTCCTGAGGTGCAAAGTCCTGCTTTCCAATTGCAAGACAACTTGCTCTTGTTTGAGGTGAGTGCTAGCCACTAGATTCATTTGCAATACAAACCTTCCCCTCAGGTACCTCATTTTGTAAGAGTAAAAGTATCAGCACTTGGAAATAATAGCTTCTGTCTAGCTTGCTTTTCATCTGAAAATCATTTCCATAAACTGGAACATTGTTTTACTTGATTTGCAGCGTGTGAGGAAATTATTGCCTGAACCTTTACTAAACACACTCAACAAACAAAAGAAGACTGCTCAACAGTTATTTGATGAGGAAAATGAAGCACTTCGCAAAGATGCCAAAGATTGGCTCAAGCGTACAGCGGAAAACAGCTCCATTGTCGCCATTCTCATTGCCACAGTGGCCTTTGCTGCAGCCTACACAATACCGGGTGGTCCCAATCAGAATACTGGTCTCCCAATTCTCCTCAACCAACCTTTCTTTGTTGTTTTCACCACGACCGATGTCCTTTCCCTTACATTTGCTTTGACGTCAGTGATTATATTCCTTCGAATCCTCACGTCACCCTTTCGCTTAAAAGATTTCAAGCAGTCTCTTCCACAAATCCTAATGCTAGGTGTAACTTTTCTCATCTTATCGGTATGCATGATGATGTTTGCTTTTGCAGCGACTGTAATCCTTATGATACATAACAGGGGGCAATGGACGAAAATTGCCTTGTACACTGCTTCATTCCTACCTGTCGCCATCTTCGCACTCTCGTACTTCCCTATTTATTGGTCCCTTATGAAAACTTTCAATTACTCACTTAAGAAAGTGGCTATGATCTTTCCCCATTGCAATGGTGCTTCTGTTTTACCTTGGGCCAAATCATTTTTACCCCATAGGTTCAGGCCAAATCAAATGGAAACTTCCTGTTCTACTCTCCCTCCTAAATCTCAATCCTTGGATAATCCAGTTCAAATGGCTTAGTTCTGAGATTATCATGGTGTTTTTTTTTTTTTTTTCTATTTTCATTAATGGAGATATAGTATATAGATTGTACGTAAGAGATGCAGTAACGGTTGTGAGCTGTAGGATTATGGTGTCATTATGTATGGAACTGGAGCTAGAGTATGTTTGTTACTTTTATTGTAATACATGTCAACGAAAACTATTCGTTTCAATATAACATCCCTCTTTTTAGCAAAAAAAACTTTAATATCCTGGCACAAACCTTATTGTAGAAGGCACGAGTGTTTCTCGAATTCAACCCACATTCTGAGTTGAACTTTGCTTGTTAACATAGGTTTTTAGCAGGCAGCGAACCACATACACAAGAACACAAATATGAATCAAGCAAACACAAAAGGAAAGCTTGACAAGAATGTTTAGGTGGTTCGGCAAAGATGCCTATGGAGGCTCGAACAGGATTTCAGTATGTTCCAAGTTCTTAAACTAGGAAGTAGATGCAGTATATCAACTGGGATTAGCAAGAATATATACCGTGGAAGCTTACATACCGTTGAATTATTTATAGGTACTACTGCTCCTAAAATATATGGTTTCGATTCCAGTCGTGCTTCACACGCCCAGTGATTTTAATCCAAACGATGACTTTCTGTGAATCAAACTTGTTTTCACCTATTTTGTAAATTGTATACTTATTAGAATGGAATGACTTTCTGTGAATATGATGGAGTTAAGTTGTTTTCTCGTAGGTTGTAGTGTCAAAATTGAGATTTTACAATTAAACAGTGTAATCCAAAGCCCTTGCACATATATGGGGATAGATCCCGATACACAAGTTTTAACACAAATTTTAACACTCCATCTCAACCATTCAAATGAATGGTTGAGATTTGAATATTATTGTACTCTCCCTCCCTTCCCCTACTCACATGTACTCTATCTCTCTCCCCACTTCTAGCGTAATCTCTCTCACTCTCTCTCTAATGCGCGTCAATCATCTCTCTCTCTCTCTCTCTCTCTCTCTCTCTCTCTCTCTACTTTAAACCTTCAAATGTTTATAACTTTTGTTGTACATATTTATTTTTCATGAAATTTATATATTCAAAATCTACATGAAGAGACCTACGAAATGAAATCCATATTGAATGTAAAATTATGTGAAAGTATATTCTAATTTTTCAATGTAACAATATCATTAAAATTCGCATTGAATGTAAAATTTTATTGGGATAAAGTTACCAATAAGTAGGAATATTGGACTTCCAAATTCACGATGGTAATTTATTTTTACATAAATTTCAAAATACAATATGGATCTCATTAATTTGGTAGATCTTTAGGAGTGGAATTTTAAAATATAGATTTTATAAAAAATGAATATGTAAAACAAAAGTTATGAACATTTTTAGATTTGTAATATATATATATATATAGGGTTTTGTTTTAATCCGGACTTTTAATTTCCGGACTTTTTATACAAATTATTTTTGGAAAATCCGATTCGTCCAATGTGTTCAGAAGGTGTTTTCAAGGGTCCTTGCGGAAAATTTTCAAAAAAAAAAATACCGGGAAGGGCTTGATCTAAGCAGTTTTCGCAAAAATATATAAATACAGTTTTTGCGAAAAACTGCTTGGATCAAGCCCTTCCCGGTATTTTTTTTTTGAAGATTTCTCTCGTGGAACCTTGAAAACACCTTCTGAACACATTGGACGGATCGGATTTTCGAAAAATAATTTGCAACACAAAAAAAACCATGTTTTCCTTATTTCCGGGAGGGTGTGGATGTGAACCGTGATAAATATATACATATATATATATATATATAGGAACCCCTTCACATCCAAACCCCTTTTTACGGACCTAACGTCCGGACCTCCACCTTCCCAATATTTGTTTGAAAATCCGAACCGTTAGATGTGTTTAAAACGTGATTTTAAGGTCCAACGCGAAGATTTGGCAAAAAAAAATACCGAAGAAGGGCTTGATCGATGGGCAGTTTTTCATAAAACGCGTTTTTGTGAAAAACTGCCCCGATCAAGCCCTTCCGGGTATTTTTTTTTGCCAAATCTTCGCGTTGGACCTTAAAATCACGTTTTAAACACATCTAACGGTTCGGATTTTCAAACAAATATTGGGAAGGTGGAGGTCCGGACGTTATAAAATCCGGGAGTTTGGATTGGAAGTTTTTTATATATATATATATATATATATATATATATATATATAGAGAGAGAGAGAGAGAGAGAGAGAGAGACTACATGTGGGATTGTGAAGGGAGGAAGTACATTTGGTTGGTCTAATTAATCTCAACCATCCATCTAAATGGTTGGGATGGAGTGTCAAAATTTGTGTTAAAACTTGTGTCTCGGATCCGGCCCCATGTTTTGAGTTTGTTTTACTAACTAGTTTTCAATTGTTTGTCCTAATATGCTCTCATCTTTTGCCTATTTCCTATCATTTAGAGTTCTTTAGGAATGTCATTCACCTTTTACTCTCAATCACAATCACAATCACAATCACAATCACATGTACTTTTTGGGATGCTAATCCTTTGAGTTGGTGGTAATCATAACACAGTGCATGAAATTCTCCCAATTATGAAATAGCAGTTGCTTATGCGGTAAGAATGGTACTTAATTCTTTTACGTCCTAGTGCCCACCAATGACATGTTTTAATAAGTTGGAAAATAACCATACAACACTGAACTGAGGTGTGTAATAACCAAAGTAAAAAATGGTGGAATGCTTATCTTTATGGTTTAAAGGTTTTATTTCATCTAGAAGCTGATAACAAGAGAAATGTCTGGTCTGAGGCTCTATAAAACAAGGTGCATGTTTAACGTAATCTCATATCCTAAGTTTGGCAACTGGTTTGGTACTTTCTGGGAACGCTAAACTATCTTTCAATTTAGGTACTAATTCTTAACTTAGTATTGAAGCTTAACTTAATATCATACTAAAATAGATTGTTCATTACTTTTTCACTAAGTCTTAACTTAGTACCAGAGTTAAGAACTAGACCACTTTTATAATGGTTGTGAAGAGATCGATACTTGCTAGGCCAAATCCATGATGAAACTAAAAGTTCCAAAAAATTTATGTAAATCTGTAAGCTGATATGAACACAGACAGAGCGAGAGGGAGACACACACTTGCATTGATCTAAACCAGTGCAGCTTGAAACCCCCCTCCCCAATGGATTTCACACCTGAAATTGCTGCAGATGAGGAAAGGGAACACCTTAGCACCCCTTCTCCCATGGCTTTTGTTAGGAAATTGTAACACAAACAGACGTGCGTAATGGAAAAATGGAAAAGAAAAACGGGACACACAATATATGTGGAAAACCTCAAAGCGAGGAAAAACCACGGGAGCCACACCAGTCCACTATGAAATCGAAAATAGAGTACAAGTCTTCTCGTAATCTCTCTGAGATCTGCGTCTTCTCTCGCTTCTCTCTGTTTTTCTCTGAAAACTAATAACCCTAAAATTTAGCAAACTGCAAAATAAATAGGTCGGACCTTATGGCCGAAATTACACCCCGAGGTCTAAAAATATCGTGGGGGCTCAGCCCTTCCCGGTATTTTTTTTTGAATATTTTCCTCGTGGACCCTTGAAAACACCTTCTGAACACATTGGACGGATCGGATTTTCCAAAAAAAATTTGCAACACAAAAAAACCCTATTTTTTCCTTATTTCCGGGAGTGTGGACTAGAAAATCCACCTAGTAATGATTATGTCGATTTATATACTTATTAGAATGGAATGACTTTTTGTGATTATGATGGAGTTAAGTTGTTTTCTCATAGGTTCTAGGCTCCGTTTGTTTCAATGTAAAATATTTTTGGATAAAATTTTTTTTTTTTTTATGTAAAATGAATTTGCGTAAATGATTGTTTTAATTTTGTTGTACGGTATTTGGATGCACTTGAAAGTATTTGCAAGAACAAAAATTGGGGAAAATAGGGGATGCAAAGCAAATGTAGAGAGAAAAGTGTTCTTTAGAACTTTGTAGAGAGAGAGAGAGAGAGAGAGAGTTCTCCTGTAGTCCTGTTGGTGAACTATAGTCAATAGTGGGATAGCAATTACCGGAGTTGAACTGCAACAATTTCACGTCGAGACAAGAAAGGCTCTTCAAAAACCACATATCATGGAAAACGTTAAGACAAGAAAGGCTGTTGCAAAAACAACTTACGGACGTTTCCCGTTTAAGTCATTTTACAGCATATCAGGGAAAACATTTTACGGCAACAAATATTTTTACTTATCATTTGTCCAACAAATATTTTGACGAAAATATTTTACGTCGAAACAAACGGAGCCCTAGTGTCAAAGTTGAGAATTTCCACAGACCTCCACCACACATGTTTTGAGTTTTTTCCACTAACTAGTTTTCAATTATTCCTCCTGCTATGTGCTCATAGTTTGCCTATTTCCTGCCATTTAAAGTTCTTCACGGATGCTAATCTTTTGAGTCACGGTGATAGTAATAGCACAAAGCAGTTGATTATGCTAGAAGAATGGTACTTAATTCTTGTCATAATGCTGGGAGAATGGTACTTAATTCTCGTCCTTGTGCCCACCAAAGACATGTTTCAAAAAGTTAAAGTTAGGTTGCTCCAGTGTGATAGTTACGTTCTAGTAAAAGTTAAAGCAGTTATGTTCTATTAAGGGATCCCTCACGGATCCTTCCGTGCGGATCTCATCCATTTTCAACTTTTCAGACCAAATTTTGATGATTTAAATTGCTCAATGTGTTTAAAACGTGTTTTTAATGGCCTCCCAAAGAATCGCCAAAAAAAGAGAACACCCTTACGCAGTCGTTCAACTCGAGTTTCAATTTTCAACCCTCTAATACACTCTAATCCCGTGGCTTGCTTAAAACTTCAAAGTTTTAATCCTCCAAATTCTAATACTGGCTTTTTTTTTTTTGTGTGTACTATTCTCTCCTCTCTCTCTCTCTCTCTGGTATGTTGTACACGCATTGCTTGTTCTCCGGTCGTTACTACGCTCTAATTTTTTTGTGCAGTTTCATAATATTCCCCCGCTAGTGTTTAGATGTTTACTAAATTAAACATGGTAGGATGCTAACATTTCTGGTTTAAAGGTTTTATTTCATCTAGAAGTTGATAACAAGAGGAAGCTAGGTCTAAAGCTCCTCTAATTTAATTACAAAGATTAAAGAGACCCGAGACCCGAAACGCTAAGGTCCCAAAATGAGAAAAACAAAAAACAAGGAGGGTGGTAAGATACCAAGCCAAAAACCAGCAGAAACACTCCTGAGGCACCCCCGACCAAAAGCAACAACAAGACAAAGAAACAACCTAAGAGCTCCTTCCCCTAAGCCAACCAAAAGCGAGCATATCCAGAAGCAACGAAATCAACCAGAGAATTCAATAACCCCCAAACGTTAGAGAGCTCCCAACAACAAGCACGAAAAAAAAAAAGACGGTGTATGTTAATTTTTATGTCGTATCCTAATTTCGGCAACTGGTGTTTTTGTATAGTAGTTGGTATGAACTGCGAATGCTGAAGTATCATTCACCTTACGTGCTATTCTTAACTTGACATCAATGCTATGCGATGTACTGAACTAGATTGTAAAGTATTGGTCACTACATTTGTTTATTCTTAACTTGGTACCAAAGTTGAGATCAGATACTAAAAGGTTGTCGTAAAATTATATAAATCCATAATCTGACATATGCGCACACACACACATCTACACACATACTTTCATTGATCTAAAACAGTGCTGCTTGATACACTCCCTTCCCCTTTCTCCCATGGCTGAAATTGAAGTTACAGCCACTAGGAAAGAATGCAGAGCACTACAAGAGAATGAAACAAAAGAGGGTGATCCATTCGATTTGCGAGCTGAAATTGAAGATAAAGCCACTAGGAAAGCATACAAAGCAATACTACAGAAGGAACCAAATGAGGTGGTGCTTGAACAATGCAAGAAATTTTCAGATGGTCCATTCCATTTGCTAACCATACACAAAGACACGGTGCTCCAGGTTGCCACATCCTGTAAACGAGCTGACTTGGTTCTTGAATTGCTCAAAATGGTTCCTAATGATCAATGTCACAAATTGACCGATCCAAACCAAGGCGGAAACACCATACTCCATGAGGCTTCCACTTCGAACAATTTAGTCCTCGCTGCCAAGGAAATGCTCATCAAGGCACCCGCTTTGCTAAATATGTGCAACAACTTTGAAGTAACACCTCTTTTTCGCTCAGTAGTATTTGGCAGGATGGAGGTGTTCAAGTTTCTTGACAAACAAATCAGAAAAGGAAAGCAGACAACTGATCTGCAAGAGTTGGAACGAATTCATTTTTATAACAAGTCGAAGACCAATATACTTCACGCGGCTGTTACCAACGGAAGTTTTGGTAAGTAGAAGTGTTCTCATCCATTGTTATAAAATTAAAAATCAGTTGGATAAGCTTTAATTTTTTGTTCTTACTGTGAAATGTGCACAGATCTGGCCTTTTTTATTGCGAAAAAGTATAAATATCTAGTCTATGACAAAGACAAAGATGGGATGACTGCTCTTCAGCTTCTCGCATGTAATCCATTGGCTTTCGAAAGCAGAGGTGGTGGGGGATGCCTTAAACGTCTCAAGTGCTCTCGTACGATACTTCTCTAATTCATTTTACACTATTTAACTAGTCTTTTTCATGTTCTAGTTTGGATAACTTATATACTCATCTTTTCTAACATGTATCGGAGATTACAAACATATTGGTTGCTTTTCAGGTGACTCAATTAAAGAAATGTCTTTTGTCAGTGAAGGTATAATGGGACGTTTTAGTACACATTCATTTGCAACCTTGCTTGTTCAACTTTTTTCTCACATAAGAATTGGTTGCTTTTCAGATGAGTCAACTGAAGATGTACCTCATAAAGAAGGTAATGAGACACATATATTTATAGTAGGGATATCAACAACCCTACTTCAAGCAACATTCGATTATTTATGCACATATCGGTTTTTGTATTGTGTCGAGGGCAGTGATTTTGGCGCTTCCGAAATTACTAACCGCACTCCAAAAAGGGAGTGCCAAAATCAATCCCCTTTTGGAATGCGGTTAGTAATTTTTCTTTTTTGTCTTTTTGAAAACAAGTGCAGTTAGTACATCTATACTATATATTGTAGGGGGTCTTTTTGTTAAAAGCCCTCTGCGCGTGCCACATGGCACCCACTTATACTATTAATTTCTAAACTAAGTTCAACATTTAGAATTTAATTTATGTATCCTAAACGATAGAGGTAACAATAATACCGTGAATTATGGAGATAGTTTCAAATTGCTTGTCTTCTCCTCTTTGAGTGCTTTAAGTGCAAACTAGAAGATGAGAGGAACTGATAATTATGTGAATCCTTAGAAATATCCCTTAGAAAGAAACAATGCCAACAACCTTAAAAATATCCCTTAAAAAATAAAGTTCTTATACTCAAACCATTTACCTGGATTCCTCACAACCCCCTACAGAGAGCTAGACAGAGGGGGTACGAGCTAATCTTTCACTGGAGGTCAAGCAACAAGTCATTTCAAAGTAGGGGTTTGGCATTTCAATTTTGAAAAGTTTCTCTCTCTCCATTTATGCCTCTTAATACACGAAGGCCTCGTTTGATTCGCGGACTAAAATTGGTGGGATTGATAGTCCCGGGATTGATAGTCCTGGACTATTTGTGCTGGGACTAATTTAGTACTGAATCTCACGCAATCCCCTGTTTGATTCATGCAGGATTAACACTGGGATATCCCATGTTTTGGTCAATCCCATGTTTGGTTCCCTCAACTAAATTTCAGGATTAAAATTAAATTCAAAAAAATCAGAACAATCAAATTCAGAAAAATCAAATTCAGAAAAATCAGAACCCAAGAATCAGAGAGGAATCACAGAGATCAGAAAATTGATGGATGGATGGTGGTTGCCAAGTGATTCTCGAACAAGAACCGAGGGTCATACAGTCAAAGGTACCCAATCAGAGGTACCCAGTAGATTATCGAGTGATTCTCGAGTGATTTGAGCAAGAACCGAGTGATTCTCGAACACAATCAGAGGTACCCAGTAGATTATGAAGCTACCCAGTCAATTTCGAACACAAACAAAGAACAACGTGGTCCAAACTCAACTCATCGAGGTCGTTGGTCACTTACCAGATGTCGTCGGTGGTCGGTAGAGGTCAACAACGGATGGATGGTGGTTGTCGGAAGTCGACGAGGTAGCACACAGTAGGTTCGAACTCATATGGTGAGAAAACCCAGTAGAAATGGAGAGAGAGAGAGAGAGAGAGAGAGAGAGAGAGAGAGAGAGAGAGAGAGAGAGAGAGAGAGAGAGAGAAGAAGACGTCGGTGGCATTTTTGCAATTAGTGGTCTGACCTTCTGTGTGTTTTATCCGGGACTGTTTAGTCCCGGGATAATATAATACCCCACATATAGGTACTAAATTAGTCCCGGGATTAGTAATCCCATATGCTTTTTGGGAACCAAACGCGGGATTGTGCGGGATTAGACTGGTGTTATCCTATCCCAGCCTTCTAATACCCGGATCAAACGAGGCCGAAGGGAAATGTCCACAATCAAGTTGTTACCACATGCAATTTTTGGTCATTGCAACTTCAACGCCTCAAAGCTTAGTACAATTTCATATATATTTTTCAAAAACCGAGACAGGTCATTCTCTCACAATACATCACATAAAAAACCGTGAAAAGCCTGTTTTTTTTAAAAACCACCTTACTGGAATACCCCCTAAATAGTGCTACGCATTGTAGATATTAGCTATAAACCAAAAATTGCATCCATCACTCTTCCCATAACGTATGAGTTCATGCTATTTAAAGTACGGGCTCGGGTTCCTCTAACTCTTTATTAGTACTCAACATACTCCTAACACCACTTACGGGCAGTGAAACTTTAGTTTCAGCCCAAACATAAGCGTGGTAGGGTCCCTTACAGATAATAGTATTGTGGGTCAACGGAGTGATATTTCTAGACGGATCGGTAACGGCCTGGCGGGGTAGCATAAAAACTACACTTCCGTTTCACGAACCAAAATTTTCTTACTTCCAATTGCCCGCTGAAAACTCCCTTGCATTGCACTAGTCTTTTTCATGTTCTAGTTTGGATAACTTGTGTACCTTACCCCAAAAAAAGAAAAAAAACTTATGTAGTACGTATGATTTTGGCACTCCCCTTTTAGAGTGCGGTTACTAATTTGGGGTGCGTTAAAATTTGTTTACTTGTCTTTATCAATATTCAAAGCTCTCTAGGCCAAGATGGCATACATCTGGGAATATTCTTACATCTGTAACCCCTAGTTATATAGGGCTATAATACACACTCATTAAAGGTGTGTATCATACGCACTTATTGTATGGTTCATATTGTGTCACCTCATCCACAATCATAACAATTTTTAGTGTTTCATAACTTTTTAGCAATATGATTCATAACATTATCTATGATTCATAATGTTTTGGTGAGTCTAGTAACTTTTATAAAAAAAAAGTTGTAACTTCTATTAATCAATTCGTAACTTTTATAGGGGTGCGTATGCTACACACCCAAATAAGGGTATGTATTGCAGCCTTTCTAACATAAAAACTAAAAGCCCATCCATTTTTTCATGAACGGGTTCCTCGGACTAGGTCTATGTAGATACCCATACGAATACGATTTGGATTTGAATTTTTGGGATTCTTGGATAACGTGCGGAGATTTATTGGATCACAAATCCATCACAAATTCGCTCCATTGAGAGGCCTACTTAATTAGATCTTGTATTGCTCATTTAGACTTGTGTTAAGATGCAGCTGGGCGTTGGAGAGTGCCTTATTGGGAAAAAATCCAAAAGAAGAAGAAAAGACATGAATCGGCCCTAAGGCTTGCCAAGCTCTTGATAAAGGAAGATAAATCATGGAAAGAAACTGAAGCCATGGAAGACCCGGATGCCACAAAATACTATCAGCACTCGCAAACTTCCGCAACTCCCACGGAAACAGGACAACCCTCTGAAAAGAAAGAGAAAAAGAAAATTCCAGAAAAGCCATTGATTTTGGCGACCAGGTATGGCTATGTGGAGATGGTTAAAGAAATACTCGAGGTGTACCCGTGGGCAGTTGAACACGTTGATTATGAGGGCAGAACTATTCTGCATGTGGCAATAAAGTACCGCCAGATCGAGGTTCTTGATCTTGTGGAGGGAATGGGGGTTTTGAGCCGGCTGGAGCGGAAGGTCGACAAAAACTTCAACACCATTCTACATATGGTTGGAGAGGAGACAACAGATCGTATTGTTCCCGAGCTGCAAGCCCCTGCTTTTGAATTGCAAGAGAACTTGCTCCTGTTTGAGGTGAGTGCTAGCCTTTATTCAATGAAAACTAGTTGTTAAACTTGTTTAATTCAATCTAGTTTTTCTCAATGTGGGAGCTTTTTGTGGCTTAATTTGCAGCGCGTGAGGGAAATATGCCCAAGAAGTTTACTGAATACAATAAACAGACAAAGCATGACTGCTCACCAGCTGTTTGAGGGCACGAATGAAATTCTGCGCGGTAAGGCAAATGAGTGGCTCAAACAAACAGCAGAAAACTGCTCTATTGTGGCGGTGCTCATTGCGACCGTGGCCTTTGCTGCAGCCTACACAATACCGGGAGGTTCCGACCAAAATGGCTTCCCAGTCTTCCTCAACCAACCTTTTTTTGTTGTTTTCACCATGACCGATGTCCTTTCCCTTACATTTGCCCTGACTTCAGTGATTATATTCCTTCGAATTCTCACATCCCCATTTCACTTAAAAGATTTCAAGCAGTCTCTTCTACAAATGCTAATGCTAGGTATTACGTTTCTGATCGCATCGGTGACGTTGATGATGATGGCATTTGTTGCGACTGTACTCCTTATGCTACAAAACCAGAGGGACTGGACAAAAGTTGCCTTGTATACTGCTTCGGTCCTCCCTGTCTTCATCTTCACATTGACCTACATGCCTCTATATTTATCCCTCATGACAACTTTCAAAAACTCATTCCAAAAAGTGAAAACGATCTTTTGCGGATACAGTAAATCCAAGCCCGAACAAATTAGAACCTCGAATTCCACATACCCTCCGAAACTTCGAGCCTCCCCAAATCTAGTTTAAATGGCTGAAATATGAGAGTGCTAGAGTTTGTTTGTAACCTGAACTACCTCATGAAGATATAGTACAAAGTTGTGACTAAGAATAAAAGTAATGGTATTGCGGTTTTATGATAATAAGCATTATAGTTAAGGTGTCATAATTTGATGTAACAAGAACAGAAGCTTATTCGGCAATTTGATTGGAAATACTCTATATTTGTGTTATTATCAGCAAATACAATTGTTGTACATGGGTGGCATCATGATGCCTTTTCAATAAAATTTTGTTACGCATATAGAAAAAAAAATGTACTATTTGATGCATTGTGATTTCATTGGACTTACTGTTGTGAAATTTTAATGTACTCGCAAGCGCACGAATCGTACCGAAGTATAGTAATGCAAGTGCGAGGTCGAACCCACAGGGACTTGTGATTTTTTTGTAGGAAAAACTAAATTAACTTAAATTGATTGTACCCTAACCTAGTTCCAAAAGTTGTGGTTGATTTTGAAAACTATAAATAAAATAAAATAATGACAAAACAAATAATTAAACTATCACGGAAAAATAGTGGAGAATGACGGTTGTGGAAATTAACTAAGGTTTCGGAGTTCACACCCATAAATATATCAATTAATCTTATGCAATGATTTTTCCTATGATTCTACACAATGATTTTAAAAGCTAATCTGATCACCGTGGAAAATATTATTATAAACACTTTTTCTTTTAACGAAAATATGTTCCTCCTCTGCTTCAAAGTTTAAGTCAAAATCATCAATTGTATCCGTAAAAACAAATCACAGTAGATATCCCGTACTTAAGTATGAACTTTGATAAACCAAGCAATTCGATTAATATGCAGGTATCAAATCATGAGAAAAACCCATTCCGATTGAACCCATATCTAATTCCATGCATATTAACTAATGAGCCAAGAACAATAAACAATTAAAGTATGAAGGAAAAATCATACGCATAATAATATTAATCAATAAAATTCACGGGGTTTCATCCTCAACCCTCGTTTAAAGGTTTAGCCTAACATAGATAAAAGTATCAAAAGACTGGAATCCATAATAATAAAAACCTTACAAAATTCTTCTGCTCCTCTATTTTTTTCTCCCACCGTGAACTCTGCCGCCCAGCCGCAGCCGCGGTCTAAAATTGCCTCCTTCTTCTCTTTTTCCCCAGCCGAAGTCCCTCCTTTTATAATTGCTTTTGGGAAGTTCCCCAATGATGGACCGAAAATATCCTTTCCTTCCAAAGGAAAGGGAAACAATCTCCTAAGGCCCCGATTGGATGGTGCTAAAATTTCAGGGGGATAAGTTATAGAGGGGGGTTAAGATAAGAGGGGGTATTATTTTTAGATGGTTGACCCACATTGATGTGATGTTTATGGAGGGGGGTAAAAAAGTAGATAGTTTGGATGAAGGATTAGACAGGAAGATAACTTTTCACTTGGTTTGGATGTTTTATAAATAAGAAGGGGTAGATGGTGGAAAAAGCTGTCAAATGACTCTTTTGCCCTTGTGGTGTACCAAACTCGACTCATTTTATGATTTTTTAAAAAATGTTTTTTTTTTAAAAAAAAATTTGAATGATTGGTATTCAATTTTAGTTGTTCAGTTGTTTGTAACCAATTTTCTTTTTATATTTTTAGTACCCAAATTTATTCAATCTTTCTGTAAAATTAGATGTTGATATTTATAGGAGGAAAAAAAATTATTGTTGTAAACCCCAATGAAAAATAAGTGAAGTAGACAACACGTGTCATAAAAATGTGCTAGCACTTTGTTTTGTTGCTTTCCAACTCCTTGCCTTTTCTGATCAAAAAAAAAAAAAACTCCTTGCCTTTTAGACACCAATACGGCACCGTTTAAAATTAAGTGGTACTCCAACATTGACAGCTGTATTCCCCTTCCATCAAAATCCCTGCAAATAGAAAACAGTACCAATTCTCTCTCTCCTACCACTGAACAAGCTAAAAAGACAGGGCTAGAGATTTCGATCGGGAAAAAAAAAAACACAGAGCGATGTCTGGGATAACGACGATCAGACGAGAAAAGGATGAGAGGCGATTTGATTTCAGAGCCTCAGACGAAGAAGAGAAAATTTAAGTAAGTTTTTTCCCCTCTTTTTGGTCAGATCTGAGTGTAGAAACCCCCCTTTCTTTTTTTAATCTCATCGGGATGGAGGCTGGGGGTTGGGGGAGGGGGATAAGGAGGGGCGAAATGGTCATAAAACCAGCCCTCTACTCCCGGATAATTTTTGGGCAGCCCAAGGGGTGCCAAAAAATTATCAGGGACAAAGCCTCTGATGGGGGAAAATGAAGCCGGGGTGAAAAATTATCAGGGATGGAAGTTGGGTTGCCAAACCCAGCAAAATCAGTGGGACCTACGTTTTTTACCTGGTATAAGTTTTGAGGGGGGGTTTTAGATGCATCCAATCGGGCCCTAAATGATTCCCATCAGTCCACATTCGGTGGACTTTTCCTTTCCTTTTAAGAGATGGCCTTTGATTTTCTTTTCCAAATCCAATGCTAGGATAACTACAGATTGCCTTGTACCCAAATTTTCATTATTTTTAACCAAAGATTTCTACAACAGCACTTTACAATAGTTTCCTTAATCTCTTGATTTCAAATCTCAACCCAATTTTTTTTTTAACTCGTGAAAAAGAATTATTATTAATATGAAGACGGGCTAAAAGCCCTAATATCTTCGAAAGCTAGAGATGATAGCCATTGGGGATAATCACCCCTCCAACATACCATCCTAACATCAGACAGGGAATGCCTAGCCACCGAGTGAGCTACCCTGTTACAATCACGTTTCACATGAGAAAACGAACAAGATAAGAATAAAGAGGCAAGTTGGGCGCAGTCCAAAATGACCGAGTCACAATCTGCAAATCGCTTTGTTCGGTTGAGCGCCTGAACCACTTGTGAAGCATCTCCTTCTATAATGACATGAGAGTAGTTCCATTGGAGAGCTAATTCTAAAGCACATCTGAAACCCATAGCTTCGATAGTCCGTACTGAGAAAAGCCCCTTGAAAGATTCCATCACTGCCCCAAGCAAGTTACCGTACGCATCTCTTGCCACAATTCCCACTCCACTCAAACCATTGAGTTCATCTAATGCTCCATCAACATTGAACTTAACGATTCCAGTGTCGGGTGGTATCCAGATTGGTTTGTGAGGAAGTTCAGGAGCAGGGAACACTCCCCTTGCTCGCCTCATTCGCAGATTTGTACTCTAACCAACTTGCAACTCCTTGCTCAAGTATCATTAATGGATCTCTAGGTTGCTTCTCAAAATGCTCCTTATTCCTGGACTTCCAAAGTGACCAACAAAGAAATGCCACAATTCCAATCTCCTCTTTGACTTTACCATCAGTGCGTAGAGCTAATAATCGAGATGTCCACCATTGCTCAAAAGTCATATATTTCCAATCAGCAACATAATTAAATGGGAGAGAGAGCCAAATGCCAAACTTGTCTTGCTAGCTTACATTGAAACATAACATGCTCTCTTTGTTTCGGGTTTCTTGTGGCGAAAGAACAAATGGGATTAACATCCAGATGCCTATTATTTAAATTGAGCATCTTGCTAAGGCATTGTGTAAACATCGCCAAATAAAATGACGTACCTTGGTAGGCACCGATAACCTCCACACTGTTTTCCAATTCATAATAGATGGTAATCTCGTGCTTGTTTCGCCCTTCGCTCTCATGTTCCTGTTGAATCCTAAGGATTTTGCTAAGTGATAAGCCGAGCGAACCGTGAATTCTCCATCAATGGTATGATGCCACATGCCTCTATCTGCCACCCCTCGTTTACTGATTGGAATAGCTAGGATTGCCGCAGCATCGTCCTCACTGAAATTGTCCCTGACCAAATCCTCCTTCCATCGGTGTAGGTCATTATCGATAAGATCAGAAACCTTGGACAGTGAATGCAAGCCGTGGGGATCCATGCTAGGAGAGCTAAAGACTTTAAATGAATACGAACGAGCCAACCAAGGTTCTGTCCAAATGTTGATGCTTTGGCCATCCCCCACTCTCCATCTCCAACCTTTCCTGAGTACATCACGTCCAGCCACAATACTTTTCCATGCCCATGACGCAGTGCCGTTACATGGGGCTTCCCAAAACGAAGAACGAGGGTAGTACTTGCCCTTAAACAGTTTCTGAAATAGCGTGTTATGACCTTGGAGCAATCTCCACCCTTGTTTTGCTAGAAAGGCCAAATTAAAGGAGTGCAAATCTCGGAATCCCATACCCCCATCTTCCTTGCTGTTACAAAGTGTATCCCAGCTGACCCAATTGATTTTATTTTCCCCCTCCTTGCTGCCCCACCAGAACTTGCGAACAGCCTTGTTCATATCACGACAGAGCCCTTTGGGTAATAGGAAACATTGCATTACAAAGTTTAGTAAAGAATCCTTCTCAACCCAATTTGTACGTAGAAATCCTCTTCAAGATTGACTTCGGGCTTTACTTTAATACCAAACAAAAATCGACTTTGCGCTTTTTGAGTCGATTTTTGAGTTTGACGGCCAAAATAAGAGAAATTATTATCTTTTTCCTGCAAATAAATAAACAAAATAGATAATAATCATAGCCAATTACGCGCAATTAAGAACTAACAACATATGATATGGAGATTCTATATGTCAATATATCGTGCTCATCACTTACCTTATGGCAGAGGGCCTAAATGTTTCGTGAATGCAAACCCATATTATGATTATAATTGTGTTGCTACTGGCATGACCCAACTAAATAGGCCCTGCATGTTATTTATTTTCGTCATGTTAGACCATATTCTTACTAATAGAGTTTCCCATGTTAAATGGGTACTTAGTTCTTAGGCTTTTGCAAGAAGCGATACGGGTCATACAATGGACTCATTCTTTTCTCCTCCTTCATTTCTAGCTCTCTCTGTTGTTATTGTTGGTTAAAGGAAGACTTTAACCCAAATTATGTAAATCATTTATGTTCTTATGTTATTTCTTGTTTATCGTTCCCCATTTGTATTCCATCATAAACATAGAGACATGATCAATTAGCGTGGAAGTTTTTTTTTTTTTTTTAAAGTTTGTTTTCCACATTCTCTAGTTTATAAATTTGTCCACTGAACTTCTTGCATTCTGCTTTCATCATGTTTTGTCCTTTTTTCACTAGACATGGCAAGGCACTGAACAAGCATAGTGGATTATTTTTTTCTAGTAACTTTGATACCGAAATTTGATCGGTCTGATATTTTAAGTATTTGACAATCCTGACAAGCTGAACAAATTAACAATTCAAATACTTTTGAACCCAGCATGTAGGTCCTATGCCGTTGGCAACACAATAATCTTCTTGACAAAATCATGATTCGAGTAGAAACCCTAGCCTATGCATATTTTCGTTACAAGAAGATTATTGTGTTGCCAACAGGCATGACATATCCCATAGCACGACCCGTCTCGCTAGTACAACCTCGTCTCTTTCATGGTCTGTCTAGTGACATGACCCATCTTACGAGCTTAACCTATCTCAGTCACCCAAGCACAATTAGTGAAAACTATTGATTAACTAGGTATTTGCGTTGTAAGGACCCGTGTTTTTATCTTTTTTTCGGAAATAATGTTGGGGTAATGTGGGGAAATGTGATATATGCATAAGTGATGAGGTGAAGTGTAATATAAGTGAAATGTGGTTAAATTGGTTTACACAAGCCACTTTTGGGCTTGGGGTGTAATTGTCCTTACGTATTTATATGTGTGTATATAGAGAGAGAGATCATCTCCCTCTTCTCCCAAAAAAAATCAGCCCCTCCCCCCTCTCTCCTCCATTTTTGCTGCTCAAATTACTCCTTCCTCATCAAACTTCTTCACAAATTGACCAAAGATTCATCATCTACGCGTGTTTGGGAGCTCGGAGTACCATCTTTTCACACCGGGAGGGCAAAAAAAACGGGATTGCTCAAATTGGGGATCTAGGAATTCGTTTTTGGGTTGACTTGGAGCAAAACCAAGAGGTAGGGGATCATCCTTCAATTCTTAATGCAAATTTGATGTTTGTGTATGTGTGTTACTCTCATACTTGCTAATTTCCTCTAAATCCTTACTTTAAGTTCTTTGGAGATGTTCTAATCTTGTTTGTGTTGATATTGAGTGGTTCCATTGACTTCCTAAGTGATTCTCTAGTCATTTTGTTTGTTTGATAACCCAACTCAAGTGTTTGGGTTTAGATCCCCCACAATGGGTGAGAATTTTCTCGTATTGGTTACTGTTCACGCTTTTCGGGCGACGTCGAGGCAAAATTTGGAAATGTCTTAAACTACAAAGTTGTAGCTCTTCAAATTCCCTACGTTTTGATATATAACTCGTTGAAATTGGAGTTGGGTGTGAAAAGTTATGATAAAAATACTCGAATCTGCTACTGTCCTATGGATAGGACTCCACGTCCTATCCATAGGAGCGTGTCTTCTTTTGTTCTGGCCAATCTGATGCCCCTCCTATCCATAGGAATTTTTCTCCTATCCATAGGAGCCTCTGACGCCCTATCCATAGGACTTTTCTCCTATCCATAGGACTTTCTGTTGTTCCAAAGATGGCCAATCTGATCTCAGTCCTATCCATAGGACCTGACCTCCTATTCATAGGACCCCTTTAGTTCATGAAAAAGAGTTTGGACCTTATTTCACTTATCAAGTCTTGTAAATTCGAAGTTATTGGTTGTATAACGTTATTCGGAAGGGTCATGAAGACTACCTTTGACACTCGGGTTGAAACTTCCTTATTAGTACGTTCGGGTGATACGAAACACTACGTTAGCGTGAAACTAACACTTGAAACTAAGGTGATGGGACATGTGGATATTGAAATGATATTAATGAGCATTAAATGAAGTACAAATGTGGTATTGAAGGCACGGGGCCCGAAAGGGTATGCCCGGAATGGCACGGGACCTATATGGTATGCCCGGAATGGCACGGGACCTATATGGTATGCCCGGAGAATAATCAAATGTCTAAGGGGAATGTGATGAAGATGATAATTGTTTTGGGACAAATGTGGCGTGTTGTGTGCGTGATGAATATGAGATACGTGTCATGAGTGTAACTTAGTATATTTGATGATTCCTAAAATCTCTTCGGGGTCGTGTTACGTGTTTGATCTGTAATGATTCTTGTTTGGCGAAAGTCCATCGAAGTCGTGTCTTGAGTGTCGGATTGAGATGAGATTATGCATGAATATCGATATGACATTAATGAGTATGAAAAGATAATGGAAATGTGATAATTATGACACGGGGCCCGAAAGGGTATGCCCGGAGTGACACGGGGCCGATATGGCATGCCCGGAGTGACACGGGGCCTTTATGGTATGCCCGGAGTATAAAGAATGAAATAAATGAATAAGATGTATGAAATGAATGTCTTGAGAACACATGTGATGTGTCGGATACGGAACGGATAAAATGGAGCAGTACTTGGTCCGAATTAGTGATTATCGACTTTTGAGACGTTCACAGCCCACTCACATGATTCTATCAATCTCATTAAATGATTTTCTCTTCATTGTGGATGTAAGTTGGCTATCATTGAACCTTGTATCATTCTTAGTGCTTATCTAAAAATCTCTTGGTCTTACCATATGATTTAGCTTCTCGTCTACACATCATGAGCATCTCGTTTGCATTCAGAATCGATAGATGTTTTCCTACTGGGCTAGTGAGCTCAACCTTACAAAATTTCAGGTACCCAACACGGAGCATTGACTTGGATGTGCGTGGAGTGATTGCATGCATGTTTTGAAAAGCTTAAGGGAGGAGTTGTAGCATCATCTTTAAACTTATTACTTTTGAAATTAGACGATTTTGTAACTCTATTGGATATTATATTTTTTACTCGGGTTTGTAATAATTTTTCACTTATATTTTCTTACCTGGGGTTTCGGTTACCCATAGACCATTGTGTAAAATTGAGGTTGACTTTGACTATTCAACATTGGACTTTGACGTGGCCCGTGGACTTGTTGACTGTCCACGTGAAAATTTCTTTATGAATTATCCTTTAAATTTCGAGGGCGTGACATGCGTTGCGCTCACAAATACTCAACATAATGGAAGAAGTAAAGAAAATTTCATTCATATGTAATGAAAAGAGTTCTTAGTTAAACAATTGATCCGAATAAGACACCTAAATCCTATACATAAATTAAAGTTACTTGGAGCGAAGCTTCATCTTCCCCCTAGATGAGGGGTTTAGCCGGACATGGAGTCTCTCTTCAACTTCAGAACGCCTACTAATGACATAGGATCATCCTTTTATAGTGCTCATAAACCTCTTGGAGTCCAAGTAAAAGAAGAAGTTTAGGAAGTCCAATGTCAACTAAACTTCCCAAAAATCTCATTTTTGTCTTCTGCAGCCCGCTTCCATCCCAATTTCAACCTTCAAGACGTTGGAATTTGGAAAGCTCATAAACAGGAAAGTTGTAGAAAATTGAATTTCCTTTCAGGTGCCGCAGACCTTGTCTCAATCGGACACTCAAGCTAAAAGATATGATCAAAATACTGAAAGCTGTCTAAATTCATTTTCAATTCGGGATTAAAGGTTTTTCTTTCCATATTGCATTTTACTTGGCTCATTGATTTCCAAAACCTACAAACACATTAAACTAATTAAGCCGCACCAAGTAATAACATAAATGGACCCGCAAGTATAAGTTAGAGGGCTTAATTGGGTACAATTAAGCACCTATCACACCCCCTAACTTACACTTTGCTAGTCCCTTAGCAAAGAAAAGAACTAAGCAAATGAAATAAACGAAAAGAGATATGTCTTTTAAACCCCACAGGCGGCCCCGGTAGGACGAGTGAATTCTCGTGAGGATTTTCAGCAGTTTTCACCAACAAAACACAAAGGAATTGGATAATTCAAATGCAACTCAAACTCAACTGACAACCTCTCAAAGTACCACAATGAATGCAAGCAAGTCAAAGACAAGATACTTCATTCATAGAAAGAGTTAAACAAGTGAATCTCCGTATCCAACCTAGCACAAAAATTGGCCTTCTCACCTACGATCGGATAGAGAATTATCACATAGCATGCGTGTAAGTGAGAACCACACATAAAAATTCACCAGGCTCGAAAACAGTTCACACACTATCGATAGCCTGGTGTGTCTCTAAATACGCTCCCTCCCTTTATTCAACCGATTCCTTTACTTTTTTATTTGTAGTTGGTTTTTTTTTTTTTTTGTACTCATGTGGTTATGCAATGCTCGGCGGATCTCTCGGGCTTTCTAATTGACCCTTTTAGCGAGCTTTAGGTCGGCCATCCCTAAGCCAGACGTCCTTAGGGTACCAAGTTTAAAGAGACCCCTCGGACTTAATTGCTCGAGTCCAAAAGGCTTTAGGGAGAGATCCAAACTAACCACATTCAACCAATGTCTTCACAAGGTCTATCCATCTTGTAATGCAAACAATACGGTGGGAGCAAACCCCGATTGCCCGAATACTCAATGAACGCTGGATAAGCAACATCAATTTAGCACACAATGTTTCTCTTTTCAACAGGGAAGGGATTTCAATTAATGTGAAGGCAAATCAACTTATACCAAACTATCAATGACATGTGAACCAAATTCGAGGCCAGTGAATGGTCAAGTGGGACAGTGTATGTGCAAAAACATGAACTCAAGTGATCAAACCCATCCAACTATAGGTGATACAGCCTAATCAAGTGCTTTCAATCAACTTTTCATTCACAAGCTTAAATTGATCTATGAACTCGCATCAGGACATCAACTCACATAACAGCCATCACAACACTAATCAGCGGCCATCAATCAAGAACAAGTACATTCAAGCATCCAACTTCCTTGGTTCACTTCTTTTTTATTTTTTTTAAATTTTTTTATTTTTTTGGATTTTCAAGACTCTAAATATAAACAAGACAAGTGACAAAGTAATCCCTCCCCCCAACTTGGATAGTGCAATGTCCTCATTGAATGCATAAACACTAAGTGATAAGGACATAAATGAAGAGAGATGAAATAGATCACCTCGATTGGCGAACAACACAAGAAAAGTAGATGGGGAAAGAGACACCCCAACTTAAGTAAGGCAACCTGCAAGTGTTAGTCCGCAAGACACAAAAACATAACAAAAAGAACACGGGGAAAAAAAATAAAAGAGAGAATCTAAAAAGAAAGAAATAAAAAAAAACTAAAAACTAAACGTAAAATAAAGTAAACAATTAAAAAAAAACTACAAACTAAAACAAAAAAACTACGCCTATGTGGATTTTGAACTTCCACCACAACATGAAGAGTTACTAATTAACATAAACATTTCACCCGCTTTTGAGCTCTCTTTCAAAAACTGAACTCGACCATGCCTTAAGCAAGAATGGAGTTTATGTTGTTTTCTCATAGTTTATAATGGTAAAATCAAGATTTTACGGTGAACAGATAATTTAAAGCCATCCATATGGAGATGAGTCTAGAACCCTTTTCCCCAATAGTTGAAACTTGTTTCTTTTAAGTTCCAAATAAAGATCAGTTTTCATTCCTGTTGTGATGTCCACATATTCCCAAATTTTTGAAGGAACAAAGTTTTAGGAATTACTTTTGATTCTGAGTTTTGAAAGAGAGCGACAAAATAACAGCATAATTCGAAAGGAGATGTCTAACAACTTGAACAAAGCACAAAAATTTAACAGTTTCAGATGCTAATCTTCTTAGTTAAGCTAGTAATTTCAATGCAAAGCTTTAAATTGAAGCAATATGTGGAAAGATAGCAGTTGCCAGTACATGCTAGAAAAATGATACTTCATTCCTCAAACATAAGAAACTGTTTACAAAACTTTATGAAAACGCTTTGGATATTTGTGGTAAGAAGCACCCTCATTATCAGATGAACGGAAATTTAGGCCCAGTTTCCACTAAAATTTTCGTGTCTACCCTAATGGCAAAAAAACATGTTTCCTCTAAAAATGTCATTTAGTCCATTTAGTCAGAAAAAATGAGTTGTCTTCAGTAAAGAAAAAATAAATGCAAAATACCGAAAATACCTTTTAGTCAATAGCAGAAACTCACCCTTAGTATCCCTTGTCAATCAATGGTGCTGTAATATGCTTTGTTTTAAGTACTAATCGCTATTGTACCTTACTTTGGCAGTCCAGTACTTGTAGTAGCTGTTATCAAGTTTATGTTTTGGGAGAAAGCTACTACGCCAAAATTAGTTGTTATGGATAATGAAAACCCGCTTGTAAAAGTGACTATTAACGACGATAATGTGAAACCGTTAGCAAAAATAACTATTATTATTTTCGTAATAAACACAACTTAATGTCGATGAGTGGTTAAGTGCTTCGGTATTGTTCAAACGATTGCGGGTTTGAATCTCAATATTATGATTCCTTTTTTTCCAATAAAGAATAGTACGGAATTTTTTCCGGTGGTCATTTACCGCCTTTTTACTCTCCTGACAGTTGCTTTAACGGCGGTATGAATTCTGACGTTATTACCACCAAAAATACTTTTACCAGCGGTTTTGGGGCTATTTACTTAATGATGCTAAAGCCTAAATTTGGCATAGGCTTAATTAGTGTGTACTGCAGAGATGATACATATAGTTTTGGGCCCGTGTCGCATAATATATACGTTTTAATTTGTTTCACTAACTAGTTTTCAATTGTTCCTCCTGCTATGTCCTCGTATTTTGCCTATGTTATGTCATTTAAAATTCCCTAGGGATGCTAATCTTTTGAGTCACGGTGGTAATCTTAACACAAAGCATGAAATTCTCTCAATTGTCAAAAGATTATGCTGGAAGAATGGTACTTAATTCTTGTCCTAGTGCTTGGAGAATGATACTTAATTATTGTCCTAGAGCCCACCAAATGCATGTTTCAAGAAGTTAAAGTTAAGTTGCTTCAGTGTTGTACTGTTAGAGGCTTAGAGCATACTAGCGCTAGGGGACGCTCGAAGCTATGTGATTTACCGAACTAGATTGTACAGTTTTTTTTTTTTTTTTTTTTGATAATCAAATAACTTTATTAATCTCTGAAATAATACAAAGATTAAAAGGGAGGAAGGGTAGTTACGCCGGAGGAGGGAATTTCACCCTCACAACCACAAGACGTAACAAACCACATCGGACCCCAACGGTTGGCAAGGAACCAAACGAGAAACCAAAACAAAGCCCTATCAAAAATCACCATGACAGCCCATCCAACACGATACTCCATGTCTGCCGCCGCGGCCACCAAAACCTAATCGGCCACCAAAACCTAATCAAACCTGGAAGATGAACAGCCACGACGACGCGTCCCGAACGAGCGGCCGAAACTCCATGAGTGGCAGCCAAGACGCCGCCTAAACGGATCTTATAAACTGCCCGGAGTCGCAGTAACCGAGAAGTCCAAAACGCCGCCGTAGCCGGCAGCCATCACCACCGCATAAGTCCAACGCCAGACGCGCAACCAACCGTCCGCAGCCCAGCAACCAAACATCCATGGCGTCCCTCCAAACATCCACGCAGCTAGAACAGATCAGAGCCGCCGCCAACCAAAGAAGCAAAACCGCCACCCACCAACACCTCAACCGGAGACCCCCACCACCGCAACCGGAGACAACCATCACCAGGCCAAGCAATCGCACAAGCCGTTAGGCCAAGAACCGCGAACATCCAGCAATGAAAGCGGCGTGAGAGTGCAACACGAAACCGACGAGCCGTTAAGCAACAATGGCCGCCCCCAACGGAGCGACCATGGCCGGGAAACGAAAACCAAGAAGATGGAAGGACGCCAGGGGAGGGGTGGGGGAAGAGGAGAGGGTGGGAGGGAGAGAGAGAGCCCGGGGGGGGGGAGGGGGGGAGGAAGAGGCGCCGCTCCCCACCCCAGAAGGCTGGAACCCTAAAAACGAGAGAAAGAGTGAAGAGAGAGAGAACGTTTAGAGAGAGAGAAAGAACGTTTTGTTGTGGATAGTACAATACAGTACTTGGTTACTACATTTTTATTCTTAAGTTGGTGCCAAAGTTGAGATCAGATACTAAAAGGTAGCCGTAAAATTATATAAATCCATAATCTGACATATGCACACATACACATATACAGACACACATGCATTGATCTAAAACAGTGCGGCTTGAAACACTCCCCTCCCCTTTCTCCCATGGCTTCCACACCTGAAATTGAAGCAGATAAAGCCACTAGGAAAGCATACAGAGCTCTACTAGACCATGAAAGAAAAGAGAAGGTGCTTGAACAATGCCGAAAATTTGATGATGGCCGGTCCTTTCCATTTGCTAACCATACACAAAGACACGGTCCTCCACGTGGCCGCATCCTGTAAACAAGCTGACTTGGTTCATGAATTGCTCAAAATGGTTCCTGATGATCAACATTACAAATTGACCCTTCAAAACAAAGTCGGAAACACCATCCTCCATGAGGCTTCCACTTCGAACAAGTTAGTCCAGGCTGCTGAAGAAATGCTCAACAAGGCACCGGAGTTGTTAAATATGCACAACAACTTTGGAGTAACACCTCTTTACCGGTCAGTAGAATTTGGCAGGATGAAGATGTTCAAATTTCTTGACAAACGTATCAAACAACGAAAGCTGACAACATTTCGCAAGGTCTATTATAACGAGACAAACAACACCACTGTACTTCACGGCTGTTACAAACGGATGTTTTGGTAAGTAGAAATGTTCTCATCCATTGTGATAAAATTAAAAATTACTTGGTTATGTAAGCTTTTTTTTTCTTACTGTGAAATGTAAACAGCTCTGGCCCTTTTGATTGCAAAAAAGTATAAAAGTCTAGTCAATGAACAAGACGATAATAAGATGACTGCTCCTCAGCTTCTCGCATGCAATTCATTGGCTTTCGAAAAGACAAGTGGTGGGGGATACCTTAAACGTCTCAAGCGCTCTCGTACGATGCTTCTCTAATTCATTTTACACTATTTAACAAGTCTTTTTGATGTTCTATTTTGGATAATTATATGTACTCATGTATCGGAGACTACAAACATATTGGTTGCTTTTCAGGTGACTTAACTGAAGAAATGTCTTCTGACGAAGAAGGTATAACGAGACATTTTAGTACACATGCATTTGCAATCTTGCTTGTTCAACTGTGTTCGTCAACACATTTTGTTTCGACCTTTTTTCTCACGTACGAATTGGTTGCTTTTCAGCTGAGTCAAGTGAAGATATAACTCAGAAAGAAGGTAATGGGACACATGTATTATAATGGGGATATCACAACCCTACTTCAAGTGACATTCACTTATTTATACACGTATCGTTTTTTGTATTGTGCAGTGATTTTGGCACTCCCCAAATTACTAACCACACTTAATTTGGGAAGTGCCAAAATTACTTTCCTTGAGTTTGGTCATATTCAAAGCTCTGTACGTAGGCCAAAATGGCATACATTTGGGAATATTCTTACATTTGTTATGCGTAGTTATATACATGTATATACTACATGGTATTGCAAGGGGTCTTTTCGTGAGAGACCCCCTGCACTTGCCACGTGGCACCCACTTATACTATTAATTTCTAGACGTAGTCTAATATTGGAGTTCAAATTATGTATCCTAAGTGATAGAGGTAACAATAATACCGTGAATTATGGAGACTGTTTCAAACTGCTTGTCTTCTCCTCTTTGAGTGTTAGCCATTCAAAATTCGTTCCATTGGGAGACCTAATTAGATCCTATATTGCTCATTTAGACTTGTGTTTAAGTTGCAGCTGGGTGTTGGAGAGTGCCTTACTGGGAAAAAATCCGAAAGGAGAGGAAAAGACATGAATCGGCCAAGAAGCTTGCCAAGTTCTTAATAAAGGAAGATACATCATGGAAAGAAACTAAAACCATGGAAGACCGGATTGACCCAAAGTACCACGAATATGGGGGTCAAGATTCCTCCTCGGAATCCTCCTCATCTCCCTTTGAGAAGAAAAAGCGTAAGCAGAAAACAGTAACAAGTACTGAAACTCCCGAAACGCCATTGATTATGGCGACCAAGAATGGCTATGTGGAAATGGTTGAAGAAATACTCAAAGAGTACCCCTGGGCAGTTGAACACGTTGATCATCGGGGCAGAACTATACTGCATGTAGCGATAAAGTACCGCCAAATTGAGGTTCTTGATCTTGTGGAGAGAATGGGGGTTTTGAAGCGGCTGGAGCGAAAGGTCGACAAAAATTTCAACACCATTCTACATATGGTTGGAGAGAAGACAAAAGATCGTATTGTTCCCAAGGTGCGAGGCCCAGCTTTTGAATTGCAAGAGAATTTGCTCCTGTTTGAAGTGAGTGCTAGCCTTTAAATGAAAACTAGTTGTTTAACTTGCTTAATTCAATCTAGTTTTTTTTTTAAGGTGGGAGCTTTTTTTTTTGGCTTAATTTGCAGCACGTGTGGGAAATATGCCCTAGGAGTTTACAAAATACAATCAACAAAAAGAAGAAGATTGCTCAACATCTGTTTGAGGAGATGAATGAACCTCTGCGCGAAAAGGCCAATGAGTGGATCAAACGTACAGCGGAGAACTGTTCTATTGTGGCCGTGCTCATTGCCACCGTGGCCTTTGCTGCAGCCTACACAATACCGGGAGGTTCCGACCAAAGTACCGGTTTCCCAATCCTCCTCAACCGACCTTTCTTTGTTGTTTTCACCATGACCGATGTCCTTTCCCTTACATTTGCCCTGACTTCAGTGATTATATTCCTTCGAATTCTCACATCCCCGTTTCGCTTAGAAGATTTCAAGCAAACTCTTCCACAAATGCTAATGCTAGGTATTACGTTTCTGATCGCATCGGTCACGATGATGATGTTTGCATTTGCTGCGACTGTACTTCTTATGGTACACAACCGGGGGGAGTGGACAAAAGTTGCCCTGTACACTGCTTCGTTCCTTCCTGTCTCCATCTTCGCAATGTCATACGTGCCTCTTTATTTATCCCTCATGAAAACTTTCAAGTACTCACTCAAGAAAGTGTCCAAGATCTTTCCCCGATTCAATAAACCCAATTTGACCTCGAATTCCACATGCCCTCCTAAACTTCGAGCCTCCCCAAATCTAGTTTAAATGGCTGAAATATGAGAGTGCTAGAGTTTGTTTGTTCCCTGAACTACCTCATGAAGATATAGCATAAAGTTGTGACTAAGAATAGAAGTAATGGTATTGTGGTTGTATGATAATAAGTATTATAGTTAAGGTGTCGTAATTTGATGTACAATTTGATTGGAAATAAACTATATTTGTATTATTATTATTATTATTGCCAGCAAATACTATTTTTGTACATGGGTGTTATCCTCTTGATGCCTTTTCAATAAAATTTTATTGCGTATGTAGAAAAAATGTACTATTTGTTGCATTGTGATTTTATTGCAGTTACCTTATGGCAGAGGGCATAAATGTTTCGTGAATGTAAACCCATATTATGATTATGATTGTGTTGCTACCGGCATGACCCAACTAAATAGACCCTACCTGTTATTTATTTTCGTCATGTTAGACCATATTCTTACTAATAGAGTTTCCCATGTTAAATGGGTACTTGGTTCTTGGGCTTTTGCAAGAAGCGATACAGGTCATACAATGGACTCATTCTTTTCTCCTCTTTCATTTCCATCTTTCTCTGTTGTTATTGTTGGTTAAAGGAAGGCTTTATCCCAAATCATGTAAATCCTTTGTGTTTTTATGTTATTTCTTCTTTATCGTTCCTCACTTTGTATTCCATCATAAACATAGAGACATGATCAATTAGCGTGAAAGCTTTTTTCTTTTTCTTTTTCTTTTTTTTGTTTTGTTTGCTTTAAGTTTTGTTTTCCACATTCTCTAGTTTATAGAGCTGTCGATTGAACTTTTTTCATCATATTTTCATCATGTTTTGTCTTTTTTCACAAGACATGGTAAGGCACTAAGCAAGCATGGTGGATTTTTTTTTTTCTAGTAACTTTGATACCGAAATTTGATCAGTATGCTATAACCCGGGTCGGGTATTGGTGCTGCGCACCCCTGCGTAGCACGCGTGCTGTGCAATCCGAGCCGTCCGCTCAGCAATTCAATGGCCATATTTTATGTTGCAATGAACAGTCGGATGTTGCACAATTGAGATGAGATCTGGACCATTGGATTGCCGAACGAACAGCTCGGATTGCATAGCACGCGTGCTGCACACCCCCTACACAGCACCAACTCCGAACCCCTATAAATCACACTTGATTTGTGTATGTTCTTAGATGGAAGATCTAACGAAACAGGATTTGTAGACAAAAGTCCGAATGAAAGTACAATCTCTAGAACTTTACAGGGAAGAAAGTAAAGATAAGAGGAAGGAACAAATAAATAAGATGGAGTGTGCAGCTGGGCATTTTTTTGGCCCGAATGAGAGTACATTTGCAGTTTATTCTTTAAGTGCTTAGAATTCAATCTCATTTATTTGTTCAGTCTCTAACCAAGTCGATCTACTGGTTATAATTTATTTGTTGATGTAACCAATGGCATATTCAATTCATTGTTTCATGCTCTTCCAAACTCTTGGAGACGAAGTACATTTGGATTCCTTGTTTGAGTAATACTAGGTGCACGGCCACGTGCTCCGAATGAAGGTTATGCCCGTTGCTCAGAAATGGCTTGATTTTCAGATGTCTTGGTGTCAGCCTTGAGTCTAATGTCACATTCTCAAAATCTGGAACATCTCTAAGGTTACGGAAGAACCGTGAGTATGGATTGAGATTCTAATGCATGAATGAATCGTTCAATGATAGGCTGCTGCAGTTTATCATTGGTTCCTATCCTGTTTGCAACCTCGTGCTCTGTATCATAAAAGTACAATTGAAGATAAGATGGGCCACCGCTAGAAGGGTATGAAATGTTAAGCTCGAAATGTGAAGATACCATTGCAATGCTTTGCAAATTGAGGATCCAAATTGAGAATGCGCTGTTGTATGACATAATGTACTGAAGGAAATTTGTAGACTCAGGACCCACGTCGGAATACAAATACTCCGTATAAGAACTCATCTGGAATAGTTATCGGGTACAGTGCCACTTCAACTTTGACACAACAGAAATTAACGGATTCATTTGGGAATTTTTTGGCTCTTCAGAATGTGCAATGGCTGAATAGCAGGTAATTGATATGATTCATTTGGCACAATGGGTTAGTGAACAGCTGGCAAAGGCATTAACCTACCTAGCGCAACACCTAGAGTCGAATATGAGCACAGTAGTCAGTGTTCTAAAAGAAGGTCTAGAAGGCCGAGTACTCGCCGCCTAAGCACTAGAAGACCCCTCGCCGACTAGTCCAACTAGGCGCCGAGTACTTGCCCCTGGAAGCTAGAAGGTTCTCAGCCGTCCTGAGAGCACCTAGCGAGTTTTAGAACATTTCCGTCAGTGCAGCTTTCTAACAATCCTCTGCCTAGATTTTTAATTTGTTGGACTACAAGCTTACCTATGCTGACATCATAGAGCATAACTATGATGAATATAAAAGATAGTAGTAGTATTAGATTTTGAGACTACTAAGTTTATATGGAGCCGGTTCTAGGGACACAAATAAAAACACAAAAAAAGACACTTCATCTCAGCTCTTGAAACTAACGGTTGAGATTAAAACAAACTTTTCCCCTTGTTTACCCTCCTCACCTTATCTTTTTCTCTCTCCCTCTCCCCCTGACGCATCCCGCCTTTCCCCTCTAGCTCCTCCATCTCCGGCAACCCCCTTCGCCGACGATCCTCTCTCTCTCTCTCTCTCTCTCTCTCTCTCTCTCTCTCTCTCTCTCTCTCTCTCTCTCTCTCTCTCTCTTCTGTGAGAACTCGAGTGGGGTGAAATCAGTGTAGTTCAACACTACATCAAAAGATGCAATTGGTCTGAGAAATAGAGAGAAATACTCTTGGATCGTGGTAGCAGTGGCGGAGCCACTTGAGGTCTAGTGTGGGCACATGCCCACACTGACTTCTTGCTGTTTTTTTTTTTCTTTTCAGATTTTTCATTTTTCTTATAAATTGATTTCTTAAAGTATTCTTTGTTTAATTATTCTATTTGATTTTGTATATCATTTCATTCTTTACTTTTCATCTCAAATATTACAACAATTCTCATACATTAGCGCAATGAGATGTCAAAAAATAGCCACCACTAGCCATCTGCAACTCTCCAATGTGTAATATCCAAATTCATAAGTCGCTAAATCATGGAGTATAATTTATTAATTGTAACGGAAGAAGAATTTGAAGGTTTAGGGATAAAATTTAGAAGAAAAGTATTAATTGGGTCTAATCGTATAAAAAATGTTGAATATTAACATTCTAGTTATTGTGTATTTAATTTGCTACTTCAAACAATTGATTTGTTTGCACAATATGTGAAATTAATTACACATTTCTTAGTAAATATGTTAGCTTTTTTAATATCTTTAGCACAAAACGTTCTTTTAATATTTTGACATTGCTTACGACGATTTTTTTTTTTTTGAAGTGCGTTTAAAGGTGCCCCACTATCGCTAATTCCTGGCTACGCCACTGCGTGGTAGTGAAATACAACCAAGTAATTACAAAATATCATCTGCAAATTACTTGAAGAAATAAATTAGGCACTACCTCTCTCTTAAACATGGTGGGTCACATGTCGTTTATAATTTCACCAATGGGTTTTAATTCATTGGGTTTTTTTTTTCACACGGGTTTTAAATTTATTGGGTTTTTGATTTCACAGATGGGTTTTTGTCGGGTTGTGGGAGTGACAAGAATTCTGTGCTCGCGGGATGTGTTGTGGGAGTTTAATTTGGAGTTATCTTTTGGTGTTGTTATGCAGTCGAACTTCAACTGTAAATACATGGGCTAAACTATCAAACCTTTGATCAGGTGATGTGGGGCGGCCAGGGAGGGTGTTGGTTTGCCGGAGAGGGAGAAACCAGGAGAGTGGGTGTGTCCCTGAGGTTACAGGGGAAGAGAGAGAGAGAGAGAGAGATGAGATTTAATTTTGGCCATTGATTTGAAGGGCTAAGATGGCGTGGCTTTTTTTGTATTTTTTTTTTTGTGTCTACGGAACCGGCCCCAGTTTATATAAGTATTAATTAACCACTGGTGAGTGCAGATACCATACATAGTTCATCGTCCATATTCTCGGGTTGCAGCGCTGATGTACCTAAAATAAGCAGTGCAGCACCTGTCAAAAAGTGTGGTTTTTATTTTCTTATTCACTAATCTTGGTATAGTTTCAATAGCTAGCAAACCCAAATGATCAGATGGACTCCAACCAACTATGAGCGCACGAATGAACTTCCAATGCTATAGATCTACAACGCACCACAAGTTGCTCCGCCAAAAACAGCATGTAAATGTGGTTAGTACACTGTCAGCGCGGATATGAAGCAACACCATCCGAAAGAATCTTGATCTGTAGACAAAATATCAACTGAAACAAGTTGGTTTTCCTTGTTTTTTCTCCCGTCGGCTAGAGTTTTTCTCCTTGCTCTGAATCTTTCTTTTTCTTCTTCTGGTAACTGAGAGAGTAATGTGTTCTGACTCGTTTATGCTCTGCCACCCTGTATAGCAATCATCAGAAATTACACCGTGATGACACATTTTCCAGAGGAAATGGCTTTTTTTTGTATATCTATACTTTGTACGCATTAGTTTTACTCCATTTTTTTATAACCGGATGTCTGGGTCAGCTTACGCAAAGCTCGACTAATTTTGGGGCTCTGAAGGTAACGACCGGGAGAACTCCTAATGGCCCAAAGGTTTGAGATGGCTACTTTCCGTTTCCGTGGGATTCAAACATGCCACCTCATGGTTGTAACAAATAGTACTTTTTGTTTTGCAACAAATGTATTATATTTAGATTTTTCAACAAATTAGTTTATAGTTTAATCAACGTTCAAATCAGATTTATTGACTAAATAGACTTGTGGTTTAAGTATTTTCATTGATTAAACTTGGAAAGATTTCCCTTTACCTCTTCTGCTTTTTTCCCTAGGACTTTTCGTAGAACGGGGCATCTTATACAGAGTTGTAGTGCGGGATCTGAGCCGTTGATCGCGCAATCAACGGCTCGGATTTCGTCTTGGCACTTGCATGATCTGAGTCGTTCATTGCCGAGATGAAATCAGCGTCGTTCATTGCCGAGATCAACGGCTCGTGTGCCACACTACAGGGTTGTAGTGCGGCGCCGCACACAGGATCCCCGGAGTGTCCTTTGAATTTTGTTAACTGTTTTTAATCAAGTCTGCGTATTGAATCATTTCTCTTAATTACTAAAATGATGTCCTTTTTAAAATGTTCATTATAAGAATACATGTAATTTCGAACACCCAAAAAATAATTTTTCTTTAAACTTTTCGTAATAATTTTGAATATTTTCTATCTAAAATTAATTTGGTGCGGGATTTTTTTATAAAATATTCTATGAATGTTATGTTTTATTTATCTTTGACAAAATCGCACTTTTTAATGCTAAATTCTATTTGTCAAGTTCAGTTTATTGTCAAGTCTGGTTTGCTTGGAACCAATAGCCTTATTGCAACATTCAGGCTGACTTCCAAAGGCCAGAAATGCACCGCAGAGTACACATTAATGCCCCAATACCACATTGGGGCATCATAAAAAAATTGCTATCTTATACTATATGATATTTACTCACTCCCCCTGAGTCCTTTGAATATAGAATGTATTTTGTCTGGTTGTTTTTTCGTACTAAATTAACCAAAACAACCCAGAGCAAGAGGACAAAAGCAGGAACAAAATGGGGGCATAGGAGGAAATATGTTGAAACGAACGCTATGTACGCGACTAAGTTAGGAGAAAGCAAACAAAATCAACAAGCACACACGACACACAGATTTACGTGGTTTCCCAAGATGGGTACGTCCACGGGCGAGGAGAGAGTGTTCACTATCAATGGTGAAGAATAAATACAAAGAGCCGGCTGTAATCCGCAAATCTAGAGAGGCCACAATATGAGAGGAAGAACCAAAGGATACAAACTCCAGAGTCTCCTTATGTCTCCTTTTATATAGAGACTACAAAAAAAACTAGCCAAAAGTCATCGCGTTTTGGTCGCTCAAACCAGCTGTTACACCGTTCAAGCTAGCTCCTTTCCTTCTGACGACCAGAAAGCTCAAATTGGTCGCTCGAGCCAGCCATGGATGATCAGAACTAAATTTCAAGGCACTTCTCAACATTATAAAAGTCTGGGAAGGCATCCAAGTAATTTCAACAAAAAGGCCAGAAAGACAAAACAGGACAAAGCTCAACACAAAAACTACCAAAAAGCTAGCGTCATGGACCTAAGATTTGAGGGCTAAAATCGGTAAAACTGGAACAAATTGGCCAGAGCAATTGGCAAAGTCTTTCATTACTGCATCTGGGTTTGGATGTCTATCTATATGCAGAGAGGTGCAAGTTTGTCATGTATCCACTAAAAAATTTTCGCATAACTAATCTGATAATGGTAATGATGATGTTTTTTTTGGGAAAATGGTAATGATGATGTTGTTGTCATAAAAAACGAGTCTGATATTGGCTTCTTATCCATTCCAACCGGCCATTAAGGTTAATTTCATGTAACCAATGGTTGGCCAAGTGGTCACGGCTTGGAACTTAATCTTCACTCTTTTAGGAGCTATTAATTTTTTTTGGGCCAGTCTATACACAACTTTGTTCTTGCCTTTATATGAGGCCCCTGCTAGTGGACAGTGAGATTCGTCTCCCAAAACTAATCGAGGTGCGTGTAAGCTAGTTGGACACCTGGTTATGAAGAAAAAAGAAAGGGTTAATTTCATGTAGAGTAGCCATAGGATTGGTTTCGACAAATCCTATATTCTATGTCCAAAGTCAACCAACCTATGGCTGCACAACACCTTCAAGACTCTTTCAAAGCATGCTCTTAAGCTAATTAATTAGGCTTATCTATCTAATCATTATCAATTCTTCCATTGAGTTTGTGCTTGTATATGTTGCATTCCCTTCTCTTATGATAAGCAGAGTACTAACATAAGAGAAAACATTCTCTACACGAACACGCTTTGTGCTGTGACTTGTGATCAGTGTCTCGAATTTAACCTGCCAGAGATTTGTAATTGGTTCTGTGTATTAATTTTACTATTCCCAAAAAAAAAAATAGTCTAAGGTTCGAATCTCGAGAGGTAACTTTTATGGGGATATTTCATACCTTGTTTAGGCCTGTTAATAACCTAATATATGTGAACGGAAAGACAACATAACCAAATTTAGGACGCCCTCAAAAGCCAAAAAAGAAGGGACAATGCTAGAGGTACAGAACGCCTATGTACAAAAAATGTACAGAGCCGTTAGGCGACCCACTTGTGGGTCCCACACGGAAGATTCGAACCGTTCATTCATCTTAGAGTAATTTTCCAAGGGGCCTCGCGAGAAATCAGCTCGATCCGACGTTTGTGTATCTTTGATCCAAAAACCCCCGTTTCATTCAAATCGTTTGAATGAAACGGGAGAGTTTTTGGATCAACCACTTACAAACGTCGGATCGAGCTGATTTCTTACGGGTCCCCTTGGAAAATTATTCTAAGATGAATAAACGGTTCGGATCTTCCGTGTAGGACCCACAAGTGGGTCTCCTAACGGCTCTGTACATTTTCTGTACATAGGCGTTCTGTACCCTTAGGTTTTCCGAAAAAGAAGTGCATATATTCTCATATTTTGCAGGATTGCTCTATTTTTCAGTTTTCTGGATTTCGTGTTTCCTTATCACGGACTCAGGGACTCTGCTAGTGCTGCATCCGAACCTTCCATCTCCCGCAATTGATGGTTCAAACTCGCAGATGAACTGCTCAGATTGAGGGTTGGCTACGCCTACCGTGCCTAAAGATAGCAGAGTCCCCATTCTCCTTATCACACTTCGCTTCCATGCGATTCCTTTTATTTATTTATTTTATTTTATTTGTTTGATGATGGAGTGCCGTCAACACAACTGAAGATGACTAGTTTGTTTGACATTTTTTTAATTGGTGAAAATTAAATAATTTGATTACTTTAATGAAAGAGTTTCGTAATGGATTGCAAATGGACCAATGCATGTGAAGTAAACCTACCTATAACTGTACAACAGCTCAAGCTTCTCATAATTAATCACTGGAATTAACTAAAGCAAACTCTTTAACCTTATTAGGGTGGCGAGATTAATTAATGAGATAAGAGCCGGTGTGATTGTCACATTTGTGTTTGGAATCATTGCTTTTCATATTATAGCAAACCTTATCATAAAATAGAAAATGTTGTTGGTTAACTAGACAATATACTACAAATTAAAACAGTCACAATCTAGAGATTAGGAGTGTAAACGAGCTGAGTCGAGCCGAGCTTTGTAGTGTTCGAGCACGGCTCGTTTAGTAAACGAGCCAAAAACTTGATCCCGAGCTCGGCTTGTTCGTAAACGACCCGAGCCCTTAACGAGGAGACACAGAGTAATTTACTTAACGAGCCTCTTTAAATAAGTCGAGCCTATATAAATGAGTACTCGAGCTTTTGTGAGTCGAGTCGAGTTTTAGCGAGCTCTTTTACTAAACGAGCCTAAAACTCGAGCTCGAGTTTGGCTCGATTACTAAATGAGCCGAGCGGAGCCTTAACGATTCAAGCCACAAATAGATCGCAAGCAGCTCATTTGCTTGCAGCCCTATCAAAGATCCAATTCGGACAATCAGTGGCTGACACAAGGATTGCAGAAGGATACCTGGGTTCCTTTGCAATTATAATAATTTTTAGGTTAATTTTAAATTTTTTTAAGAGATTGGCCCCTGCAAGTTGGACGCCAAACAGCCATGGGTTGAGTCTAATGATTGCCAGAAAGACACGACTGCTTGAACCAGAAGATGCAACAAATCAGATTCGAATGGGTACGAATTAATGGGAAGCGACTTTTCAAATGCTCAAGCCCAACCTGGATCGGCTCGTCGAGCAGCAACAATAGTGTGCGCGCTTACGGTTAAAGCCAACTTTGTCCTTGCCTTTTTCCTCTGCAAAACTTGGGTGTCCCATGGCCTAGCCTTCCATGCCTTTTTCCTCTACAAAAATTTTGAATGAAATGGGGTGATTTTGGATCGAGCTCATACAACCGTCCGATTGCCTCGATTCTCGCGTGAGCCCACTCGGAATTTGATTTTGAGAAGGATGAACGGCTCGGATTGCTCGGTTAGGACCCACAAGAGCGTCCCTGACGCCGTCGGTACGTGGTCGGTGCACCTTTGGTCGGTGCCCATCGTTTATTACCGAGAAAAGATAGAGGCACCAACACTTTTACCAACAATAGTACAAACTCTCTCACAAGGGATATATAAGTAGTAGCTCCCGCAAATCCCATGTGAGAGAGTTTGTGTAATTGTAGCAAACCCGTACTCTAATAGATGTATACATTCAAATCTCAGATATAAATGTCTCGGACGGTTGACATGTATTCCCCTTCAACAAATGGGCCCTTGTAGTAGTATTATAAGTATGAGTAGTATCTATCCTTTAGTAAGAGTATCCTCATCAGGGGAGGCAAATCCCCCTGATGGCTAAATTGTTGAGTGAAAAGAGGGAAAAACCTCCAAAATCAGACTCAACAATTTTTTTGTAAATCTGCAAAAGTTATAACTTTGCTACAGTAACTCGGTAAATTCTTTGAGGCACTATTCACGGGTTAAAACAATTCTCTCTCCTGACTTCCTGAATAGAGAGTCTAATTTTGTGAGTTTTTTAAAAAGTGACTTCTTAATTTATAAAATGTGTTTTTGAGGTTAAATTTGGCCAAATTTTTGTTGAGCCTGATGAGGGATGCTCTAACACTACCATACATAATCAATATCAACAAATATGCATGATTAATGTGGTGAAATGAATAGACGTGAAAGAACCAATCACATGCATCTTTGTGTTGTCATTCAAATGTGAGTAGGAGAGCCAAGACATTTTTGTTGAACAGAATATGGAGGGAAAGGGTCAAAGAAAATGACACCCAGGCCAAACCTTTTTGTCACACAGCAATTGATTGGATTTAAAGCATCCCAATTCCCAACAGTAATAAGGTTCCTGCAACAAAATCAGAAAATGTTACCATGAGGTTGATCTCATGCAATCCTCTATGAGCTCTCCTATCATAGTGAATCAGTGATTGTTCATGACAATTAATGGAAGACAAAGATAAAAAGAAACCCTTCCATGAACATAATTAAATTAGATGTGGCACTTAGCCCCTTTAGTTTGTACTACTTGGCTTATAAGGAGGAGGTCGTAATGAGAGAAAATTAAATATTCTTATGTTAAATATTCTGATTGTACTACTTGCGAAAAACTGTTTGGATCAAGCCATTTCCGGTATTTTTTTTTTGGAGATTTTCCACGTAGACTCTTGAAAACACCTTCTGAACACATTAGACGGATCGGATCGTCAAAAAAATATCGGGAACAAGGAGGTCCGGAATCCCGGATCCCAGACTAGAAGTGTTACCAACAAATGCATATTAATTACAAATACTTATGACATCGGACACTCCTATTTCAAGACAAATCAAACAGAGCAATATAAAAAACACTCCAGTATTTACATTTTTTTGCATAAGTGTAACAGAGAAATAACCAAAAAGTGAGAATTTTAAGATCTCCAGTGTTACAATTTTAGCAGTAATGATATTATGAGTTAACAAAGCCATGTTGCTCGAAATTACTTGAATCAGATTAAGTTAGAAGAAAATGAGGTAGAAGAGAGGTCAAGCTCGATCACGTTTTAAAAAACGATAATCACTTGGTTTTTTTTTATCAGTCAATAATCACTTGGTTCATGTCGGGTGTTTGACTCCTTCCGAATATTAACTCCTAAAATATATACTCCCTCCGTCCCTTTTTAAGTGATCCACTTGGGAAACGTGTATTTTTGCGGACGTTTAAAAAAATACTTACGTATAACGTTTTTAAATTACTAAAGAAAAAAAAAAAAGGAGATACTAAAGAAAGTGAATTCCTAAAATAGGATTTTCACTCAAATGAATATGACCATAAGGTTTTTGTTGGAAAACATAGATTATTAAATGACCCTAGGGCACCAGCACTGTCTGTTGGTGTCTCAACTCTTTTCCTACTACGCGTTGGTATGAAGTATATACACTAGATCTTGAAGCCCATGTTAATGTGAGTTGAAGAATGGGTTTCGGTACCAGTATCACTTTCTCTATCACACATTCGTGTAAAGTTCATATACCAGATCTCAAGTCCCACTTTAATGTGTGTTGAAAAACGGGATTTTCACTCAAATGAATGTGACCATAAGGTTTTTGTTGGAAAACATAGATTATTAAATGCCCCTAAGGCACCAGCACTGTCTGTTGGTGTCTCAACTCTTTTTCTACTACGTGTTGGTATGAAGTATATACACTAGATCTTGAAGCCCATGTTAATGTGAGTTGAAGAATGGGTTTCGGTACCAGTGTCACTTTCTCTACCACACATTGGTGTAAAGTTCATATACTATAAGATCTCAAGTCCCACGTTAATGTGTGTTGAAAAACGGGTCTGGATCCCAATACCAATACCGCGTCGTGCAGGGGCATTAAATAATATTTCTAGAAATGTGTGTTGAAAAACGGGTCTGGGTCCCAGTACCGCGGCGTGCGGGGGGCATTAAATAATATTTCTAGAAAGAGATATTTATGAATCCAACCACGAACTAGGAATGGAGGACAAGTGTCAGGAGGAATGGAGGACAAGTGTCCACCAAATAAGTGAGACAAGTTTGGATGTTTATGAACAAAAGGTGGGCTAGATCTTTTCTAACGTGTATTTTTTAATGGGGGAGTAATTGGACGACTTTGACAAACAAACAAGGAATAATGAATTAAAATGATTGAGGGAAAGGGGTGGGGGTGTGAAGTGACATCCCCCCTGAGTGGACCACCGACACGTGCCGATTCTCACCGACCCTTTTGCAGACACAGTCATGCTTGTTGACTTTTTCTTTGGTGACTGACTGCGACAACAAGTATTTGACAATTTTGAATTCATTTTCTCCACCGAAAGTGGAACATTTCCCATGAATATTTTAAACACATGAATATTTAAACACATGCATATCTACGGCTTAAATCTTTTTGGGGAGGGATTAGTGTTTGGTAGGGGTGCAATCGAGCCGTGTTGAACTAACTGAGCTCTTGTTCGGTTTGGATTTTGAGAGAGAGTTTTGGGGGTAATGAGTAAAGAAAGATAGAAAGAAAATTTTATTAGGGATCGTGCAGGGTGGGTCTTGAGATCCAAACCGAACAAGCTGTAGTGTTTGCACTCTGCTCGTTCACTTAAAAAGGGTTAAACTTGAGTTCAATTACTAAAAGAGTCTAGCAAAGACGAACCTTGTCGAATATCTAGCAAAGACGAACCTTAACGAGCTGAGCCTCAAATTGCTCGCGACTCGATTCGTTTGCTTCCCTTATGTCCAAGCTGTGTACATTCCAAATTTGAAATCTGTGATCCAGCAATTCATTTTATAGACCTTGTCGAATATCTAGCAAAGACGAACCTTAACGAGCTGAGCCTCGAATTGCTCGCGACTCGATTCGTTTGCTTCCCTTATGTCCAAGCTGTGTAGATTCCAAATTTGAAATCTGTGATCCAGCAATTCATTTTATAGACCTTGTCGAATCTAGCAAAGACGAACGTTAACGAGCTGAGCTGAGCCTCGAATTGCTCGCGACTCTATTCGTTTGCTTCCCTTATGTCCAAGGTGTGTAGATTCCAAATTTGAAATATGTGATCTAGCAATTCATTTTATAGACCTTGTCGAATATCCTTATTAAAAAAAAAAATTGTCAAGTGAATTAGATAACGGTAATTCAGTCCTCGAAATAGATCGACCTTGTAAAAACAAACGACTATGGTTTAGAATCCACTTCCAATACAAATTCTATTTATCCTACAACTAAATTCGGAGTAGATGTTCCATGTTCCACGCTTATTTTTTAATCGAAGAGTATCTTTAATGCATCTCGATATCTCTATTTTAGGAACCGGATGTGACATATTAAGGAGGGCTTTGTGATTTATCCCATCTTTTCTTTAGCTTTTTGTATTTTATAAGAGAATCTTGGTTGTCTTTTTTTAGAAATTTGGTCTCTAAATTTACCTTTGGATCTCCAAACATAGATACCCACAATTCCATTTTGGTCTCCAAAGTACGATGGCTCCCTCCAAAAAGTTAAAAACAAGTTGAGAAAAAGATGAGATAAATTATTAAAATTTCCCCCAAATATGTCATATCCCATCTTTAAAATAGAGATATAGAGATGCATTGAAGATACTCGAACTCCAAACTAGTAATAAATTGAGCATTTTCATTGGAGCCACCCACTCTAAAGGTTTTTGTTGATAAATAAAAATGTTTGAGCCAAGTTACATACATCTCGATTAATTTTTAAGGACTTAATCTCTGACCACTAGTGGGAGGTCTAATTAAAATCGAAATAAAACCCGTATAGAAAGTAAATTCCTAACGCTTTTCAATTGGTCACGGAGATTAGTTTCACATGCCCATCAAATTATGTCACGGAACTGTGTACTTTTTTAACCTATGTGCGATCTTGAAGGCTGGTCATGTCATTTAGAAGTTGTGTCCAACCTATTGTTCATGCTAATAATCCAATAATTCGGATTATTGGATTATTCGTTTGTCCTTATTTAATTTTTTTTTGCATTCGTTAGTTTTGCATCAAGATTTTATGGTTTCTGGATTCCTCTTGACAAGACGAATCTAACAAGTATAAATTTATGGTCAAACCAAAAAAAAAATTGAATAAAGCCAAAATAGGTGGATTATTGGCCCAATAATCCACCTAATTTGGCTTTATTCAAAAAAATTTGAGTTTTGACCATAATTTTATACTTGTTAGATTCGTCTCGTCGAGAGGAATCCAAAAACCACAAAATCTTGATGCAAAACTAACGGATGCAAAAAAAAAATTGAATAAGGACAAACGAATAATCCAATAATCCGGATTATTGGATTATTACCCAAAGGAGGCCAATTGGTTTAAAATGGAAGGAGTCACCATTTGAAGAGTGAATCGATTCAACTTTCACAGTAACTATTAAACAGATTGGCAACCCATTTACCCCCCTCGATAGGGTATACAGACGGTTTTGTGGGGCCTACTTCAAAATCTCACATAAATGATCCAATCTGTTTAATAGTTACTAATCCGGTAAAAGTGATCTCATTCAAATAATTATAAGTAATTGATCTAATTTTTATTCAAATTTTAGTATCCAAAATATTGGACAAATATTGAATAAAAGTTACATAATTGTGTATTCGGTATCCTCGTGTGATTTGAAGTATTGATATTACAGGGCTTGTTGATAAAAGCATCATTAAAAAAAATATCTTGATCGGACACGATAGGTATCAAAACGCAAAGTCCGATCAAGATTTTTTTTTTAATGAATGCTTGTCTCGACAAGCCCGACACTATCAGCGGTCCAGATCACGAAGATGTACACAATTATTTAACTTTTACTCAATATTCATTCAGTATTTAAGATCCTAAAATCCAAATTAAAATTTTGAAGATTAGACCAATTCCTTATAATTATTTGATTGGGATGATTTTTTCCCAGATTATTGTAACCAAATATTTTTAAATTATTGAACGGTTCGGATCATTTGTGTGGGACCCACAAAAATCATCCCTACACCCTATCAAAGGGGGAGGACCATAAGAGTAAAGGACCCCAAGGTCATGTATGGCACTTCATATAGGGCACCTTGTAGTGCACAGATGGACCCGCCATCCACAATCGATGGTCCGGATTTTTTATAAAAAAAAAACTCTTTCAGGGAAGAGTTGAAAGAGTTTTTTTTTTTTTAAATTCGAACCGTGCAAAATACTTTTGGACAATGTATAGACGGTCTAAATATACACTACAGGTTTCCAAGAATAAATGGACTGCCTATATATCTTGTTTTGCCTGGATAGATATGTAAAAAAAAAAACTCACTACTTATATCAATTACTACTAATAAGTATAATACATCCAGATGATTTAAAAAAACAAAACCCCTAACTTATAGGAGTGGTTCCCAAAGTAATCATTCCACGTCGGATCCCTGTTGGACAGCCCCACTATGGTACTAAAATTTATAGTTTCAATAATTAAAAAAGGCTCTCGGCTTGAGATAATGTTGTCTATGACTTTTATATTTTATTCAAGAACAAGCATGGATCCACCATCGGATATTCGGATTAGGAGTGTAGGAATTTTTATTTTTATTTTTTTAAGATTAAACCTCTCTAAATTAACTAGATGATTAAGTTATGCTAATCCGGATCCTGCTACGCGTACAGAGCGTAGTGCACAGATCGTGCTCGGGGACCCACTTTTGGGTCCCACACGAGTGATCCTTTGATTGAAACGGTGGGACTTTGGTTTGACCACTTCTAACCTTCTTATTGAGCTGAAATTTTGTGAGCCCACTCGGAAAAATGTTCTAAGAAGAATGAACGGTTCGGATCACTCATATGGGACCCAAAAGTGGGTCCCCGAGAGCCCTCTGTACATTTTCTGGACATCTTTGTCTGTACCCGTAGGTTTATCCTGCTAATCCTAAGATTCGTAGAAGGAAAAGAAAAAGGAAATCAAGAAAATTGAAAAATCAATATGTACTTCTTGTGTTGTGCAGATTAAGAAAACGAGAACCACGGATGAAGAAATGCGCAACGTTCTATTTGATTGCCAAGAAACAGAAATATGAATATGGCGATACCTGCTTTATCGGTGAGATTGTATTGGCCCTGTTCAGTTTAGAGTTTTGTTTTAGTTTTGGTTTTGGTGAGTTTGAGAGTGTCGTAGCCCGTTTTCGCACGCCTTCAGTCTGCCATTGTTTAAAGTAGATTCTTGGTTTGCAAGATGCTTCAAAACATGTGGTAATTTAAAATGGCTAGATGGAGAGTCAAAGGGAACAAATGAGATTCATAAAAGGGTACATGCCCAGAACCATGTTAATAATATTCCAATTGCCACGGACAGACAGAGAATTAAAAATGGTCATAACATATGTGCACAGAATAAATAATTTTCCACCAAACCAAAAATCATAGAGTGAACAGTAGTGGCACCATCAATGATTGAGCAAAAATTAAATTACGAACACTTCACATTTATGTATGTCTATTTTCTTGACATGAAAAAGTAAGATCACTTATTGGAAGGATCCGTCAATCCGGTATGAGTCATCAATCCGGCATGTGACTCATACTGTCACGCCCTGTCCCGGAACAGTACCTATCCCGACACGACGCGTGGCACTCGGCCCGACAAGACCAAACCACAGCTCAACACAACCTGAAATTAAAAGATAAATTAGTTCTTTATACACAAAACCCAAAAGAACGTCCTACAATGCACAACAGAGGTCTGATGTTAGTTTTAAAAAAAAACAAGATTATACAATTTTACTCTAGGCCTGAGAATAGACTCCACGGCCAAACGACACTGCTATTAACAACACAAAACCATGTCCCGACCCGTCACTCGAGCGAGGTACAACTGCATAAAAAAACCTACAGTGGACACCGACCCTACACCTGCAAAACTGGAACCCGGATCGGATTCCAGGAGTGTATGTGAGACATAGATGCAATTCATAAGGGTAGAGCATTAACCCACAAATATTATATTGATTAGACAAGATCAAATCTAAAAGATCGGCTCTAAGCCACATATATCGGCACTTATGCCACCGGCCCATGGCCCCATTATCGGCACTTATGCCACCGGCCCATGGCCCCATTATCGGCACGTATGGCACAATTCAATATCACATATCATCTCTAAATAAATTTCATCTATGAATCAACACTCACCTCGGTCCAGAAAAGAAGACACGACTATAGGCTCGGCACCTCGGATGTGCCCGTTCCGATCTCAATTTTCACTAGTATCAAGACTAATCAAGGGTTTCCCCTAATTTTTTCCCCTCTCCTTCTTCTTCTTATTATTCTTCTTCTTCTTCTCCTGACTTCTCCTTCTCTCTCTCTCTCTCTCTCTCTCTTTTGTGGACGTGTGTTTGTGTGAATCAGCAGAGAAAATAAAACGTGGAAGTATATGGATGTTTAAAGGAAAATTATCCCACGCTACCGCTCCCACAAGGTTTCGATACTCCGTCCAATAAAACATTCCGTTTCGCATACTTTCAACTAATGCCAATTAACGCAAGTAATGCTCGCAATTAAGATAAACACCCATAAGTTCAAACACATAAACATAAATTAAAAGTCGGGTGTTACACATACCGAGTCTTATTTTTGTAAACTCTAATATTATGCATAAATATTAATCAACATAACGAAACTTCCAAAATAAAAGTCTCAGACCATCACAAAAACAACCTCGACGCGCAGTCAGTTTATGGATGCTCAGTGTTTAAATGTTCAGCCTGTTTACATGATCAGTTTAAATGTCCAGATAAGAAAGGGTATTTCAATTTAATTGTGCTCAAAGTGTGTTGCGTCGAGCCTGAAGCTATTCACGGTGAATGATAGTTCAAATTGCGTCGCATGGTGCCTTTAGGCACGGGCAATCCCTAGTTAATCAACATAACGAAACTTCCAAAATGAAAGTCTCAGACCATCGCAAAACCACCCATATGAC
>CM029273.1:12481453-12498953 GCA_016920895.1 Vaccinium myrtillus
AGTGTCATTGCTAGAAATATGGAGTGGCATGGGATTATGCATGTAGATCCCCTCTATGGCTCTATGATAAGTAGCACCCATATCAAGCATTTCAGGCTGAACCCCGCAAAATAGAGTTTGATCATGCGCACAAATCACTCTTATGAACTCTCTTCGGGATTCCACATATGAAAAGTTGGAAAATTAGATCAAATATCTATAATTATCCCATTAAGCTGATATTTTACGAGGCCACTCAAAAAATTGTTTCTTAAAACTAAAGAACAGCTCGGATTATTCATTGGAACTAAACCTGGAAGTAAGTTCCACAAGGCGATATGTGCACATAGTATTTTTTGCATAAAGTATGCTCCCCCACAAACCTTCTTGTGGAACTAGACAATTTGCTGAGCAACCTAGAAAAATATACCTCAATTACCCAATCACCGTTTGCCACGTCAACTCCTTAGATTCTTGTTTTTCAACAACCTGGAGGAATGACAGTCCGTACCATGTGGTGCCGATATGGTATTGGTCAGTGAGCAATATTTTTGATGCATTAAAACCAAAAAGCAATTGGAATGAGAGAGAAAAGAGAGAGATGAGAGAGAGAAGAGAGAGATACACAGATATTTTTTGAGAAAGGGAAGGAAAGCCCAGATCAGTTTCTCTCCACACCCGTTCTTTCATACATCACCAAACTCTCATTTCGTGGGCTCATCTTTCACCTAACACACGGTAATCCGATCTGTTCATCTCATAAAACTTGAAAAGAACAACACGCTCGTAAAAAAACGAGATGATTAAATATCGATAACCATGTGGACAACTTCCATTTTGTTGTGTAAAATCAACGACAGTAATGTCTGGAACTTAAACCATCGACTTTAAATAACAAAATACAAGTTGTTCACATGTCTATCAATGTCTGATCATATAAAAAAAATTCAGACATTTTTCTTGTTCAAATCTATGAGTCGAATGGTTTGGATTATAGTTATAGGTTTAAGGTGAGATCAGAAAATGAAAGTTTGACAAAAATATGGAGACATAGGACTATGGAGATGAGCTAAATCCTACTCCGTAAAAGAGGAGAAAAACTTGAGTGCTAGATAGATACCACGTACCCATTGAGAATCTCGACCCTCCAAGAATGTGTTGGGATGGTCTAAATTTTCCCGCTCTCTCTCTCTCTCTCTCTCTCTCTCCTCTTTCTCTCATTTGTCAAAAAAATACTCCTCCGTCGGATTTAATTTATAGGGTTATGCGTGTTTTTTAAAAATGTAATTTTCATTCTATAAGTATTTTTAGCGATATGGATCTTAAAATGATCTCGATAGATACGTCACATAAAAACTTTGAAAGCAACTCATAAAAAGGAGGGTTAGAAAAGTGGAATTAACGGATTTAAAAACGGGATTTAAAGAAGAAGCCACCATGAAAACCGTGCCGCAACTCATAAAGGAGGGTTAGAGTGGAAGTAACGGAAACGGGATTAAAGAAGAAGCCGCGTGGGCCACCCCAGAGCACAGACCAACCAGGACTTTCTACACACAATCTCTCTCTCTCTCTAGAAAGCAATATCTCTCTCTCTCTCTCAAATCTTTATCTTGCCTCATATAAACCCACCTCCCCATCTCCCCACCCCAGTATCTCCACACACACACAAACCATCCCCTGCCTTTTCAGCTTCTGATTCTGTTCCACGCCTTCAAATCCACACCAAGCCACCAAAAAAGCAACTATTTGGATTCTCTCTCCTCCTGTTCAAAGCCGCTCGCTCTCTCGCCCAAAACAATCTCTCCAGTGATTTTGGATGGGTTACTCAAAAATTGATTGCGTTTTGTGTGTTGTTCTTGGAGAAGTTAGCGATTAAAATCCAACCCAGATTCTGAAAATTCGGTTTTGCTTTTCAAATTCAGACCAATTCGCCATCTGGGTTTCAAAATTTTACCGCTTTTCTCAATTGGGTATTCAACGAATTTGTGTTTTAATCTTGAATTTGGTGATTCATCTCCAATTTGCTCAACCCGGGTTCGAAAATTTGGCTCCGTCTTTTTACCTCCGGAACATATTAGGATCTGGGAATTTTCAAAATTTTCCAGTTTTTTCAATTGGGTTATCAACCAATTTCAGTCTAGCATTCAAAATTCTCCTCATTTCCTTCTTGAGAGAGCGAGCGGCATTGAAATTGGTTATCGTATCAATGGCACCTAAGAACAGTGGCAAATCAAAGAAGGCAATGGAAGAATCAGAAAAGATGGCCCAGATGGAATGGGAGAGGCAACAATGGAAACCTGTTTTTGATGAAGCTTCTAGTAAGTCAACTAGGCTTCTCAAGAAAATCAGAAGTCCTGAACGCCAACGCCCATTTCAAAGCTCTTCTTCTTCTTCATCATCTCAACCACCTCTTTCTCTCTCTCTTCCCGCCTCTGAACCCTACTCCGCACCCCCAACTCTCCCACAATCAAGGCTAGTATTCCCTTTTGCCTTTGACGGGTCCCAACAACCCACCATGGAAAATCTCCAGCAATTCAGAAGCAATCCCATTCCCATGATCCGTCCGCCAATGCAAAATCAACAGCAGATGATTTCCTTCTCTCCTCAGCAGCAGCAGCAGCAGCAGCAACAACAGGCATTAACTTACCCGCCGTACTTCTTCGCTGGAGACTCGGCTGCAGCGCTGCACCAGCAACACCAGCAGCAGCTGCTCCAGTACTGGAGTGACGCGCTTAATTTGAGCCCAAGGGGAAGGATGATGATGATGAACAGGTTGGAACAGAGCAGCCGTGGCTTGTTTAGGCCGCCGGTGATGGGGCCTCCAATTAGCCCCACCAAGCTCTACAGGGGAGTGAGGCAGAGGCATTGGGGGAAATGGGTGGCCGAGATTCGTCTACCTCGAAACCGAACCCGCCTCTGGCTCGGCACGTTCGACACTGCCGAGGACGCCGCCATGGCGTACGACCGCGAGGCATTCAAGTTGAGGGGAGAGAATGCTCGACTCAATTTCCCTGAACTCTTCCTCAATAAAGACAGAACAGAGTCAACAGAGCAGCCTAGTAGTACGGAAATGCCGCCACCACAGGCACCGGCAGAGGTGCCGCCGCCTCAGCAAGAAAACCCAGATGAGGATTCTGGGCTGGGGTCTAGTGAGGCCACTGGGAGTGACGAGGTTCAGGCAGTGGGAGGGGTATCGGAGACTTCATCGGAATTGGTTTGGGGGGACATGGCTGAGGCTTGGTTGAATGCAATTCCAGCAGGTTGGGGTCCTGGTAGTCCAGTTTGGGATGATTTAGATGCTTCCAACAATCTTCTGTTGCCTTCAAATCTTTCATTTCCAAGTGTAAGTCAGCAGGATTTTAGTGGTTTTGATCCTCAGATACAGCACGAAACCACGGCCGCGGCATCTTCTTCTTCTTCATGCCCTATGAAGCCCTTCTTTTGGAGGGATTAGGACTGAAGAATAGACACAACCCTCTATCCCTCTCTCTCCCTCCTTCTCTGATACAGACACATTCTCTCCCTCTCTCTCTCTCTCTCCTGGGAGAAAAGCTTTTAGACAATCTCCTAAGATTTCATCACTGGTTGCAGATTTTCAGCAAAACAACCTGTGATTTCATTACTTCTCTTTCTTTGTTTCTGTTCCCTTTCCTTTCTCACCTACCTCTCTCACTGGTTGCAGATTTTTTACAAAACAACCTGTGATTTTCTTTGGAGCATTGTTACTTTCCTCTCTTTTTTTTCAATTGAGAACTCTTCAATCTTCAAACCTGCTCTCTCCCTCTCCCTCTCCCTCTCCCTCTCCCTCTCCCTCTCTCTTCTACTTCTTCTTTCAGAACAGTTTCAGAACTCCCCTCCCTCCTTCCACCCCATCTGTTGCACCAAAGGCTGCATATTTTCAGGCCTTTGTGCAGTGGCAGTTCAGTTACTTGGTCAGTAGCAGTAATAGTAAAAGTAAGCTTATCTTTAGGCAGTCTTTTTAATGTCTGGAGAAAGTGTGTTTTTAGTTGTATCCATAGATCGTAGTGTAGGGCAACCTCAAAAGGAGACAGTTTTGTGATCTCCTTCCTTGACCCGTCCATTACTAGCTCATGTTTTTTCAGCTAAGGATGGGGACAATCTATGGTTATGTAAATTTGAAAATTTTATGTGCTATTATTGTAAGGTCGTGTTCCTTTTAGCAATAGAATTTTGTCATTCCAATCATTTGAATTTTCTCTCTAATGCTCAATGCTCAATGGATATGATTTACAGAGGATATGATTCGCTAAACGTAACTAAACGCAGATTTTGAAAGAATAAAATGCCTAAATAATTTAATGTACCAAACCTGAATCAATTAAAGGCTCGGTTTAGTTTGATTTGACTTCAGCACTTACAAGAACTTGCAAACACCTGGAAGATAGCCAAAGCTTGTCTATTTTCTGCCTAATGGGGGAATATAGTGCATAAACAAGCAATCCGACACACTCTATCAATCATCACTAACAAAAGAAAATTGACTTGACAATTCTCTTAAATTTGGTCATATTTGTACAACTAGGTCATTTATCCACCTCAATGTTATGATGGCTTCCTTGAAATCCCAAACAAATGGAATTTGACATGAAACGACAATAGCAAATCACCAATAGCCATATGTTACTTCATCTGATACAAGTCATACCTACACGTGAATTAGGCTCTCATTCTAGCTTACAACAAGGTCTCGTACCTACACGTGAATCAGGCTCTCAGTCTAGCTTACAACAAGGTCTCGTACATAAATGTCTTTACGCAATTTTCGTGTGCGAAGAAACCAATTCCCGTGACCATACTAAAGGCCGATAACAGTTTGCTATCACGCCAAAGTCTCAAACATCATTTGCTAAACGTAAAACCGTTCAGGTTGGGCATAAAACTCTTTTAACAATTTTCATACCGGTATTGTCGATAAGGGGAATGGTTTAACAATGAGTTCTCTTCAATTCATAGAAGCACTTCTTGTTGTCGGACCTCTTTTCAGTTTTAGAATTGCATAAGTGATCAGTGTTCTAAAAGTCGGCCGCTTAGGCAACCAATCCCTGCCTAAGCGTTAGGCGTTCCTTTTCCGTCTGACTAGCGCCCAACGATATTTAGAACATTGTAAGTGATGGACCAAAGAAAGAAGAAAATTAAGCACATAGAGTAATGGACAGTGGAATACATTCATCAAGTATTGTAGTTTATCTTCTAAGATAGGTCATTGGTTGGGACCCAGTGACCGGCCCATGAACTCATCAACATTTCTTATCTGCGACGGCAAGATATTGACAACCTACTTGATAAGAGAAATATTCTATTGTTTTAAAAAGACTTGGTCAATAAATAATGTAAAAATATCTGAGGGTGCATAGAGGTTACCATGTATTAGGAAGTCATTAATAACCTTTATTTGTGTACCAAACCCAGCGTAGTGATGTCATGGTGTGGCTGCTTCAATTGTTTTCTGCATAAAAACAAACAAAAAATGAAGCAATTAACTAATGAACTTAGTTACTTCATAACCATGGAAGTCCTTTTTAAATTCACATGCGAGGACAACATTGATTTTCTCATGGATGCACAGTTAAAAGTTCTAAGACAATAGACTGGCAAAAAATCAGTCAAATAATGGTCCAAACTCATAACACTTGGAGAAGGATTAGATCAGGGCTTAAACTGCAGTGTCGGAAGATATTACAGGATCAATGATCCTGCTATACATATAAGTTGACATCGGACAGTATCGGCCAATACCTAATTAAATAACAATATGGGAAATTCCAAAATCACATTACATAGTGAACGATGGGATACGTAACAACCTATATATAAGACCCCGAATCATAATGTTGGAGCATTTTACAACTTGTGAACTGGGTACCATCCTTTTCCTAACAGAAAAAAGCAGACAAAAAGTTATACGATCAGTTGAGTTCCAGAGTTGCAACTACGAAGAGTCGTCGAAGACGCAAACCATTGACAACGGCGTCAACTAGAGGTCATTAGTGTCTACACCATAAAATCAAATTTCAGCATATTAAATAAACGTAAATGGTAGAATCATAACCAGGCTGTTGAAGAAAAAAAAAAGAATCATAACCACAGAAGGCAAGCCTATCGAAATGCGTACATTTGTCTCATGCACTATGGAGATGCTGAGAACATAAGTGGACAGCAAGTAAGAAAGTAGAAAGCTAATTTCTTGATTAGGTTGTTTTATACACAAACAAGTGGTCCACCACCAACGTCCAAATCTAACTAATTAGTTAGGCTTCCAAACTTGACCTTTTGTTGTGCTACTTCCACTTTAAGGGCAAAAGCTAAGGGTCATTTGGAGTTGCAGATGTGACAAGCACCCACAGCCATTTTAAGTCCCTCCTGCCGACCAAGATTTTTTGTCCCAGGTTTTTAAGGTAAGAGTTACATGAATATCTCTGATATCCCCCATCCCACCATTACTCGGCCCCTATCGTGCCTCTCCCAAACCAACCAAACTTGACCTTGCTGGTCGTCCCACACCCCATCTCGTTTCACCTAGTATAGCTTGAAAGCAGAAAACATATATGAAAACACATATTTCATTGAGGCATTTTATCACACTAAGCTATGCAACACACTTCTATTCTTTACAAGAGGGGGAAAAAAAACTCGCAATTGAATCCTCTCAATGTAAGTAAGAAACAAAGGAGGTTTTGCAGCAAAATTAAATACTGAAGGTGCGAATTTCAGGGTCTCTTCTAAACATCTAGTATAAGGCTAGGTTAAGGTTCTTTATCAAAGAAAATTGGGGCATTATAACAGAATTTGATAACACAAAAAAATATATAATTAAAAGTAGAGGTCGCAATTTGAACCCATTTTCATGGACCCGCGCAAACTCATCCAATTATAATCAGCCCAAACCCACCCATATCCAAATATGGGTTCTAATTGGCCCAACTTATTAAACCCACTGATGTTTGGGTTCAGATGGGTTGGTAATGGGGCCAACTTAAAGAAATTCATCCATTCTATTATAGGCTTTCACAGAAAATCAGTGACTCCTCTCCACAAAATCTCTCAGCTACCCAGCTCTGTCTTTCCCTCCTAGCTTTGCTCCGTCTCAACATTAGAATTCTTTATTCTTGATTTCAGTTTATGGGTTAATTAAATTCCTTCGTTCATCATTCTTTGTTAATCTTTATTGAATCCTGAAACCAAAGAAATTCATTTATATCAAGGAAATTTATTCACCAAAATGATGGTACATTTCAATAGGATAGAAAGTTATACGTTTCAATAGGAAAGTTTAGTTTTTCAAGTCAAAGGAGAACAAAATTACGTATGAAATCTTCAGTGGTTGTCATTGACAATCAGAGGACCAGCCTCCTGAGATCAATTTGACTCTCGTCCGTGTCTATTAATTCTTGTGTTGGAGTAGTGCAATACGAGTTTAATTATCCGCGGTGAGTTTGGGCGGTAGAATGACCACCGGCGGTGTCGTAGGAGTCAATCTGCGTCGGGATCTGGTCCTTTACCACTGAGTCAGAGGACCAGCCAGAAGCAGGGTATGAAGCAGTGGCCCGGCTTTCATCATAGCTTGCAAAAGCTTCCCTTTTTCAGGCAAGGGTTTATCACTCACCAATGGAACGATAGGCTCCTCTATTGACAGTGGTTGTGGTGGTGGTAATTGGGGCGGCGATGAAATATTGCTTTCTTCGCAATCGGAAGAGGAGAACCCGTTATTGGAGTCACAGTCCTCTTATGGGTTCTTCTAAATCTAAAGATGTTCCCCTTGTTTAACACAGTATCTTGGCAAATGGGCGGTTTTGGGTATGACTTGATCAATATTCGACCCACCCGTACCTGACCCGCCTAATATTGACATGTATACGACCCGCTCCATATTTGACCCACGACCCATTTCGACGCGCCCAAACCCACCCATTTGCCACCTCTAATTAAAAGAAGCCATTTAGACCTGAAGATTGTGTCTGCAGCAGTTATAGCTTACAACAAAGGGAAAAACTTCCCCCTAGCCACAAGCCCGTGAACTGGCATAAAGGCCATTTTGATATCAAATCCTATCCTCAACTACTAACCCAGGCCCAGCCCATAACCTTTTATTCTGTAAATCCCAGGCCATTACATAGCTACCAGTGTAGAAGCCTATGGATGGGCAAACCATATTGCCCCATGGGAATCCGAAACTCAATCACTGATTGGCTAATGTGTAGCTGACGTGGCTGTCCCATGGATAGCCCCCCCATAACTCTCTTATCATCTCTAGTGTTTTGAAAATATATAGATGATGAAATACATATATCTACATTCTAGATATTGCTACATCAAAACTCTCTCAAAAACCCATTGAAAGACATATTCTTGAAATTCCACCAGGGCAGAGATAAAGCTTACAAAGAGGAAGGCATAGTCAAATTACGTTGAAAGAATCTCATGGCTCTCCAAGCAGCTTCTTTGCTTCCATCTGCTATATCAATCTGCAAAGAGGTATAGCAACCAATGGATGTTATTCAATAGCTTTTCCTGGGTATCCATTTTTCTTCTAAAAACTATTTAGCTCATATCATATGAAAACAGGGAAAGTCCAATGCTCTTCTCAAGGAATCTAGTCTTTTTGGAGTTTCGGTGTCCAAGCTCAAAGTTGAATTCAACCACCAACCAATGAAAAGCAAGGTACTGATATACCTTTGTGTTTCTTTTCGCCACCGATTCTTGTTGCCGCCAAGGTGGCAAATAAGGTTTTTTCTTTAGTTAAAAATGTACATAGAATGAAAAGAAGATTCATGATATCACCTAATTTATACTGATAATGAAGTGAAAAAACATGGATACATAGAAATACACAGAAAACAAGGACATTGAGGAAAGTTTTTTCCTGCAATTCATGCAAAAAACAATAGAAGCAAAAGTTTCAAATCAGAGATTAGAAAATGGTTTTAAAATCAAAATGTTTGTATACAAAGCTGTGAAGCACTCAACAAAAATCAGCAACAATAATACGAGTCTATAATGCAACAATTGGCTGCTAATAGAAGTAGGATCATAACTTCCCAAGATATAATTGAAAACATTATCTACCCGTTCAATTTTTGCTTCTGAAAGGTCAGAATCTCTTTAAGCATGAAACTACGGAACATAGCTGAATAAGTATACAAAAAATGGTACTGGAAAATATGCAAATTAACATATGATTAATAGATATTAAAGATACTCATGGCAGCAACTCAACAATGTAGAGAATCGAAGGCCCAATTTTAATCATTTCTAGAGTCATCAGATCAATTAAAATGTGAGTTCATGCCTAGATTTATCAGATCAAGTAATGTGACTTAGCTAAGGTCATCCATATCCCGAAAGGTTACACTTACTAATTTTGAGGGTGTGGTGGATTTGATTCCTAAACCCGTCATGTATCCGCCTCATGTGCATACATATTCCCCTTTCCTCCATTTGCAAATTTCAGAAAAACAAGAAAATATGATAGAAAGAAGGAAAAATATTTCAAGTAATGTTGTCATCTTTTTAGCTTTCTTTGGTTCTTGGAGATGGTTAGTGAAAGGAAAGTTCTACGAATGGCTTCCTTCTTACACACCTCTGTAAGCATACGTTCTCTTGCGAGATGGTTAGTGAAAGGAAAGTTCTACGAATGGCTTCCTTCTTAAACACCTCTGTAAGCATACGTTCTCTAACTCTGGCAAGAAAGAAACAAAATATAAATATCACTAGACATCACCTTGTTATAAAATGATATGGAGACAAAAATATTTTTTGAAATTCTAACTGAAACTTTCCAATGATTAGAAATACATTAAAGTGGATAAGATTAATGGCAAACTTACTGCAGATGCTGTGATAGACACTGGAAATATCAACGAACTGGACTTCACATCTGCCCTTGAAAACTACAACATAATGAGCCTCCATAAACCCCAAGAGTCGCCAAATTCATCACTTTGGATACAGTAATTTTAGATTAGGGAATTCATAGTTTCGAAGTGCTACACCTGCAGGAATTCAAAAGAAAAGTATTGGTTAAACCTATTATAGCCCAAACAGCTACTACCGCTCCAGAAATCAATCAAGCAGCACCAGAAGCGAAGAAAACTCTAAGAAAGGGCAACGTCATAATCACCGGAGCCTCCTCTGGGCTAGGTCTAGCCACAGCAAAAGCCCTAGCTGAAACAGAAAAATGGCACATAATTATGGGCTGCAGAAATTTTCTCAAGGCCGAGAGGGCTGCCAAATCAGCTGGCATTTCTAAGGAGAACTACACAATTATGCACCTTGACCTCGCTTCCCTCGACAGTGTCCACCAGTTTGTGGATAACTTCCGCCGATCGGGAAGGCCACTTGATGTCTTGGTTTGCAATGCTGCAGTCTACTTGCCTACTGCCAAGGAGCCAACTTTCACGGCTGAAGGGTTTGAACTCAGCGTAGGAACTAACCATCTGGGGCACTTCCTCCTGTCGAGGTTACTGATTGATGACATGAAGAAATCAGACTACCCATTGAAGCGTCTTATTATTGTGGGCTCAATCACAGGTACGAACTAAGATTTAGAATCATGCCAGTTCTAACTGGTCAGGACACCATTGAAGTGACAAATTACAGAATGGGATATGAATGGAATGTGGAAGACACCTATGAAAGTTGATACAGTAACAAAATCTAAAAACCATAGTGGGATTGATAAGGGTAAAAATGAAGAAAATGTCAGCTAAGCTAGTGGAAAAACAACAGTAGTTCAAGTCTATGATTCAAGTAAATGAGATGCACCTTAGGTCCAACTAGATCAGCATAAGTATCTCAAGTAACCGGGCAGACGTAGCTTTGTGATAGTTTTTTCTGCATAAGTTGCATGGGAGGCAGACAAGGGCCTAATCGTCTCTCACTTCTGCTGCATGTGAACGATAAGCGGGATGAGTTCTAAGCATCTCCAGCAAATGTCTCAAATGTTAAATGTTAAATGTCACATGTCAAAAACTTAAAAGGTTCTGAAAGTGTGTAGGTGCCCCAGCAGGCTCATCATACACCAAAATAACCCTCCAAATTATTTGTCTCTTTCTTGAAATTTAACATATGGGTAGCATACTTCAATACCAAACCATCCCATTCTCTTGGATTTAATTAGAGAAGGGAAAACAAAATGCAAAGAAAAACCCTTTCCTGTTTAGCTTACTAGTAAGGAAGAAGGGGAGGAACTCCTAATATTAAGTTCATTTTCTATAGTTTCCCCCTCTATCTTGATTCCTTACTATTTCAGAAAGTTGTGATCTTACTTTCGTGGAATTTCAGGAAACACAAACACCTTGGCTGGGAACGTACCTCCAAAGGCTAACCTTGGGGATCTAAGGGGACTTGCGGGAGGCTTGAATGGGATAAAAGGCTCACCCATGATTGATGGGGGTGACTTCGACAGTGCCAAGGCCTACAAGGACAGCAAAGTATGCAACATGCTCACCATGCAAGAGTTCCACAGACGTTACCATGAGGAGACAGGAATAACCTTTGCTTCCCTCTACCCAGGTTGCATTGCTACAACAGGCTTGTTTAGAGAACACGTCCCCTTGTTCAGATTACTGTTTCCCCCATTTCAAAAGTACATCACCAAGGGTTACGTCTCTGAAGATGAAGCAGGGAAAAGACTTGCACAGGTCAGTTAGGAAAATACTTCTCCCCCCAGCCCTCAATATCGAAGGAAAAGTTTATAGTTTTCCCAAAATTACCCTTCAAGTGCTTATGAATTATAGAAGAAAGAGGTAATCAAAGGGAATCAGGAACAAAGACTTTTCAACTTGAATTTGGGGGCATTCATGCTGAGTTTCCATTACGGTATTTTCCAACTGCAAGTTGTCAAATCAGTTGATGTATGTGAGGAGAATGACATGATGATTTGACAATTTCTAGTCCAAAAATACCGAAAATAATGTAAAGGAAAATCAGCCTCAGTATATGTTACCTGCATGTTAAGGGGATATGTTCCCTGCAAAAGTTGAAATCCCAAACAAGGACCAACATTGTCGGAGAGAGGGAGTGCGAAGAGTTGTTATTTTTGGTCTAAGAGGTATAATAACATAATTACCCTCTGATCCAGGTGGTAAGTGATCCAAGCTTAACAAAGTCTGGAGTATACTGGAGCTGGAACAAGAGTTCTGCCTCATTCGAAAACCAGCTATCTGAAGAAGCCAGCAACCCCGAGAAGGCACGTAGAGTATGGGAGATCAGTGAAAAGCTTGTTGGATTGGCCTAACGTGTGGAAGATACAGAGCTCAGTCATAGATTTGAGACATGGGAGAAAGACTTCTTGAGCAATTGTTCAGTAAAACCCCTAAAGATTGCTGTTAGTTTAGTTTACTCACTGTACTACAGAAACTTTACAACACATATGAGACACTAGAGTTATGCATCCTTAGTAAAACATATTGAGAAATAGGAACATAAAAAAGAGATTCAACCTGGGATCCTTCCCCCAAAATGATCCGAAGCTGCATCTGATTGAAGGACTTTGCAACATGAATTAGAACAATCTATAAGAAGAATAGTAGCTGACAAGCACTCACAAGAAGGCATTGATGGATGAGTTGAAAAATGTTACATCCTCTGTTGCTTCTTTTGGCACCAAAAATAACCTCAAAGAACTTCATCACCCATGAAACAAGGTAAAAGGATGGCAAGCAAGCAAGCAAAATATCGGTGTCGAAGGTTTATAGACCAAGGCTGATTCAAGATTAAAATAAGTGACCTAATGTGAGAGAAATTTGCAACTTAATCATCTCATAAGCAGCATGTATATAAGAAGGCGCTGTCAAAAACAGCCAAATTATAGGACAGAAAATGTTCAAATGATTAGCCTAAGCACAGTTTAGAAGTCTGATGAGAGATCAGTGAGCAGAACAATATTGCTCCATATCAAAGAGAGAACCGTCCAGCAGAATGCAACAACGAAACAAAACAAACAAAAACTTGGCATACTCCATCGTGCGCAGTTTGAGTGGCAAACTGAGGAAAGAGATAAACAGAAAATATCATAACTGCATTTATTTTGTTTCACCTTGTCATCTGCCAAAAGGCAATGTGCCCGCATTTAGAGAACAGAAAGTAAAAATGTCGACAGAAATAAGCATAAAAGTCCTACCAAATACTAAGCAAGCATGAAAATAGCTCTTCAAATAGCCTATGGAAGAGAGTAAACCAAATATCGCAGAAACTAAAGTAGGAAAAACCTCATTAGGTCATCGAAATATTTCAAAAAGGAAAGAAGCAAACATCTAGATGAAAACATCTACAAGCCCCCATCCAAGGTTCTAATACTCGCTAGGCGCTCCCAGGGCGGCCTGCACCTTCTAGCTTCCAGGGCCGAGTACTCGACGACTAGTCGGTGAGGGGCCTTCTAGCACCTAGGTGGCGAGAACTCGGCCTTCCAGACCTTCTTTTAGAACACTGTCCCCATCACCAGCTTCAATGCATGCAAAACAATGGTATCTGAGTCAAGCATCACTTCGTTTTAGCTGAAGTCATATCAGAAAAATAAAATTAAGAATAAAAGGATGGCCACGCAATATGAGAAAGATAGAAGGGACAACAAATTCAGAATTGATATAGAAGCCATCAAGCTTCTCCACTTGCACAATTTGCAGACGAAATATGGTTTGCTGATATTATTTGTAGTTGAAAAAGGTTTCAAGAACATAGCATCCCAGGCTCCCAGCAAGATCGAAGCTATTGTATGATTAGAAGACCTCACACGCGCTCGCACAGATTACCAAATAAACAAGCACTTTTTTAGTGACCCCAACAAATCAAGAATAGAGCCTTTTGCATGCCCTTTTTGTTAAAGAGCTCAGCCTCCCATCCATCTGATCCCAATAAACTAATAATAGAGCAAAGTACCAATACCCTTAAATGTATATTTCCATATAGAAGAAGTGAGAATAGTTACCCATGCAAACATGCCAATGAAACACCAGCATTCACGTCGAATTCTAAGATTTAAGTCGTCAACAATAGCATCATTAATGTTCTCTGATTCTCTCCCTGATTGTTTGAGATCAAAAAGAAATGTTTGTCAAGTTCCTTAGTAATCATTCCTTGCCACCTTCCACAAGTAGAACATAATAATGAAAACCTCATGTTATAGTCATTCTCATGATGAGTATACTCCATGTTTCTTCAAACGGCAAGAACATCAACAGTCACAATGTATTCAATCTTTTTCAAGTGATATTAAGAAGCGCAACAGCAGAAAAATCATCAAAAACCAATAAAATCTGCTACCAGGATCAGCGCCATCGCACATTGTTCCCTACTGCAAAAAGCAAGTTTGTCCCTCTTTCAGATGTCCTCATTACCACAAAAGAAAGAAAGGAAAACTGAAAACCAAGGCAAAAGAAGGAAATAAGGAAAACACACAAAATGCAAAGAAACAGAAAAACAAAAAACCAAAATGCAAAGAAACAGAAAAACAAAAAACCATACGTAGAATTGTAGATTGATAAAAATCAAAGCAGGAAAAGTAATTAAGAGAACAAATATACCGACAAGCAAATGAATTAACAAAAAACTGAAGAATAAACATTAACCAAATCCAACAAAATCGAGAAATAGCAAATGTGAGTGAAAAACAAAAGAAATACTAAACAATTATAGCAGAGTTTCGTTCTCGTCCCTCTTCCACGTGTCCTCAAAACCAAAAAAAGAAATTGAAAAAAGGGAAATAAGGAAAAGAAAATGAAGCAGAAAAAATGTGAACAAATAACAGCAAAAACAATACGTAGACTGATTAAAATCAAGGTAGGATAAGTACTAATGCAGAGCTGAAAGCGGTTCAACCAGAATCTATTTTAACTAGATAATTCGTTACTTGACTTTACAACCAAATACTTGCAACTTATTCTTATTCTTCCCTAAGCAACAAATGCATTGTCAAACAAATGAAAATAAACAACTGAAAAACTACATTAATGAGGTCTAACAAAATCAAGAGTAGAGCGATATTCGTCAAAATGAATGCTAAAAGATAACAGCAGAAACTGCTTCTTTGTCCCTCTTCCACATGTCTTCATCGCCCGGGAAAAAATAACGGGAAAAAAAAGCAAATAAGGAAAGCAGACAGAATGCAAAAAAAATAGAAAAACATAATACAATACACAGACAGAATAAAATTATGTATAAAAGTAAATAAGCTAACAACTACAGTGACTTAAAAAGCCAAAATGACAGCTACTGACAAAATCGAAAGAGAGAAAATAAGTGTAAAACACAAATGAATGCTAAATCATTGCAGCGGAAATTGTTTCTTTGTCCGTCTTCCACATTTCCTCATTGTCCGATAATATATATTCTATATCTGTACATATATATTTGAAAATATTCAAAGCGAAAGAAGGAAACGAGTAAAACCAAAGGAAAGCAGACCCAAAGAATATAGGAGCACAGCAGAAGTTATTAAGACAACAAATACACTGACATGCAAACGAAGAAATAAACAATTCAAAAAAGAACATTAATTAGACCTAAATTGATCGACAGATAAAGCAAATACGCGTAAAACACAACAGCTACAGAATGCTAATCATTGCACAAATTGCTTCTTGGTTCGTCTCCACGAGTCTTCTTAACCAACAAAAACAAAGAAATAAGGAAAAGGAAAGGAAAGGAAAGCAAACAAAACGAAAAAAAAAAAAAAAAAAAAGGAGAGGGAAAATAAACATACAAAAGAAAGCATGCCGGAAAAGCTATGATGAGAGGGAAAATAAACATACAAAAGAAAGCATGTAGGAAAAGCTATGATGCACGGACACGGGGACACGGAAATTCTAAAAAAATGGGGATATGGACACGGCGGGAGACACGCCACGTGTATATTTATTTATTTATTTATTTATTTATTTATTTATATATAAATATATATTTTTTAAGAAAAGACAAACAAAACAAGACATCCATTATCCATAAGTGGGAGATATTTATATAGTGTAAAATTACAGTTTTATTCCCAAACTTTTGAGTAATTATGAATTTACCCCCAAAAAAATTAAAAAAGACCCCGGCCATGTCCCCATCCGTGTTCCCCCATGTCCCCAGCTGTGTCCCATCCGTGTGCCCCCGAAAACCGTGTCCCCCTCCACGTGGCGTGTCCGGACACGTGTCCCGCCGTGTCCCCGTGTCCAGACACTGCGATACGGCTACCCCTAGAGGTGTCGGTGCTTCATAGAGGAAAAGTAATTAACATTTCGCAGAACAAATATAATGACTGACAGGCAAACGAAGAAATAAACTATTGCAAACCAAACATAAATCAAATCTAACAGATCTAGAGCAAATATGTCAAAGCACAAATGCAGCTAATGGATGCTAAATGATTATCATGAATTGTTTCCACCATCTCAACCATCACAGAAATTATGTATCTGGAGTCAAATACCTGGCATTCAATCAACTATTGACAAGAACCAACAAAAAATAAATAGCAGTTTCATAGATATCAGAGTATGCTTTTCTGTGTACACCACGAGTACACAGTTGCCCCACTTCTGATTGCCACCTTTGAATGCTTTCAAACAGAAGAAAATGCAAGCACTATATATGCTCCAATAATTGACGATTAGGTAAATGAGAAGAACAATCTATAATTGTAAAATGGATTCATGCCAACCAATGCCAAAAACGCAATCTAAGGTAAAATACACCATCCATCCAATGTAAATGAGTGCATACAGAAATACATATGCTCCGGTATACAAAGGTGACCACCAAAGAACTCATGCTTCATACAAACTTTAGCTCTCATAGTGACACAAAAGCGCCACAAGGATAATAGCAAAGCGGCTAAATCACACAGACAAGAAGGCTAAAAGTAGTAGTTTCTAAAAATAATAGGCATCTATTGTTTACTACCCTCAGCAGAACCCTCTTCCTTTCCAAGTGCAACGACTACTTTCTTCAAGATGGCTTCAGTTGGCTGGTGAGAATTCTCGACAGCCTTGGACACTGCTTGCCATTTCTCCCCATGCTTTGGTTCTGCAGCAATGCATCTCTTCAATACATCTGCCTGAGTATCCTCCGTCCCATGCTGAAGTTCAAATTTGTAGAATAATACCCAGAAATCCCCAACATCTGGTCCAAGAGTCACAGCCCTGTTAAGCCAATTCCTTGCTTTGTCTACCTTCCTGTCGTGCCAAAATAGCTTAGCAATGGCAGCAATGACATGGGGATCGTGGTCGCATCTCTTGAGTGCATCTGCGCTCTTTGTCCTCCGTTGGGGACGCGGGACCATCTCAATCGAAGCTGCCCACAGAATACCACTATTAGGGCACGCCTGCAATGCCTTAGCCATCATAATATCTGCTTCCTTCTCGTACCCATTCCTTGATTCAGCTCTTACAGCAGCAAGCCAGAGTTCAGGGCTCTGAGGATTCTTCTTCCTTGCCATTGTGAGAACTGCTCGAGCTTTACTCAACCCATTCATCTTCTCCTCCAGCTTAGCGAGCGAAAGCCAAAGGGGAACACAGCTGGA
>CM029273.1:12501453-12570010 GCA_016920895.1 Vaccinium myrtillus
ACGATGGATTGCAGAGCAGCAGTGCGGCGAACGGGGAGACCGATGAAGCGAGTTTTGCTATAAAGTACACGACTCTGACCTGGGCCGACTCACGAGTTTTGCTATAAAGTACACGAGTCTGACCTGGGCCGACTCACTACCATCTCGGTTAACCGCACTACCATCTCGGTTAACCGTAGAAGTGCACAAGAAAACCGATGTAACCGTCTAACCGATCCGATCCGGACCGAACCGGTATATTTGGTTAGGTTCTACGGTTCATGGGTCTGATTATGGTTCTAAAAAAGTAAGAACCAGTAATTATGGTTCGATTACTGATTCTCAATTTAAGAATCACGGTCAGAACCGGACCGGACCGTATAACATTTAATTATTATATATATACATGTATATATAGTAATATATTTATTCTAGTAAGGTATTCTTTTATGTCTATTTAGACTATAATCTATTTCGTTAAGAAGTTTTTAATATATTACTATAATCTAGTAATACCAATTTTAATTCTTTTTTGTTTCACCTTAATTTCACGATTGTTATTCAAAGGAAAAACCCAATTCTCATGTTCTCTAGTCTCGATCTGCTTCATAATTTTTTCTTTCTTTCCTATATATTTTTTTACAATACATCTTGATCTCTTCCAACCTTAAAACTATTTAACAGGTTACACTCTCACGTTTCTCTCTCTCTCTCTCTCACTCTCTCTCTCTCACACACACACGCACACACACAGAGGTTCATTTATGATCTCTCTTTTTAGGGTTAAAAGTGTTGTGATAAAGTATTCCTTAATCGGATAGAACCGGAACCGAACCAAAATCGGTCCGGTTTCGCGGTTTGGATCTGGACAGGTTCTACATGAGTATTGGTTAGGTTTTGGATCTTAGTTTTGTAGAACCGGTCAAAATGGTCCGGTTACTGGATTTCTAGAGAACCGGTCCAATCCGGACCGTGTGCACCCCTAGTTAACCGACTTTAATCCGGGTCCGACAAAATGGGCCGTCTAAATTGGTGGATACTTCCGGGTAGGAGTAGTATCCTAGTAGAAAACTTCTGGGCCGGGCCAATCCAGTCCACTTGAATTCTGTGTATTTTCTCGTTTATTTTCTTAAGGGTCGTTTTTTTAGGAACAAATTTATGCTGGAAAGTGAAAATAAGAGAATTTGGAATGAAAAAAAAATATATTTTTTTCCTATGTGATTGATTCCAACGAAATTTTTATAAAAATATTGCAAAAGAAAATATTTTAGTTACCTATTTACCCTTAACGTAAAATATTAATAATGATAGGTAAAGAGAAATTATGGGCATAATGGGAAGTGTCATAAAGGTGGTAATTTTCACAAGCAAGTAAAAAAAGGGTTTTTCTTCGAGAAGGACATAGTATAGGAGTCAATAATACAAATAGGACACAAACTAATTTGTTAATGTCAAGAGGACAAATCACTCCCGCGTTCCAAAAATGCCCCCACTAGTCCATAAAAGTGCCTAAACCCTCAAAAACCTTTAAAAGTTCCCAAACTCATAAACCTTATGAAAGTGTCTAAACCCCCAAAATCGTATGAAAGTGCCTAAACTTCTAAAACCCTATGAAACTGTATGATACCCTAAGTGTCTAAACTCATTGTACTCTACTCCAAAAATTGAACCCAAAAATTGAAGAGAGGGAGAGAAATTAATTATCTCTCTACATGGTGGGGCCAAAAGTGAGAGAAACAATATTTTTCTCTCTAAAAGTGATAATGACAGAACTAGAAAGAGAGGAGAGAACCCCAAGGTTGGCCTAGAAGGCTTTGAACTCTTTCCTCCCAATGTCTCGGGTTGAAAGAGGGAGAGTCTTATCAAATTAATTATCTTTAGTCCATGGTGGGGCCAAAAGTGAAAGACAAGGTTGGGATTTCTCATTTTAGTCGAGGTGTCTAAAAGAGTGATAGGACATAAGTTATCAAAGAGAGAGAGAAAGAGGACGAATCATAATTGGGCACCTGGCAGAAAATGTCGGGATTTTCTTTCGATCATCAAGTTTCAGCAGAGTACAAAGGAGGCGCGGAAAGGAGGCGTGGAACAACTTCATTAAGGGTATTTTGTCTAGTATTGTCCTTAATCCCTCAAAAAATTTCAATCCATGTATTGGATATTTTAAAATAAGTTAGACTAGACAAAAGCCCATTAAATGCCTCAAACTTGTCCTTTAGGCCGATTGTCCTTTCTTGTTAGAATGAAAGGTACCTAACTATGCATGAAAGGATTGTACAAGAAAATTTCGTTTTAATTAAACACAAAAAATGTGTCATTTTTTTTCTCTTTCTTGCGTTTTCCATCATTTTCACCTTAATAAAACGGACCTTAAAAGTTTTTCTCCAATCTTTGTTTGTCTTTTGAATTTTCTCTATCTTTTCTTTGACCAAAAAACAAATTCTTCAGTTTTTTCATAGTTTGGTTGGGTATTGAGAGATCTGGTATTCTTTTTGGGAAAAAATGTTCTTCTACTCCCTTTTTATGGGAATCTGGGAATGTATCATTTTCCTCTTTTGAGCATTTGTAATATTTTGTATGATTACATTATATCTATATCAAAAGCATAATTCATCAAAAAAAAAAATTTATAATTTTGTCCAAATATTTCAAAAAAAAAAAATCTTCTCCCAATGGATCTCCCGCGGAAGAGATTATTCAATTCTTCTGAAGTGTTTTTGGAGTAGTGCTCAAAGAGCATCTCAGACGACGATGACGATGAGCATCTCTAAGCATCTGGGATGAAGATGACGATGAGAAAACGAAGGAGGTCGCCGATCTCGATCTTGATCTCAGCGAGAGAGAGAGGGGGAGAGAGAGAGAGAGAGAGAGCGCCGCTGCGCCTGGGGTTGGGAAGATTTTTGGGTATGGTTGTAAATGAGATCAAGGAAATTTAAGTATATGTATATATATATATATATATATATATATGTGTGTAATGTAAATCCAATTCGGTTCGGTTCAAAAACCCCAAAAACCGAGAACCGCACCGGCCTATGTAAAAACCGAAAAGAAACAATCGGTTTGGTCCAGTTTTTTTTTTTTTTTTTTTTATCCCTAAAATTGTATTGTCCATAGGGGCTTAACGGATCAATAGCCTCACCAGGCTCATCTATTAGGCAAGACTAAATTAACAATCCGAACTGAAGCATATGTGGCCGAACCGGAACATCTATTGGGTCGAATTGAACCGATGGGTTTGGACCTACTCTTCATGTCATCAAAATTCGAGCAAACAATACCATATAACCGAAACTGGTGGGCTCAGACATTCCCAGATCCGGTCTCAACCCGTATGACACGTGTGATATTTGGAAGGGCGCGTGCATCTAACTGACTTGCTCAATACGTCATGATTGACGTCAACCGAACGGTTACTGTGTGTGCCAAACTCATGATAATTAGAGGGCAAGTCAAGGAGCTCTATAAAAGATACATCGATAAACCCTAAATGATACGCCACTCTTCACTACCCGTACTCTCTTTGTACTTTCTCTTCTATCGTCCCTCTCTCACTTAACTGTTGGAGTGCCTTCCTAGTCGAACTCCAATCAGTTAGGTACTAGCAGCATTGCTACATGCGCATGCTTAGGTGAAGCCTTTAGGCGGAGGCCTCAAGTGGAGGCTAGGCGAAGTTCTCAGGCATGTGAATCAAAAGGTTTATGGAATCTACAACCCCAGGATTGTAGCCCCATAATTAACTTGTTTACTTCTAAATATAAGATCGTTTTAACTATACAAAATGTAATGACATGGAACCATTGGAATGTGCATAATAAGTTTTTTAAGTTGCCTTCCAACTGCAGGATTAGATTTCTACCATGGATCTCACCACCATCATACAATAACTCAGTCAAATTATCATCTATATGATTCTTTGCTCTTCCTCTTAATTGTCATTATCACGAATTTGAGTAGTTTGAAATACTCAAAGATGCATTGACGAGCACGAAATAGTCGAAGATGCTTTCACGCTCAACTCCCCCACATACGCATTGGGTGGCTTAGTGCCAGAGGTGAATTTTCTCAGTAGACGTAATTTTACCAGACAAACATAGGGTGGTTTCATTGGTGAAGGGGTCAATAGAATGGAAGGGTATTTCATCAAAAATTGATCTCAGATTAGAGCATCTCCAATACTACTATGCACTTTAACTAACCAAAAGTACGAAACAAGGTACACTTCTACTTTGCCTAGGCACTTTTTCATTTATGGGTTCCAACACCACTCTCTACTTTTGTTCTTCACTTTTTACTTTTAGCGCAAACATGGAGGGAAATGAATGAAGGTAAAGGAGAAAAAAGAGGAAAAAGTAGAGTAGAGAGACAAATGTCTTGCTACTAGTAACAAGCCAAAAGGGACAAGGCTAGAGTAGATAGCCAAATAGCAAGTCTATTGAAATATGATTTTTTGGTTTGACTAGGCACAATAGCCAACAAGGTGCAAGTAGCAAGCTTCTTGGAGATGTTCTTACGTTACGTAACACGCACGGGCAATTCACTGGTAAATTAACATAGTATAAGACAAAAAAAACTAAGTTATTAATAGAATATTCAACTAAGTTATTAATAGACATAGATATTCAACTATGTATGCATTGGAATTAGGTACACAAGGCACATATTAAAATTTTGGTGGCCAGACGACTCTCTCCACCATTAACGGAGTGTTGCTTAGAATATATAATCCAGATTATGGATTATTGGATTATTCATTTTGTCTTTATTCAATTTTTTTTTGCATTTGTTAGTTTTGTGTCAAGATTTTGTGGTTTCTGGATTTCTCTCGACGAGACGAATCTAACAAGTACAAAATTATGGTAAAACCAAATATTTTTTTGAATAAAGCCGAAATACTTGGATTATTGGCCAATAATCTAAGTATTTTGGCTTTATTAAAAAAAATTGAGTTTTGACCATAATTTTGTACTTGTTAGATTCGTCTCGTCGAGAGGAATCCAGAAACCATAAAATCTTGATGTAAAACTAACAAATGCAAAAAAAAATTGAATAAAAACAAAATGAATAATCCAATAATCCATAATCTGGATTATTACCCAAAAGAGAGAGATTATTCTAAGCAACACTCCGTTAATGGTTGAGAGAGTCGTCTGGCCACCAAAATTTAAATATGTGCCTTGTGTACCAAATTCCAATGCATACATAGTTGAATATCTATGTCTATTAATAACTTAGTTGAATATTCTATTAATAACTTAGTTAAAATTTTGGTGGCCAGACGACTCTCTCCACCATTAACGTAGTGTTGACTAGAATAATCTTACTTTGTTCATTGGTATTTGGTACTTCCGAATATGTTAAAATTTTGGTGGCCAGACGACTCTCTCCACCATTAACGAAGTGTTGCCTAGAATAATCTTACTTTGTTCGTTGGTACTTGGTACTTCAGAATAACTCCAATTTTTTTTAATGTTTTTATCAAATCAGAAAACTCCACTTGAACTGAAGAAAAGTGCGAGGTCAATACCGCGTGAAGTAACGGTTAATTGTTTATTGGTACCAATATCCCTCGGTTGCTTACATGAATAAAAAGGGGCCAACTAGTTTATCAAAGTCTTCGTTTACTCTTCCCAGATCTGATTCAAACCCGACTCTTTTCTGGGTCTTTCACGGAGTTTTAAGGGTCTAAAACCCCAAACAAATTTCTGGGTCTGTTGTATTTCTCTGTATTTCACTTGGATACGAGCAGAGATCAGAGAAAACGGAAATGGGTAATCAAGAAAATGGGATTGGAGAGATGGGTTTGTCTGGAATTCATTTGGGAAGTAAGAACAAATACAGGAGGATGGACTCTCAGCTCGCAGATGATGGAGGTTTAGATGATGCTTCACTCCAGCAGCAGCAGCAGGAGGAAAGGAGAAGAACTACAAGGAAATATGTATTTGCTTGTGCAATTTTTGCATCTCTCAATTCTGTCCTCCTTGGCTATGGTGAGTCTCTCTCTCTCTCTCTCTCTCAACTCTTTGACCTCATCTTTTTGAAATCTAATTTAGGCTTATGGTCCGTGCCCTTTTTGTTTTTTCTCTTTATGTCTTGTTTGGCTGAATCTCAAACTTCATGAATCTAAAAGGACATTGCTTAATCCGTTCAAAAAAAAAAAAGGACATTGCTTAATTTGTAGGGAAATTCACAAACTTTGCTTTTAAATAGTTGGTTGATGGAGAGAAAGGGACAGTTAAGATCCTCTGGGTTTTTAGGTCTACATTCTTTTTTGATAACTCAGTGCTCGGGTCAGGTTAAGCACAACTCGAGTAATCATATTCATGGACCAATTCCTGTTGCAGGGCCCAATTAAAGTGTCCCGTCTGTACTGGCCCAATGGATTGACAGCACCCGGAGGTTTCGTACCTGTGATCTTAGGGGATTCGGGGATCCCGTAGTGCACCTCCGCACTACGGGCTTGTAGGGTGGCCAAAACTACGTCGTTTTCTGTGTGCAAAGAGAACACCACTACTTAATCCCTCAAAACTACGTCATTTTAACCTAGTTTGTTGAATTCCAAAATGTGAGCATTGTAAAGTGGATGTTTATTTTTTTCAAAATCAAATTTGATTTTTGATTTCTTCTATACGTGAACATAAAAGTCACTTATTTTAGATTGGGGTTGGTTTGTTTTTTTATTTTAGGAGTATAAATTTTTTCCCCTAAAATCCGATTTTTAAAACAAAAAGTCTACAATTAAACACATTTTTAAACTTCTTGATTTTTGGGCTTCATTCGGTTTTGTAAAACTAATGCCCGTTCGAGATGAGAAGGGGTTAGAGTGTATAAGAATAAGAGTCAAGATGTGTAAATTGCCAATTGTGTTTAGAAATTCTAAATTATGTCATTTGTTATATTAAGGAGGCTTCACACAAAAACACACTTACAATAGTACTAGTGAATGTCCGTGCCTAAAGACACTATGTAAAAACTTAGTTCTACAAAATAGATGAATTTTATTAGCTAATGTTGTCCTGTACAAATTTATATTCACAAACAATTTTCTAGATTTTTAAAAGGCCAACAAAAAAATAAAAATATTAGTGTTGAACTTGACATAATCCCAAGAGAGAGAAAATGTTGTGATTCTAAACCTTTGCACACCCAAAACGGCATAGTTTTGGCCGCCCTACAACCCCGTAGTGCGGTGGTGCACTACGGGATCCCCGAATCCGATCTTAGGAGGGTCTCCCAAACTCCTAGGTCTTAACCACAAAGTTGGCCAACCCTTGGGCTCACTTTTTGGGGCTTGCTTTGGTTACTGTAACGATGGTCTCTCTCGTGAAAATATGGAATGTAGTTAGCTGATCCTTGAAATGTGAGTAGTCACTGTTATGGCCTCATTCTTCCTTAATTAAGGCTTATGGTCTGTGGCCTGTACCTTTGTTGTGTTTTATGTCTTGTTTGGCTGAATCTCAAACTTCATGAATCAAAAAGAGTATTGCTTTTATTTGTTGTGTTTGATAACTCAGGTGTTTGGGTTAGTTTACGCGTACCTCGACTTATCTTGGGACCTATCCCACCATCTTGTTGAGGTGCAGACAACTTTCAGTAGTGGTCTAGCCGGGGGTGAAGGGGGCGGAGCCCCCACAGCGAAAACGATATTTTTGGACCTTGGTGTGTAATTTCGGCCATAGGGCCCGACCTATTTATTTCATAGTTTGCTAGTAATTAGGGTTATCAGTTTTCAGAGAAAAACAGAGAGAGACGAGAGAAAACGCAGATCTCAGAGAGATTGAGAGAAGACTTGTACTCTTATTTTCGATTTCATAGTACACTAGTGTGGCTCCCATGGTTTTTACTCACGTTGAGGTTTTTCACGTATATCTCGTGTCTCGTTTTCTTTTCCGTTTTTCCGTTACACACGTCTGTTTGTGTTCCGTTTCCTCACACATCCACTAGCGGGTGACTAATAAAAGTGTCCTGTATGTACTGCCAAATGAGTTGATAGCACTTGTGAGGTTTGATACGTGAGACCCTAGGAGAGTCTCCCTACGTCCCAGGCCTTGAACACTAGGCAACCCTTGGGCTCACATTTTTGGGCTCACTTTGGTTACTGTAAGGATGCCATCTCTCATGAAAACATGGAATGCAATTAGCTGATCCTTGAAATGTGAGTAGTGAGTGTTTATCAATGGTTGGGGAAATGGGTAATTGGGAAAGCAAATAATGTAGAGATTAATTAATATGCTTCCCTACGAAATGGCAACAAAAAGCATATAGATGCAAATACTCTCGAATTACCCCATAATTAGCTATTGTAAGCCGGATCAGAAAAATTGTTGAATTGCAACTTTTAGAATATCATTCCAGGGCAACTTTTTTGGACAATCTTTCTGCAGCCCAAAAACCGAAAGAAGAAGCCATTTTTTTTCTTGTTTTGTAGTAGAGCAGCTCATGATCACAATTCATAATTGATTTGGTTGGATGCATTGTTACTAGCCTATTGGTTCCTATGTGATCTACAAGTTTCTGTTTTTTGCACGTTTCTGTGGTTGGACATTGAAGTGGTACAAAAGCATACTTCCTCCTTGAGGTAGAGAACATGTAAATGACTCGTACTCAGAGCTAGTGACTTTTTATCACGCCAAAGAATCTGTGACAATGGTAAAATATGTAACTTAAGTCTGTGTGCTGCTAATATGATTTTTCTTGCTGTACCCGATTTATTTTAGGAGGTTATTGTACTGGTTAGTTGATGTCCTCGATACAAAACTCTTCTCATTACGTTTATCGGACAATTCAGAAGAGGCTTGATAAATGTGCAATGTAATTCCTGTTTGGAGCAATTAGTGAAAGGAAACCTGGAATTACAGTATCTGTTTGGTGTTTCAATCGCAGATGTGGGTGTTATGAGCGGAGCAATCCTATTTATTCACGAAGACCTAAAGATAACAGAGGTGCAAGAAGAAGTACTCGTTGGTTGTTTAAGCGTAATCTCTCTGGTCGGTAGTTTAGCAGGTGGAAGAACAGCAGATGCCATCGGTAGAAAATGGACGATGGGGTTAGCTGCCATTATTTTCCAAACCGGGGCAGCTATAATGACTCTCGCTCCTTCTTTCGAAATCCTAATGGTGGGAAGACTCTTAGCTGGGGTTGCAATTGGGTTTGGACTCACAGTTGCTCCCGTCTATATAGCCGAGATATCACCCACCGTTTCCAGAGGCTCACTAACTGCATTTCCGGAGATTTTCATAAACATAGGGATCCTACTTGGTTATGTCTCAAACTACGCATTTTCAGGTCTTCCATCTCACACAAATTGGAGAATAATGCTTGCTGTGGGAATTCTTCCCTCAGTCTTTATCGGATTTGCTCTGTGCGTAATCCCTGAGTCACCAAGGTGGTTGGTGATGCAAAATAGAGTGGAAGAAGCAAAAACAGTTCTATCGAAAACAAACGAAAGTGATGCGGAGGTGGAGGAGAGACTTGCAGAAATACAATTAGCCGCTGGAACCTCTAATGGTGAAAAGTACGAGGAGAAGGTCGTGTGGCGTGAATTTTTGAGCCCTTCTCCTGCGCTTCGCCGGATGCTAGTCACAGGTATTGGAATCCAGTGTTTCCAGCAGGTTACGGGAATCGATGCCGTTGTCTATTACAGCCCTGCAATCTTAAAGGAGGCCGGCCTTCACGGTAACTCAAAGCTTCTTGGAGCAACTGTTGCTGTGGGAATCACAAAGACAGTGTTCATACTGGTTGCTATTTTTCTCATAGACAAACTTGGAAGGAAGCCACTTCTATATGTGAGCACAATTGGCATGACAATCTGTTTGTTTACTTTGGGCATTACTCTATCTTTTCTAAAAGGGGGGCCTTTTGGGATTGACTTAGCAGTGTTGTCAATTTGTGCAAACGTCGCTTTCTTTTCTGTTGGCATTGGTCCCATTTGTTGGGTTTTGACATCGGAAATCTTTCCATTGAGGCTCCGCGCTCAAGCAGCAGCGCTTGGAGCCGTAGGGAATAGGGTTTGTAGCGGTTTGATCTCTATGTCTTTTCTCTCTGTCGCCCATGCCATATCAATGAGCCGAACATTCTTCATATTCTCGGCAGTTTCGGCCATTTCTGTCGCGTTTGTTTACGCGTGTGTTCCGGAAACAAAAGGGAAATCTTTGGAGCAAATAGAGGAGTTGTTTCAGGGTGAACAGGTGTGGGAGGGGAGTCGAGTCGAGCTTGGAGATGTTGAGCAACTAGTGCAGAAATAAGTACTAACTGCTTTTCGGGGTTCTTTCTGACCTTATACTTGCTGATTTCAAAGCAAAGGGATTTTTGCTATGTTTCTGGAATGTACAATCGAAGAATTCTGCAGTTTTCAGCTTACAGAAACTCCAAAGAGAACTTTTGCTGGCACAGAGCTTGTGTAGTGTTTTCCCACTTGTGCAGTTACAAGCTTACCTTAATTTATCTGGAAAAAAAATGTAAATTTGTACTTGAGGAAGAATAAGTGATATTGATTACAAAAAAATGATAAAAGAAAAATAGATTTTTTTTTATGTCAATTACATTTATTTGGGGAAAGTAACCGTTGGTTTTCTTGTTATCTATCCTTTAAACTGTTGATTTACTTGGGATGTTTGATAAAGCTGAAAGCTGAAAACTGAAAGCTGAAAATTAAGTATTAAAAACTGAATGCTGAATTTATTAAGCTAATAAGCTGTTTGATATGTACTGAATCTTGAGCACTCAATAAAATAAGTTGTTTGATCTGTATAAAAAACTGAAGTATTAAATTCACTAATTTTCTTAATTTGTCTTTCATATATTCATACTGAAATGCATAAATGAAAAAAAAAGTACATTTATGAAAATAATAAAAATATGTAGAATATTGGCAAGATGGTGGTATAGCGGTGTTGGTGTTAAATTCACTAATTATCTTACTTTGTCTTCCATTTCATATATTCATACTGAACTACAAAAATGAAATTAATAAATGACAAAAAGTACATTTATCAAAAATAATAAAAATATATAGAATATTGGCAAGATGGTGGTGTAACGATGGTGGTGGTTGTGATTGTGGGGTGGTGGTTGTAATTGTGGAGTGGTGGCCTCTTGGTGGTGGGAGAGCGATGATGGGAGTAGTGGTGGTGTCGTGGTGGTGTAGTGGCGGCAATGGTGGGGATGGTGGTGTCGGTGGTTTGTGGTATTAGTAATGAGAGTGCAGAGTGGTGGTGGTGGTGGTCGCGTGGTGACGATAGTGGTGGTGGTGTGAGTGGTGGTGGTGGACAACAATAATGGTGGTGGGGTGGTGGCGGCAGGGTGGGTGGTGTGGTGGTGGTGGTGGGGTGGCGGCAATAGTGGTGGTGATGGTGGTGGCGGCGGAGTGGTGGTGGTGGTGTAGTGTTGGAGTGATGGTTATGGTGTTGTCAGTGGTGGTGGTGGTAGTTATGGTGAGGGTGGTGGTGGTGGTGGTGGAGTGGTGGTGGTGGGGTGGCATCGGCAGTGGTGGTGGGAGTGGTGAAGTGGCGGTTATAGTGGTGCGAGTGGTGGTGGTGAGAGTGGCAGGGTGGTGGTGGTGGTGTAGTGGCGGCAGTGGTGGTAGGAGTGGCAGAGTGGTGGTGTAAGTTGTGGTGATGGTCTGGTGGAGGAAAAAATAGTTAAATGAAACTACGACAGAAATTCAGTAAAAATTAAGTAGCTCGAAGCTACTTAATTTTTGTCAACATTTTACCTTACATTTTAAGAGCCACTTAATTTTTTAAGTAATGTAAAATATGGTTATCAAACCTACTTAATTACTTATTACTTATTACGTAATTCATTCAGTTTTAAGTGCTGAATCTGGGTTATCAAACAAGACCAATTTGCTTCTTAATGAAATTTTTGTCATACTCTCAAGGGGAGAGAAACTGGTTTTGATGGTTGGTGATGGTGAATGGTGAGGGTCTGGTGTGTGGGTTGAGGAAATGGTTGGAGCTTTTGGTTGCAGAATACATAATCCATGCCTAAATAATCCATGATTTGTTTCGAATAAAACTAGTTTTCGGTCATATTATTTTTTGCATCAATCAAAAAAATATATCTTCGAAAATGTGAGTTTTTTAGAGGGGAAAAAATATTAATATGGAGAAGGTTGCACCAATCAAAAAAATATATCTTCGAAAGTCTGAGTTTGTGAAAGGGGAAGAAATATTAAAATAAAGAAGGAAAAGAGAGGCGCAAGAATTGAACCGTGTACTTATTGGATAGAAATACTAAGCTGTTCCATTAAGCTAGCTAGCTCATTGACTCTATAAACGATAGATTAAATATATATTATGTACTTCAATGCACCTATTGGGGCTTAAGTCAGCCGCCTTACTCGCCTTAACTGCGGGCTGGCCTGATTTTGTCCTTATTTAAGTTTTTTTGTACATTTGTTTGAGTTAATTTTTTATGGATTATTGATTCACCTCTAAAAAGTAAAAATTATGGTCAAAATCTTGTAATTTTTTATTAAAGACAAAAACAATCCAAAGCAGACAAATTTTTTGATTATATTTATATTTATTTAGAAAAAATTAGTTTGAATCATAATTTTTTACTTTTTAGATTCTACTAGTAGAAACAAACTAATAATACACAAAAAAGAAAATGACACAAACTAACAAATAAAATAAAAAAATCCAACTTCATTATTAAGCCAAAACATAGTAGTCACAGTTAACTCCATTAGGCAGACAACTCTTAACATAGGACGCCATTGTCTTCTCCGTTAGGCAGGCAACTCTATCATGGGAGGTCATTGTCTTTTGGCTGAGAAATAATAAGTTATTTCCGAATGGTTTCCGCTACCAGCCTACCACCATTTGTGGGTCCTTCCGTGCATCTGTTTCGATAATTTGTAATATTCATCTATTAGGGCACATAAAGTAGTGTATTGACACGAAAAACCAGTTTAATCGACATCGATAGACATATCAAAAATGAAATTTTGATTCATAAAATGCACTTAGCATTTAACAATTTCTGGATTCGCGAGAAATCTAAAATAGTTTTAAGTTAAAAATACCATGACCGTCTATTTTGTAAAACAAAGTTTGAATTTTTTGATATACCTATCGATGTCCGATCAAACTAATTTTTTTTTTGGTGTGAATACACTATTTTGACATCCCAAAATGTGAACATAAGATAAATGGTTCAAATTATTGGCAAAAAAAAAACAAACGCATTTCCATGATGAGACTCACAATGAGTGCGGAAACTACATCTGAAAGTAACTTAAACTCCTTTTGGTTATATGTCAATGTGCCCTGGGCACCGTGAAGTGCTTCCAAGCCTTTTCACGATTTTTGTATTTCTTGGAGCCTCCTGTTGATGCTTGACTAATTTCCATGAAATCCCGATTGTTGCATCCAAGGGATGCGTGATTTGGTAGTGCCAGATGTGCTTGATACCCATTCTTCTCTTTTCACCTTATATGTAAGGAACACCAACCAGATGGATGGAGAGAGGGCTTTGAAGCTTGCAGATTTTATTCTTACGTGAAATCCATACACATGGTCTTAAGCTCCACATTAATTGTGGTGAGAAAGGTGCAAGGCCCCATGTGAGTCTAATCTGCAAGGAAAAACCTGGGGTACAACCCTTTGCACCGAAAAAACCCCCACTTTTTAAACATAGGAGGGGACCAGGCAACTTTTGGGTCATTGTCTTTTGGCTGAGATAATAAGTTATTTCTTATTCTTAAAACACAGGGGGTCCACCAAAATCAGTCAAGTGTTTGAACCGAAATCTTGAAGTGTTTCAAATTAAATCTCAATTTTTTAAAATTAAAAATGAATCTAATTTTGTTTTTTTAAAAAGATCATCGATCAAACTAATTTTAGCGTATTTTTTGCAAAGAGGGTTGTACCCTAGCAGCGTTCAATCTGCAAGTCTCGAACACTTCTTTTCTTTTTCTCACACTTTTTTTTTCCTCTTTCTCAAACATCTCTCATCTCTCATCTCTCAGAGAAATGGAGAACATCAAACACAAGTACGTTGATGTTACAGGGCTCAAGCTTCATGTTGCAGAGATCGGAACAGGTACAACCCTCCCTGCTAGCTATACACAAGCTAAACACTTGAACATATTTTGATTAATAGCAATAGTAATATGGTTGTAGTATATGTATTCAGGTCCGGCGGTGGTTTTCTTACATGGGTTTCCGGAGATATGGTACTCGTGGCGGCATCAGATGGTGGCGGTGGCCAGTGCAGGGTTTCGAGCAATTGCACCCGACTACAGGGGATACGGGCTCTCTGATCAGCCTCCTGAGCCTGAGAAGGCTACTTTCAGGGACCTAGTTGACGATCTTCTTGCCATTCTTGACTCATTTGAGATACCCAAGGTTAGCAATTAAGATTTAGAATCTTGAGAATTTTGAATCAATCAAGTGATTTGGGGAGAATTTTGAATCAATCAAGTGATTTAGAATCCTGCAAATAGGTCCCATGTACACTAGGGATTGAATGATGTCGTGAGAATCTCGGAATGCACAAATGAATTTTAGTTTTCGTGATGCGATTCGTGAGGAATTCTAGATTTTGGATTAGATCATGATCTTGTACTTGACGGCTGAGTTCGAGTTCAAGAAGAATTCTAGTTCCGAACACAAATTACACACTCACATGTTTTGCGGGATCTAGTGTGTAGATCCCACAAAACATGTGAATGTGCGTGCAAATGTGGTTGTAGTTTATGCTTGGAACTAGAAGAACTCCGAATTCAATGCTGCAAGTTGTGGTTTCCCTTTTGTTCTTACCACTGATTGCGAAATGGAAATGCGACATTATCTATGACTGTTTAGCATCAGCTTCTGACTTCATCAGTGGTTTGGTGTTTAAAGTGTCAAATTTAGGAATGTGCCTTCTCTTTCCTCTTTTGTTGGTTCTCATCCTATTATTGTGTGCTTTTGCTTGAATTGACAACGCGACAAGATATGTTTGATTTGATGACTTCTTAATTGGAAAATTATGCGAGACTTTCATACCGAGTAGGCTTCAAAAATGAACTCTGACTGTAAGAGAAACCCGGTTTAAAGTCCGCCCGTGCAACTAATTAGCAATCGCGAAAAAATGTTCTTGCTTGAATTCTAGTTCTTTTATTTGTAATGTGTGTTATACCTAGAATGAATCTAGAGTCTAGACCACTGTGTTCTGCTTACAAAGTGCTTTTTAGGGCACGTTCTGTTCTAGTAACTTAGTTTTTCCTGTGAGCAGGCTTTCCTTATTGGAAAGGACTTGGGAGTCCGACCAGCTTACCACTTTGCACTTCTCTACCCAGAGAAAGTTGCAGGAGTCATAACACTAGGTGTTCCCTTCCTTCTTACAGGGCCAGAAGCATTTCCTCACGAATTCCTTCCGAAAGGGTTCTATATGCTGCGGTGGCAGGCAAGTTCTGCTCTTTTTCAAAGAACAATAGTAATTTTCAGAAGCAATGATTTCATTAGCCAACTTGACTCTCTTTCTTGGCTCGTACCCGTTTGCAGGAACCGGGGCGAGCTGAAAAGGACTTTGGCCGTTTTGATGTCAAGACAGTGGTGAAGAACATCTACATTCTTTTCTCAGGGAGCGAACTACCAGTTGCTCGGGAGGACCAGGAGATAATGGACATGGTTGATCCATCCACGCCGCTTCCTCCCTGGTTCTCCGAAGAAGATCTTGACAACTATGCAGCTTTATATGAGAAATCTGGTTTCAGGACTCCATTGCAAGTACCATATAGGTAAGATAAAAATGGCTAGAAGGGAAATTTTGAATGTCTTGCGAAAATTCATTAGAAAACTAATTGAATGCTATTCCTACGGTCCTACCATTCCACGAACAGATTCACTGCTACTATCATACTCATTCATTTAAGAATTCTCATCTCAGCTACTTCTCATTCCATTAATATACAAAATTTTGTACAACGAAGACCAGATGCAACAGCGAGAAGAGTGGTAGAATTGCTACTGATGACAACAAGAGTGGTAAAATTTTGTACACTATTCCGAGAGATGAAGAAAGTAGGAGACATTTCTACCTTTCAGGTGTAATCGCAACAAACATTAAATTTCCAGGCATATATTTCCCTATGTATTGACGGATAGAAATGAACAGGGCTTGGCTGGAAGATTATGGAGTATCTGAACTTAAAGTGAAAGTCCCCGCGTTGCTGATCATGGGCGAAAAAGATTACGCCTTGAAGTTTCTGGGGTTGAGCGAGTACATAACAAGCGGGAAAGTGAAGCAATATGTACCTGATTTGGAGACCATATTCATGCCAGAGGGCACGCATTTCGTTCAAGAACAGTTCCCCGACCAGGTGAACGAGCTCGTCATCTCCTTCCTCAACAAGCATACTTGATGCAACAAACTGTCTACTATTACATATGGAGAGAAACATGCTGTGTGATATCAATGATCTTTTTTTTTTTTTTTTGGACACCTCTGGGCCATGTCATTAATCTCTCATATACATGGTCAAGGAGCAAAGTAGACAAGGACCTTCCATAGTTACTGGCTGTAATTTGTGTTGCTATACCAAAACTGTTTTCGTTACTGCCAAAACTCCAATGCATAAAAGTCTTAATACTCTGTCTCTGCACATGGTACAAGTCTTTTATGCGTTGGAGTTTTGGCATTATCATTTGCCCGTGTTTTAGTCCAGTCTGTTTCTTGTTTTGACTAAAATCCAGCATTTCTTTTGTTACGTATTTATATTTATTTTACTGGACAATTGTATTATTTGTTTTACCACTATTAACAATAACACAGACGGAACAAAAATACCAACAAAAAAAAAAAAGTAATGAAAAGACATTGAGTTTATAGATTATCTATCATATATATTGCGTGTGAGAGAGAATATTTTGTGGCATCACAATGCGTGTGTTTCTTATTGTAAATTTGTTAGTATTAATGAATTTATCGTGTTTATTTTTTTTCTTATTGAATTTTAGTGATTGTTTAAAGGGGTATAGATTACAAGAAAAGGGTTAGAACTTTTTGTTGCAGAATACTTCTGAAAAATGTAAGGGCAAAACGATAATAGTAAAAACACTCTCAGCTAACTCCATTAGAATTGTTATCAAACACAATGACAAAACCGTTTCGGAAAACCGCAGGTTTTAACCAAAAGAGTAGTACTCTCTCCGTCCCAATTTAAATGTCATCTACGGAAAATCGAGCTTTTTAAGAAGTTAAAATTTTTGCTCGAAATTTCCAAAAGTAACCTTAAAAACTGTGAAGTCAAATAAATGTATTTAAATTGTTTATATCCTTCAATATGGATCTCAAAAATATGTAATATGGATATTGTTTGATAGATTTCAATTAATTATATTATACAAAGTTTTCAAAATCATGAAAAATATTATATGTTGACAGATATTGTCAATTTATGAGTGATATGAATATCAAAAACTGTCAAATCAATGAGTACTATTTAGGGAAAAAATTGAAAGTTTGGAATGTTTTGATGGTTATTTATAGAAAGTGGACATTTATTTTGGGACATCCCAAAATAGAAATGTGGATATTTAAAATGAGACAGAGAGAGTAATACTTACACTCCTCTCAAACACACCACAAATAGGGTGAGTTTGCAGGTTTTGCTAATCAAAATTGTTCATTTTATAGGTCGTGGCACGAACATTATCCTTACCAATAATTAACTTGATCTGATATTGGTAGAAATAATTAAATTTTACATCTCCATCGAAAAAAAATATTGTTGAAATTCTTCGTAGCATTGAATTGATTTCAATCAAGCATTTTGTCGGTATCCGATCAATCTGATTTTTTTGCATGCGTGATTTAGATGTCTAACCACAAATTAAACGACTCATAACCGTCCAAATATATTGTAGGACATCACATTATAGGATGGTGAGTTTAAAAAATATGCTTGAAATGGTGTGTATGCAGCAAAGCTCTTAACGAAAAAGGTTTTGAAATCAAACGGAATGCCGATTTGTACACCAGTAAATTATTAAAGTTTGGTACTTTGGTAGAACTGAAATGCATAAAATCAAAAAACGCATTATCTTCCCTCCCATGGTGCTTAGAGTTCTTGCACCTCGGATACAACGATCTCGCACAGTAGAAGTAGAATTTCTGTCATCGGGGCCTAGCGACCCAACAATGACAGTAACTCTCTCGAACAAGGTATAAAACAACAATATGCAAGAACAAGGTTTCTGGAAATTCCTTAATGTACCGAAATGAAGGAATGACGGACTAATATTTTATGAGCAATGCTATAGGCACTAACTAGTGTACTAACTATTACACTAAATACACACATGGCATTACCACATCAATGCACTGTTCAATACATGAATATATTAACTGAAAGAGTGTCACATGGACAGTTAGTGTAATAGTTGGTACACTAGTTAGGGCCTAGGGGTCCCTGCAGTGCAGAAAATGCACTACATGGTGCAGTGCACACCATCTGGCCATCCATTTCGACAATGGACAGCTCGAATTTAATCCAAACAATCAACGATCAGATTCAATTCACTGTTCAGATTTAATCCGAGCCATCCATTGTCGAAATGGACAGTTTTTCCTGTGAGCAGGCTTTCCTTATTGGAAAGGACTTGGGAATTCGACCAGCTTACCATTTCGCACTTCTTTACCCAGAGAGAGTTTCAGGAGTCATAACACTAGGCGTCCCCTTCCTTCTAACGGGGCCAGAGGCATTTCCTCGCGAACTCCTTCCTAAAGGGTTCTATATGCTGCGGTGGCAGGCAAGTTCTTCTCTTTTCCGTGTTTTCGAAAACAATAATTTTCAGAAACAACGATCTCATTACCCAACTTGATTGTGTTTCTTGGCTCACACCCTTTTGCAGGAACCGGGACGAGCTGAAAAGGACTTTGGCCGTTTTGATGTCAAGACGGTGATTAAGAACATCTACATTCTTTTCTCAGGAAGTGAGCTACCAGCTGCTCGGGAGGACCAGGAGATAATGGACTTGGTTGACCCATCCACACCGCTTCCCCCGTGGTTCTCTGAAGAAGATCTCAACAACTATGCAGCTTTATACGAGAAATCTGGTTTCCGGACTGCATTGCAAGTGCCGTACAGGTAAAATGAAAGTGGCTAAAAGGGATATTACAGAGGTCTTGCGAAAATTCATCGCACAGAATACAGGGAAACTAAGAAACAACAGAGTAATGGAATGAGAAGTAGCAGAGATGAGAATTCTTAAATGAATTGAGTTCTGAAAATAGCAATGGATCTCTTCATGGCATGGTAGGTGTAGCATTGAACTCAGTTTGTATCGAGAGTTGGCTCATATACAACGAAGACCAGATATGACAGTAAGAAGAGTGGTAGAATTGCTACAGATGACAATGATAGGATGGGGTTGCCAAAATCGAGAACAGCGAAAAAAAGATTGTACTCAAATAATAACTCAATTCAATTGATAGTCACCTAATTACAACATTAAGCCCAGCGTGATTTTGTTTGCCTTGAAAATCCGTTCAATGCTTACGCATAATTGTGTGCACTATTTCAAAAGATGAAGTAAGTAGAAGACATTTTAACCTTTCCGGTGTAACCACAACAAACCATTAAATTTCCAGGCATATTTTTCCAATTGTATTGAAGTGTAGAATATGAACAGGGCTTGGCTGGAAGATTATGGAATATCTGATCCTAAAGTGAAAGTCCCTGCATTGCTGATCATGGGTGAAAAAGATTACATCTTGAAATTTATGGGGATAGAAGAGTACATCAGAAGTGGGAAAGTGAAGGAATATGTACCTGATTTGGAGACCATATTCATGCCCGAGGGCACACACTTCGTTCAAGAGCAGTTCCCCGAGCAGGTGAACCAGCTCATCATCTCCTACCTCAACAAGCATGCTTGATGTGACTTATGGTTTGCTAATATCTATGGAGAGAAATAAGTTGTGATTCTGTTGTGATAAATGGTTCCTTGAACCTGAAGTTGAAACTTATATGTAGTTTGTCTTGGCTGATAGAATCAATAAGGTAACGAAAGTATTGTTGTACCTTAGAGTACCTGTTGGTCCGATACACGGGTAATGACATCTTAATGTTCTTTTATATGTAAAATGGTAGGAGAATTTCATCCAAACAATTACGATACAGGGACACTACAACTATATGAGGTCAGCACTAACTAAATCAAAATACATAACAATCTAAGAAATAACCCCATACGACTGCTAATTAAGCTAGCAACGAAAAACTCCTAAACAGGAGAACTAATAATCAATGATTGATTTCCACAAGATTTGACCACTTGACCTCTCTCATTACAGAGTGTACAAGGGTGACCGAGTAAATTTTTTTTTTTTGATCACGGGGTGGCCAATTGAGTAGGTTAGCCCTAGTTGGGAGGTATGTGTTTGGGGAAGGGACAAGGCGCAAATGCCTGACTCATGCTAGCTTAACAGTTAGCCAGCATTCTCTGCTAACAGGAGCACAGCAAGGAATCCGGCCTAAAATTTTTAGATGTGCATATAGATATTTGAGGCATGTGTAAGATAATCTGTAAAAGGCCTCTGGTGTTTTGCTGATGATAAAGGAGTACTACTACTATGCCGTGCTGTGCCGATCAAGTGAACAGTCAAAGAAGCCTGGGTAGCATTTACCTTGAAAAAAGCTCCACCAACATTCTTGTAGTGAAATTTTCTACGTCTATGAAATTTGGATATTTCCAAGCAATGGGTTTAGGTTCAGCATGAAGTTATAAGAGTTTTAAAAAAGCAAAACATAAAGCAGATAAGGCTTAGTTCTCTTCATACTACTTGTGAATCAAACCACCCTCATTCACTTCACATTGTATTGAGTTGGCCCTTCTAGTTGAAGTCCTATAAACCACATGGATCATACAAAATAAAACACCAGAAAATAAAACCAAGAAATGTGCGAATCATTTTTCGAGTGAATCAATCTCTTGCATTGCTGTACAGAGGCAGAAGAAAGTAGCCAATCCAACAGATAAGTATGGATAATGGCACAAACGAACTCGCATATAAACTCAGTAAATACAGTGAAGTTCTTTCTCATTATTTCTTTGTTTCTTTTGTCATTTTTTCCTTTCTGACTTAACTATGGTACAAAATCTTCAGAGCTCATAACCAGGGAATTTAGCATCCGTCGGTTTAGTCATGTCTAGGAGAAGGTAAGCCATACCTCCAATTCCATCAAATAAAGAATAAGGGTTATCTCCTCCATGCATCTCTCCCTCGGCTATAAGCCTGTGAGCTCTATCAAAAAGAAAGCAAGCAAATGCTTTGGCTCTGTACAAGAACTCCTCATTACCCGTCGCACGGTAAAGTGAGAGGAAGACGTATGCATTTCCACTTACGCCGTGACAAATGCCAACCCGTCTGAGTAGGCCACGATTCCAAACCACCTCTGCTGAATTTACAGCTGCTTCCAGAAACTCTTCGTCACCAAATACCTTGGCATCAGGAAATTTTTTAGAGCAATTATGAACAGGGCAAGTACAAGAAGGATATTAGAGAAAATATAAGTACAGTTAACCTAATGTGTAATCCCACTATCCATGATAAAAATATGATCGTCATGCATACTCCTGATAACCAGCTGGCCTATTAGCACAAGAGATGAAGGAATTCTACTTTATGGTACTTCTACAAGCTTGAAAAAGATGTTCTAGTTTCAAGTTTTATGACTTGATAGTTCCAACCTACTGGATGTGGGGAAGCAATGTCGAGAAAGCTTAAACTGAGCATCAACTATCCAAGTATACGGGCAGAATCCATTTAAGGCTTTCAAGCGACTCCACTAACAATCCAATAACAAGGCAGGCCAATACACACATTGGGAAAAAGAGTCGCCTATTTAAAACCAAGTAGTTCTCTACCCTATCTGCATACTTCCGAGCAACATTTTTCATCTCCACATTTGATCCCTGAACATTCGGGCTGTGGCAAAAAGTTGGTCAATTCAAAGTTGTAATCTTGGATCAGCAAGAATAGGTCCAAAAGTAGGATTAATGGTAGCACCGTTGAACTGGATTAGCATAATGATATTACCTCAGCTGCTTTCAGAAATGTAAGGGCAATCCCAGGAGCACCGTGACACCAGTGCACGAGATAATCTTCGTTGTCCTCTTCTGCTGAAGGGAAATTCCCACTTGGGAACTGATTCTTGATAAGGTACTTAAGAGTACGCTTCACCTCCTCTGCCTCGTCCGGATTCAGTTTTACGTGCATCAGAACATGCATAATCCCTGCCAATCCGTGGGCTGCTCCCCAGTACTTTTCGCCACCGTGTTCAAACATCAACGGGCATCTCGTTATCACACCCAATCTTCTTCCCCTAAGGAGAATGTCTTTCGCAAGTGCACCCTATGGCACAATTAGCAAATTTACTCTTAAGATCACATCATAATACCAATCTGTGAACCAACTTGTAAATGTATAGGTGTTCACAGAAGCCTTACAATGTCGTTAGAAGGAATCGTCCCCTCGCCTATATGTTTATTTATGAATAAACATGCCCATAAGAACCCAGCTCTCCCAGCTAACAGTTCATCAGGTAGATCTTTTGGCATTTTAATCTGTTCTCACGCATGGTTCCAATAAACATCATTTGTACAAGCAAAAATAAAAATTGGCTAAATAATCCCACAAGAATAGAGCACCTACGTTCCATGTACCTCTTTAAATTGAGATAGTAATAAGTTAGCAACTGATCATCACCCAACTGCTTTGCTGCAGCAGCACCAAGAGCACAAACACCAGCTCGTCCGCATAAAAATGTCCCATCCCTAGCATAAAAAGAAATGCCAATAATATTCTGAGTCTATAAGCTAGAAAAACATAAAAAGAAATGCCAATAATGTTAATAACATAGAGCCACACAGGACAGAGAGTGAGCGAACCTGGAGTGAGAGAACCTGGAGCGGGAACATACGGTATCACATCCCTTAATAATCTCAGAGCAGAGGTTGAGATCGTCTATGTTGTTTGTGAGTTCATAGGCTTTAAATTGCAGCAAAGCTGTCCCAAGAGTACCGCAGTAAAGAGAGAAGTCTCTCACCAGTTGTCCACCGAGTCCCCACGTCTCCACCGCCACCTGAAACAACAACACAAATACATAGTCGACACTCTGATGGAAGATGGACGGAACCGGGAATTTGGTTTCGATGGCAGGCAAAATGTGTGATGAAACAAAAAAAAAAAAAAAAAAGATTGCAAGAATTCAATAGAAGCATAAGAGGTTATCCTGCAACACACAACACTAGGACTCAAAGAAGGTGTCATTGAAAATCCACATTTTATTTTCAAAAAAAAAAAAAACTGAAAATGATAGTCCTGTTTGAGGACATTAGTAAATGGATTGAATGATGAAAAGTGTGGGTTTTTTTATTTAAAAATAAAACCCATTTAACCAATTTAACGAAATTTGTCAATCCCGGACCGGTACCTGCTTGTATGTCAGTACCGTTTCGGATTTGTTGCAATATATAGTTTACATATATGTGACATATTTATGTTGTAATTGCAAAAGTTGTAGAGACAGAGCGAAGGGTGTCACTTGAACACACTCAAGAAATTATTTTATTTAAAAATACATGTAAAAATTTTAGTTTTAGTTTAGTGTAGTAATTGTTGAACACCATACTCACAAATATTTGAACACCTAACTCAATAAATCAGCCCACAAATCAATTTTATGTAAATAACTAACTAAAATCTAGAGTCTTCCTGTAGATCCGGTTCGGTAAAAGTACGAATCCGAACCACCCGTTTCCGCATTCGTTATTGACTGTTAACAATGTTTAATTTGAACACCATATACAAAAATATTTGAACACCTAGCTCAACAAATCAGCCCACAAATCAATTTTATGTAAATAACTAACTAAAATCTAGAGTCTTCCCGTTGATCCGGTTCGGTAAAAGTTCGGTTCGGTAAAAGTTCACTAAAGGTAATCCGAACCACCCATTTCCGCAGTCGTTATTAACTGTTAACAATGTTTAATACCATATCCAAAAATTTTAGGGCCGCCACTGAGTAGAGACATAAAATAGTACTTAGTAAATTCTAACACTTTGCATACTTGTTCTAATAATAAGAAGTAAACACGATTAACATATTATTATGGCCAATTTTTTTCAATTATCTTAAACTTCGAGCAATTTTTATCAAATTGTTCAGTATTTTTGTACCGGTCTTTTTATTCCTTGTTTATCACATTTCTACCTATTTCCTTCCAAACAAGGGATGTCACAATTTTTTTAGCCATGTTACTAATCCGAAGAGAGAGAGAGAGAGAGAGAGAGAGGATACAGTATCCTTAAGGTCCAAAGCGGCTTGTTTGAGTCTCTCAGAGAGTGCAGAGTAAGGCATTGAGAGAAGCTTCATGAGCGAGTCATCTTCGGGGCCCACAGTGGCGGCGATATCTTCTTCTTTCTCCTCGACGAAATCCGGCATCTCATTCGGAAAGAAACGAATCATACGATCCCCCATTTTTCTCCCTCCTCCTGCTGATGATCAGTTCAATTTAATAAGGAATCTAGAGAGAGAGAGAGAGAGCGCTGTGAGTAACAATGGCCGATCCACTTGTCAATTCTCTTTACCCACGCGACAGCTCACTTGGAAGGCTTTCTACTACTGACACGTACTATGGCCTTGTCACCTGGATTATTACAAACAAATTGAGATAGTATTTCCAGCTCCTGCCCCAACGAATTCACATACACATGTATATCCCGAAATCGAATTATGGCAGATTCACTTGTGGATGAGTTCTACGCGATGGACGTCTCTGATCATTGGACCGACACCAGCGCAGCAGCGCCGGGTGTCACACAGCTCGCTGCGCAACACCCCATTCTATCCTGAAATCGTATTATGGACGGTGTTCCACTAAGAGAGTTTTGTTTTAAAACTACATATGTTTTTTGTGTTCATACATTTTTATGTGATGTATTGTGAGATGATGACCTGTCTCAATGTGATTTGATAGTCGATAATACACTACTCCTAATTGTTGGTCCATTATTTTTTTGGTATGTTTCAAGTCCATTTCTGAAAGTGTAAGTGAAAATTTGACGATTTTGTCAGGGCTCGCCTTGAATTTTTCGGGACCCTAAATAAAATTTAACAATGGGGCCTTTTTAAATTTTGTATATATATTTGTTGTTCAACATAAGTTTAGAGTATCCTCTGGTGCAGCGGTCATTGAAGGTCAGCAACACTTGGAACACGTCATCATTAGTTTGACTCACACAGGCTGACAGGCCGCAGTATTTACAATTTTTTGTGCAGTCATCTTTTCCGTGTGATAAAATCGCAGCTTGTAAGACTTGAGCAAGGGACCTAATGGCTTAGGAGACGGAAGCCTTACTGCTGCTCGCTTATATAATATTTATTATAATTTAGAAATTTGGGGGCCTTATTATTGGGACAAAAATTGGAGGCTCGAAGCGACGGCTTGGGAAACTTATGCCGAAGGCCGGCCCTGGATTTTGTAAAAATATTCCTCATTAGTGAATAGAAGTGTTATAAAGTAGGTAGAATATAGGGGAATTGATGTAAATAATGTCATTAAATTTTACTATAAGTGTAATCATTACATGCCTTTTTAAAAGTTGAAATTTTCTAAAGAGACTAAGGCGGTGTTCCACTAACAAAAAACAGTTTTTTTTCAAAATCAAGACAGATCATTCTTTCATAATATATCACATAAAAAATCGTGAAAAAACAGTTTATTCTAAAAATACCCTTGGTGGAACACCCCTAAAAATTATGTACGGAAGAAGTTCTAGAATACCAGTATGCATATTTTATACAAATACAATAAAACAGCTTAGTCTTATACATAAATCTATGAATATCAATCTCTATTTCATTATTTAACGGTCTGGGTTGATTACAGATGAGCATAAACTTGAGCTACTCATGTTTTAGGCAAACTCATTCAATTGCTCCTATCCGCGACTAAAAATAGGAATCACTGTATTGATAAGGATGCTCAATCATAATCCCACCAATCGCACAATCTTCTCTATTTCTCTCTAGGATTTCCACAATCTCATTCGTTTCCCTATTCCTTTCAAATTTTGACTGTAGACTTTGATTTCAAAGAAGGATTGCCCTCAGGGCTGACCCAGACCCAAGAGGCCTAAGCTTAGGGCATCCCGAAAATAGGGGACTGCAAAATTTTGTTCACCTTCCTTTAGGGAGGGTGAACAAAACCCTCCCTCCTATTAGCTAAGAGGGGATAAGGGGACCACTTCTAACTAAACCCAATCCAACCCAAGTTAGTTTTGAGTTTAATTTCACAAACACCCCTTAAACTACCTTTCTATTCTCTCTGCTAAAAAAATAACGCTTCCTCTCTACTCTCTCTCACTCTCCCCTAAAAATAGCCCCAGTCTCCTCTCCTGAGGAGAAGAACGATGAGGATGGAAGAAGAACGATGATCTTGCTTTTTTACTTTTTCTTGTGGATTTAATTGAGATTAGATGATGTTTTATGAAATCCATGGCAGACAATTGCTTATGTTTCTGGTTTTAGATGGTTTTAGAGATGCTGTTATTGACTTTTTATGTTTGACGAATTCTTTGCAATTTGATCTATAGTGTTGAAGGTTTTGTCTTCCTAGTTCCTATTGTATGGCCTCAATTTCTCTTGCTGAGAAAATGGACAAATTGTGGATCTCATGTATCATTTTTCCAGTTTGTTAACGTTGTTTTGATAAGGAGTAATATAATAAGGTGATGTTTTATGCCCAGCTGAATTTTGCAAAATCGTTTTCTCGTGGCTCATATGGTTGATTGTTTTTTAATTACAGGCCCTTTGGATGGTGAGAGAAGAAAGGAGAAGAAAGGGGAGGGATCTCCCTTTACTGGCAAGGGCGGAGCCAGGACATTAATCTACCCTGGGCTAACCAAAATTTAGTAAACTATAAGCCAAAAAAGAGCTTTATAACTCATGTCCAATAAACTTATACATAAAAACGTAAATGTTCAAAAGAAAAGTACAAGAAACACTACTGAAGTTGTACTTTACGATGTTTTATAGAGTAGAATTCATCGATTATCGAATCTGAATCTATATCTTCAACAAGTTCTCTTTCAATGAAGATAATCATAGAATCCGCAAGAAAATCGTCCCCCATTTTGTTACGAAGATCAGTTTTCACATGCTTCATAGCTGAAAATGCTCTTTCCGTAGTAGCCGTGGTAACAGGAAGAGTTAAAACAAGACGAATCAACCTTTCAATCAAATGATAGTTCTCTGACTTTTTTGTCTCAACTAATCCTTCGCATACTTCAGAGATGGTGGACATCTTCAAAAATTTCTGGTGACGAGGCACATCAAGCTTGTAATGTTCCAACTGCATTCTCAGATAATCTCTTTCTTGTACAGTGAAATCATCAGGATAAAATTTCTCGGCAAGAGTGCAAATATTATCAATGTTAAATGATTTAAAGCCATCCTTAGGTTCCAAAGCCGAGCTAAGAATAAGGAGTTCCACTACCCCCTCATTAAATCTATTATTCAACTCCACCAATTGAAAATCTATTGCGGCGTTGAATATATCAATTTCGTAGTGATGCTTAACTGTGACGACATCCGTTTGCTGACAAGTGCGACCTGTAGCTTGTTTGTGACGAGCACTCATATCGGGTATATCAATGTCATACTGTGCGCATACTGATTCCACAAACATCAAACGAGGGCAAAAACCATCTTCTCTCAAGGTCTGAAGGAGTTCCTTTGTCGTTGAGACCAAGTCGATGGCATTTAAGATGTCTAGAGATTTGTGTTGCAAGGCTCGACAAAGTATATCAAGTGATTGCCATAATTTTATGCATCAAATGCAAAATAAATATGAACTCAAATGACTTCATTACTATTAAGGCACCACTAGCTTGCCCACGTATAGCGTTAGAGGAATCTGGCCCTTCAAACATCCTTTGAAAAATGTTAATAGTTGCACCAAACATATCAACCAAGCTGCAAATAGAATCAAAATGAGAGCTCCAACGAGTTGTTCCAGGTCGATGCAAAGTACCGATCTGATTAGCCCCTCTACCTGTCTCACGTTCACCAGTATCTATCATATGTGCAATATTAACAGCTTGGGCAGATTGTAACTCAGTATGCCGTTTTGGAGAAGCACCAACAAAATTGACAATAGAAGTCAACTTTGAAAAGAACAACCATATAGAGCTCTCAGTTTCAGCAGCTGCAACTAATGCTAGTTGTAGTCGGTGGGCAAAACAGTGTATATAGTATGCATATGGGCAATCTCTAAGAAATAAGGCTTGTAATCCATTCCATGCACCGCGCATGTTGCTAGCACCATCATACCCTTGACCTCGCATATTGTGAATGTCCAAATTGTAACGAGTGAGCGCATCGGATATCTTATTCTTAAGAGTTACAGCAGTGGTGTCTGTAACATGCCCAATGTGAAAAAAGCGCTCTCGTAAAAACCCTTGGACATCAACAAATCTCAAAACAATTGCCATTTGCTCTTTATTAGATGCATCCTTTGCTTCATCAACCAGAATACAAAATTTGGCATCCCCAACTTCCTCACGAATCTTGTTTCTCACTCTATTAGAGAGAATATGCAAAATCTCCTTTTGAGTCGTTGGTGAGGTATACTTTGCAGTTGGTGGAGCTTTTTCTAAGACAACATTAGCAACCCCCTCGTTGAACTTTCCCACAAACTTTATCAATTCAATGAAATTGCCCCGGTTTCTTGAAGTAACAGATTCATCATGAGCTCTAAGAGCACAAGATTGCAAAGTAAGCCACCAAATACTCTCAATCGTTGCCGTAAGCCGCAACCTGTTTTTCTGAATTTCTTCTGAACTAAGTACATTTATTACTTTATCAATATGCCGACCAACGTTCATTAAATCATCACAAGATTTCACAGCATTGAAATGTGGTGAATTGGGACCTCCTACATGCATAAGAAATGCTTCATTAGCCCTCTTCCAGCTTCTAAACCCCTCACCAGTTAATGCGGAACGCATTCCTGTCTTCTTTTAAAAAATGAAGCATGGAAAACAAAATGCTGCATCTTTTTGAGGGGAATACTCTAGCCAAGGAAATTGCCTGAACCAAGAGGATTGAAATCGACGATATTGATGTCCTGATGACGCAGACCGTGGAAACTCTGGAAGATTAGGTTGATATGGCCCCGCTTTGATATAAGCTCGTCTAATCGCATCATGTTGATTAACGGGATGTTCCCATATTGGAGGACGTAATCCCGGCTCCCGTACAAGAGAACTATCATAAAATTCGACTCTTTGAATTTTAGGAGGAGGTTGTTCATCGACAATTGAATTATCAACATTGGACTGAGAAGGAATATCGCTTTCAGATGTAATCACTCTTGGTTTGAAGAACGACAAAAGAGTTTTTCCTCCCTTTTTTTGTTGTTGTTCCATTACAATTTAACCCTAAAAAAGCAAGAGTGTAAGAGCAAATATTATAAATCAATTTAATAAGCACACCAGCCAGTGCTCTGCATTTAACATACAAAATTAAGCACACCTGCCAGTGCTCTGCATAATAAGAGAATACTTACAAATCTGAAGCCTCACAAGTGAATGAAATATATAGTCCAAGACTCCATAGTGTGTGAACCACAATCTGCATTGTACAAAAAAAAATCAGTCCAAGAGCAAATAATCTAACCAACTAGAGTTAAATTTAGTGGAGTAGTAGGTCCCACTTCCAAATGGGATCAAAGACTGAATTAAAGATTTAAAAATTAAAATTAAATGGGTAGGCAGTGATTGAAAAGTAAATAGTGAATAGTACTCCCTCTCATTTATAAATTATTCAATAGATCAAAGCCCTACAACTACTTTAGAAGTACATAATCCATTGTTTTCGTTAAAACCAAGACAACAAGACTTTATTCAATGGATGCCCCAGAACCGGAAAAACTAAAGGGCACTAGTACAGAAGCCATTGTTTTCGTCAAAACCAATACCGCAAGACTTTCACTAGATCTACGCACCAGAACCGGAAAAACTAAAGGGAACTACAGTATTGTTTCGTCAAAACCCACCTAAGTCGGTGGCGTGCCAAAGGGAGCAAGAGCAGCAAGACGATCAAAGTTCAGAGGAGAAAAATAGCTTATGAGATCAGTGGGTTCTTCTTCATCTTCATTCTGTGCCGATCAAAACATTGAAGGAGCTTTAGAGGAGAAAACAGATGGTATGATTTTTCTAGGGCATAAATATTGCTGGTGAACTTATTTGGGTTTTTTCGCATCAAATTGCGACGCAAACAATATTTTTTTTTTTTTTTTTGGTTTGATTTTTAATAAATTACAAATTCGTCCGGGTTGTGGATTCTTAGATTGGACTGTTATTTTGGACCAAGATTAGAATGGTTTGGGCTGAAAATTTTGGGATGGGCTAAAACTTGTTGGATCTAAATTTTACATATAATTTTTTTTTTTTTTTGATTTTTGGAACCTCACCTGGGCTGGAGCCCACCACAGCCCGTGGGTGGCTCCGCCCTTGCTTACTGGTGAGAAAAGAAAGGGGAAAGGTTTCTCCTGTCTCATTCAAATAACCCTGAGAAATCACTCTCTCTCCCTTCCTTCCATTCCGGTGATCTCTCTCATCTCTTGCGACTCTTTGGTGACTTTCCGGTGACCTTAAAACTCAGTTTTGATCACAGATCCAGCTTCTCCTCGACGAGACAAAGACAACGGTGTATGTACGATGATGATTCGACGACGAGGTGGACCGCATGTGCCGCCAGCGATCCATTTCTCACGGAATAGCACCAAAAGTGGCGAAAAACGAAAGGGGGGGTTATATACTTCTTGCTTTCTCAAAATTGAATCAACTATTCAGCATACCTTTCCACTTTGAAAGAAATTGGGGTCAAGGATGAAAAAATTTGTGTTTATAATGCCTCCTGGACCGTTAGGAAGATTTTGAAGCTCCGGGGAGTGGTCCAACCTTGGATTACCTATATCATTGGCAATGGAAAATCCACGTCTTTGTGGTTCGATAATTGGCATACTCTAGGGCCTCTTTACAAAAAGTATGGTGATATGGCTGGCCATAATTTTGGTAATTTGGTCCCAGCTAAGGTGGATGTGATTGTTCAACAGGGTGCTTGGTCTTGGCCTAGGCATAGGAATGCTGTTATTAGGGATATCATAAACAACACTGCTTCCTCTCTTAGTCCTGATCCTACAAAGGAAGACAGAGTGATTTGGACTCTTAACCAGCATGGTCAATATTCTGCGCAGTCTGCATGGCAAGCCTTAAGGGCTGTGTTTCATGTTATCCCTTGGTACAACAGTGTTTGGTTTCCGCGTCATATTCCTCGATGGGCTTTTATTGAGTGGCTTTCTTTTCATGGTAAGTTGTCCACCAAGGACAGACTTCTTGATTGGGGGATGCATGTTGAACCTCTTTGCGTGTTTTGCAATTGTGTGGTGGAATCACATAATCACTTATTTTTTGTCTGTCCTTACTCTTGTGAAGTCTGGTCATCTATGCTTCAGAAGAATGGGATTGCCAGACATCCAACGAACCTCGATCTTGAAAGGGATTGGGTTTGTAGTAACAAAGCTGGTAACTCCTGCTCCAATATTGTCTATAAGTTGTCTTTAGCTGCTAGCATTTATGGGTTGTGGAGGGAGAGAAATTGCCGGATTTTTCAGCAAAAGATGGTTCCTGCTGCAATTCTTCTTATTCAGATAGAGGAGCAAGTCCGAGATTGTATTTGTTCCTGGAGAAAAGTGAAGAGCTCGGATAAGAATAGGCTCATGGCCATTGCTTGGAGGGTGTCTCCCCGTATTTTTGCAGTTTAGTTAGGCCTGGTTTTGTTTTGCCGTTAGGGGCTTGTCCTCTGCTAGTTGTTGTTTTCAACAGGAGTGTTTCCCCTGTTTTGCTTGGTTGTATGGGCTTGCCCTCTGGATTTTAGTTTGTTTGCTCTATAAAAGTGATTCATTTACCAAAAAAAAAAGAAGAGGTGTTTTGGCAAAAATAATCTATTTGAATTATTTTTTTGGTACAATTTTTTCACATTTGTTGGCTTTGCAGTCATTTTTTTTTTGGATTATTAGTTCATCTCGATAAAAGAAATTAAAAAACATAAAAATTATGATCAAAATATCAAAAAAAAAAGTACTAAAGTAAAAGAAATCCAAAACAAATAAATTATATATATATATATATATATAATTTCTGTCTTTATTCAAAAGAATTTTTTACTAGTTAGATATTTTTGATGAAGCAATAACCTAAAAAAAATAAAAGAGGGGGCCACAAACATATAATACCAAAATATCACGAAAAAATGTGTAAGTAGAGCCATAAGACCAATTTAGGGATGAAAGTGATCACGCTTAGTAGAAAAGAGTGTTACGGTGATCCGTTTTATTAGTTTAGGGGTGAAAGTAATTATGGAAGGTAGTTCATGGAGTGTTTGTGAAATTAACCTTAAAACTAACTTGAGTTGGGTTGGGTTAAAAATGGTCCCCTTATCCCCTCTTAGCCGAGAAAATTTTGGGTACGGGGTGGGTCTCGGCACATCCGGGCCGTCCAAACAATGCAACCAACGGTTCGGATTGAAAGTGCCGTCCGGATTTTAAAAAAAAAATAGAAAAGAAAAGAAAAGGCGTGTTTTCATCCGAGCCGCGCGATGCATTTTTGGACGGCTCGGATGTGCCGAAGGGGCACCATGTCACCCATACCCTATTTGCACCCCAAAATTTCTCCTCTTAGCCAATAAGAGAGATGGTTTTGTTCATTCTCTTTTAGAGAGAGTAAACAAAATTGCACTCAAAATAGGGACACCTCAATTTATTATTATTATTATTATTATTATTATTATTATTATTATTATTATGCTTAAGCAGGGATATTTTTTTTTAGCCCAAGAACAAAAATAAAAAGGTTCAAATAGTCTCACCTTATTAGTTATTTCTGTCCCCATCAATTATACTTCACACACGGAATTATCTTCTCCTCTAATCTCTGTCTAATTAATTAGGACTCCCTTACTTATAGACAGGGCCAGACAAGGATTTTTAGTATCTAAGGCTTAATTTAAAAATTATGTCCTTAAGAGTAAACAATTAAATTTTTTTACAGTAACAATTATAATACGAGAAAGCCAAAACAATAGTATATTACTGATCATTATACACAAAATAGGAAGTCCTTGCTGTGTGTTCTATTTTGGGCTTTTGGGCCGAATGAACTTTTTTTGTTTAAGTCTTTTTTTAAAAATCAGATTGGGCTTTTGTTGTTTGTTTGTTTGTTTTTTTGTTTTTGTTTTTGTTCTTCTTATTGGGCTATAAAGAACCCTACTACGTGTTTGGGAACCCCTTTTCAACTTCTCATTTTCACATTTTTTAGTTTGGATGTTTGGGAGACTTGGGCCAAAATTATTTCTAAGAAAATGGGTTTTTCATTTTGGACTTTATAGAGGAGAAGTGAAAATGAGGTGGGGAGGAGCTTTTTGATTTCTCATTTTTCACTTTTCTCATTTTCATTAACAACAAGCCCCACAAAATGGATTCTGTACATATTTCCTAAACACTACTCTTATTGCAAAATGCATTCTGCACATTTCTCTCAAACACTCCTACCAATTCAAAACAAATTCTGACCATAATCCAAAAAATTGAAAAGCCAAAAACTTAAAAATGAAAAGCTGGAAATGAGGTTCCCAAACACCCCCAAGCTTAATAGTAAAATTCATGGAATGCTCCTATTTATTTTTTTTGATTTTTTGGATGCTCAAGGCCCAGGCCTCTTAGTCCTTGGGGTTGAGGGGGCCCTACTTATAGACTATGAAATAAAATCATCCATATTTTTCCATTAAAAAAAAAAACTTTTTGATCAACATCTCATGCATTTTGTTCATCTTAACTTTCTTTTTCATCGGCAAAAGAAATTTTATATATCACCAAGATACAACATAAAATCAGTACCATAAGAAAAAAATGCATGAATCATTGTCTCAAATACACGAAGGCCGGAATGTAAAAAGTTCATGGTCGACTTGTTATTCGCCAAGCTTGAGTATTTTTTGAAGCTCGTTAACATTCGAAGCAAAATCGACAAGCAGTAATTCATTCGGCTTCTAATGAATAAAAAATTCAAACTACTCGGAAATCTATTTGTTAAAAGTCATTCGAATCGGTTTCTCTCCTAAAATAAAAACTATTGCATAAAAATATTTAGGCCATGTTTCTCGTTTGGTAAAAGTTCTTAAAAGTACCAAAATTATTATGGGTAAATTTCACCTACCTCCCCTGAGGTTTCTGACAATTACAGGGACCTCCCCTAAGGTTTCTGAAATTCCACTGACCTCCCCTACTTTTGAAAATATATGTCACATACCTCCCCTCCGTTAACTTCCGTTAGAAAAGCTAACGGAAAACGCTGATGTCAGCGCCACCTCACTCTCCTCTTTTTATTTTAAATCTTAAAATGTTTATAACTTTTGTTTTATATATTCACTTTTTATGAAATTTATATATTTAAAATCTACTCGAAAAGATCTATAAAATGAGATCCATATTCAATGTGAAATTATGAAAAAATAAAATCTAATTTTTTCAATGTGAATTTTATTTATAATGTTACATAATTTAAATTATTTTTAAAGTGTAAGTCAAAATTTTACGCAAAAATTGTAATACCTCCGTTCCAAATTGTTTGCCCCTTTTGGGAATGCATGCATTTTACACTCAAAAAAATAATGTACAAGCATTAATTTTTTTCAACAAACTTTATACCAATTTAAAGATCTTATTGAGAAGAAAAAATTGGTGTAATTCTTTTTTCCAAAAAAGTTCTCATAGACACGTTATTTTTTTAGTGTAAAATGCACGCACTCCCAAAAGGGGGGCAAACAATTTGGAACAAAGGGAGTACGGAACATCATAAAATCTTCTTGTTTAACAATTATTTTTTTCCCAAATATATTCTTAATTAAATGAACATGGTAAATTTGTAAGTCCATTTTTCTATTTAATGGTGACTTTGTCCCAATAAAATTTTAAATTTTCAATGCAAATTTTAATTATATTGCCCTTTTTTTGCCATTCGATATTCATCAATAGAGTTAGCTGTTAGATGTTAGTAAACTACAAGGGTTGACCTCCTCTCCATAGGAGTCGAGCTCAGAACCATACAAAAAAAGTTGTAATAATTTTGAGGTTTAAAGTTTTGAGTTAAACATTGAAAAATTTAAATTATGTAGCATGATAATTCACATTGAAAATTAATATTTTATTTTTTTTATAATTTGCACATTGAATATGGATCTCATTTTATAGATCTTTTCGAGTAGATTTTAAATATATAAATTTCATAAAAATTGAATATATAAAACAAAAGTTATAAACATTTTAAGATTTAAAATAAAAAGAGGAGAGTGAGGTGGCACTGACATCAGCGTTTTCCGTTAGCTTTTCTAACGGAAGTTAACGGAGGGGAGGTATGTGCCATTTATTTTCAAAAGTAGGGGAGGTCAGTGGAATTTCAGAAACCTTAGGGGAGGTCCCTATAATTGTCAGAAACCTCAGGGGAGGTAGGTGAAATTTACCCAATTATTAAAGTCTCTCATATACATCGACTTCTAGTATTGTTTTGCTCATAATATTTTTGGTAATTGATTTTCACATCTCTAAATTGATATTCACACTTTTTTTTTTTTGTCTATTAGTGAAACGTCACTAAAAGACAAATAATAGAGTATGGATATCAATTTGAGAGGGGCGGAAATCACTCCCAATAATTTCAAACCAAGTTTGATCGCCCAACACAGAGAAATTTTTGGGCGTAAATAGGATACCGCCCACATAGTGCCCGAGCGCGCATCTCGGCCGTTTAAAAATATATTGGACAGCTGAGATGTGTGACTGGTACTGTTACGTCAATTGGTTTTCCACACAGGACGGAGGGTCTAAAAAGAAAAACTATTTTTGTATTGGAAAAACAGTGTTATTATTAAAAAAGCGTGTATTATTTTTGGGGTTAAGCATATTGATGAGTGATTAATGAATGAAAATATGAAATTTTTGGGTATTAGGTATCTTTAGGGGTGAGCATGGACCGGATTGGTCCAGTTTTATAATAAACCAAGAACCAAACCATTACTTACGGAGTATGAATTTGGAGAACCAAACTAACCCATAAAATTCATGGAACCAAACCAATCCAAACCATTAAAGTACGGTTTGGTTTCGGTTTTGAACCACGGTTCTCTTGAAATTGAGATATCATCTTCATAAATAATTTAAAGTACTTAAAAATTACATTGATAAGTTAACACATAACTATATTAAAAAAAGTTTGGTAAAAAATCACTAAAACTCACTAACATCAACCAACTAAAAAGAGTAGAATACTAGTAGTAATTAATGAAGAAATAGGGCCAAGTAATAAAGTACTAGATTCGGAAATTATATAACAAGCAAAATGATTAGGAAATCAATTGACTAAGTCCACGCCGTGATTGTTTAATGTATTTAAATAATAGGAATAAGTTACCATATATAGAAATTTAGGGGTATAATCTTGGAAGTGAATGAATAGGGTGGTGGAATGAAGTATTATTAGGAAATTAGTAATTGACTAGGAAAAAAAAGTTCATTTTGTGTATCTAAACAAATTCCACATATAATATATGATAAATATATCTATATAAATATTGTATATGGATCGGATTGGTTTGGAACCGGAACCGCCAACGTAAATCCACAAACCAAACCATTTATCACGATTTCTAATTTTTTAAAACTGGAACCAAACCATATTACAAGAAAACCGAACCAAACCCTTCAGTTTGAATTGGTTTGGACTGGATTCGCAGTTTGACGGTTATTTTGCTCACCCCTAGGTATGTTGATAGGTGATTAACATATAAAAATGTGTGTCCGTTCGGGTACTAGAAATAATTGTATTTTTTTATACTAATTACTCCCCCGCCCGTAAAGATAATTCACTATAAAAAAAAAACCTTCAATTTTCGGATGAAAAAATGAAGCACTTTCAAGCATAATTTCTTACATTTTTTTGACACAAAGTTACTAAAAATTACACGTCGTTTTTATAATAAAGTATCTTTGTGGGAAACAAAGAGGGAGAATATTTATTTTGAGTGTTGCCTCGGAATCGAAAATCTTGGCTCCGTCCATGTATCCACGCAAATAGGGTACCGCACACATGGTACCCGAACACGTATTTCGGCCGTCTAGAAGTATTTTGAACGGTCGAGATGCGTTACATGTACTACCACGTGATCTTATCCGACACCCAAGTTTTTTCCTCACCGTTTATCACCGTGACACTGGTCCAGACCGTTCAGTATAAGACACAGAAGCAACGACGTCGTTAACCCTTCGCATGGATTCATTCAATTCAACCCGCTTGAATCGTGTTGCGATTGCCATCTCGACACTTCACGTTTCCAGAGAAATAGACTTTCGATCCCAACGCTCTATTCGGCGCGTTTCGGCCCGATCTGAACAGAAAGGAAAAACCCGTGTTTTAGAGAGAGAAACATAGAGAGAGAGAGAGAGAGAGAGCTGAAAATGGAGTCCTTCGATGATGCGTACACAGACGGAGGCGAAATCCACGCCACGTCCCGACCCTTCGACGACGACGACGGCGGCGGCTACACTGGATACGACCCCCAGGGCTACGAGTTCGACCTCCCAGCCGACGAAGCACCACCGCCTCCTCCGCCTGTCTACGGCGCCGACGACTTCTCAGCCGCCGTCGACGACATTGGCAATTATCACAATGGCAATGAGACCTACGGATTTGGATCGAACAGTAACCCTAATGACTACTCTCCGTCTCCGTTCGAGCCCGAATCGAAAGGCAATGGGAAGCCGTACGACCGGGGGGGTGACGTGGAGGGGATTTTCAGTTCTTCTGATGGTCCGTTGCTTCCCGATCCCGGCGAGATGAGGGAGGAAGGTGCTGTTTTTCGCGAGTGGCGTCGGTGAGATTTTGAGATTCTTTTGTCTTTGAATCTTGATATTTTTTTTTTCGTGATTTAGATGGTGAACCGAGAATTGAGCTGTTTTAGATCGTGATTAGGTTGTATTGATAGATGTCGTGTTTAGAAATGCTAAACTAACAAAGCTACTCGAGTTTAAGCTAGTGTTCGTTAAAAGCTTGTTCAAAATCGTTACATAAGGAAATCAAGATTGAATATTTTGTTTGAAGCTCGTTAGCTTGGAAATTGGCAGGGTGAAAGTGATAAATAAGTCGATTTAAGAAAGGAAATTGAAGGAAGCATGGTAAGATTTTGTAATAAAAGTTGATAAACAAGTCAGTTTATTCATTTGTTTAATTGCTTGAAGAAATAACTAACAGAAAACCGATGACGAGTAGCACGGTTTAGAAGGAATGGATTTGAATGAACTCAATCAAGCCTATGTAATTTGCTGTGTCTGTTGCATGCTTTAGTCTAGCTTTAACTGGATCGATGAAGTGTTTTTCATCCATTTGTTCACTTATTTGAAGATATGACTAAAAGATAATCAAAAGACGACAAGTGGGCTATTAGATGATTTGGAATTAAACTTCTGTAATTTGTTGTCATATGAGAAGAAGCAAAGATATGGAAGCAAAGGGCATGTTTTAATGTAGCTTTAACCGAGTTGATAGAGATATCAATTGATAAGACTAAGAACATTTTCTTACAATTATATGTCGCGCTTGATTGAGGTGCTGAGCACCTTCCCCTTTAACTGGATAGAGTATTTTTATCCATAATTCTAACCATGCATGAAAATCTTACGATAAGTCATATTCAAAAGCCCTTTTTTTTTTTTTTTTTTCCATTTTTTGTTTGTTTGCCCAAGGATAAGAGTTTTTTATTTATTGATAAACTAACTTAATGGATTGGCTGTCCAGTCTAGAATCTGAAAGGCGAGCTATAACGCCATAGTAGGAAATCAGAAATCCAAACAGCGGTATCCCCCAAAGACAAATCTTATTCAAGCTCTTCTAAGATAGGTAAAATATTTCTCAGTACTATATTCTCGTTAAATCATCAAAATCAGGAGTCTATTAGTTGCTATTATGTATTAACATATGGGACTTTGAGTCCATTCTTGCTATATCAATCTCTGTTTTTCACTCTCATTGTTGAGTTTTGCTCAGCACTGGAAAACAACATTTTTGATGCTCTGTATTGTTCACTTTTCTTGCTTAGACGGATTTTGTGATATTGTAGGATGTAACCTCCCCGTAAAATCCAATTAAGGTCTAGACTTTTATCATTAGGTACGATTTTGTAATACAATACACTCCACTGTAGAAATTTATTTAGTGGTGGTGGTTGGCTATTGAGTTTTGGTCTGAGAATATGCCCTTTCTACAGCTCTGCTACTAGTCGCAATATCCCGTTGAATTTTTGATATATGCAGAATGCAGTAGTATCAAACTTTGATACCAAAAAAAGGAATATCGTGGTCATACTTAATTGATGTCTTTATGTATTTATTAGTAAAGCTTCGTACAAAATACATTGTTCTAAGAACTTTAAACTTCCCATTTCCTCTTTGCATTGCAATATTATTTCGCCATCCTTTCCTACCCATCCTTTTCCGTAACAGTAGCCCATTCAAGTGGAATATACTTGGTGTTTCTTTAAATTTTTCTATAGTAGATCTCTGTTGAAATTTTTTTAGTATTTCATTCAGTTAAGATAGGTAAAATATTAGCTCCTCTACATTCTCAATTTGAGTGTATCCGATCTCCGTGTGAGAGTTTTCATTTGAAGGAGGCAAAAATATTATTTGGACGCCATTCTGTGACTAGTCGTGGGAAACAGGGGTTTCCCATATGGATTTAATATGGCAATGCTTTGTGGGGACGTGGGATGGACCCTAGAGGCCATGTTAGGTATGATATCTACTATGAGTTTTTTATTTAGAAATATGCTAACGACCCCCACGCATAAATTAGTTCTTAGCTATGTATTGGAAAATGGGATTTGAGAAGGGGTCATCCTTCGACTAGCATTCCTTTTCCTTAATGTTTGTGCCGGAATGGTTCTAAGATGGCCAACAAATTGAAAAAGTTAAAAAAACTGCCCAATTTAACAATAATTGAAAAATGTAAACGCAGAGAACTGTAAAGTACGTATCCATGAAAAATGCACCCTTATTGCATATGGCATCCACAAAATATTCTTTCCACGTCTCTCAAAGGCTTCGCTTGTTTTGAATGCTTTTGATTTGAACAACACTATCCCAAGGTTTCTCTCTCATGAATTCCCACTATGGAATTCCTTGTCGACAAATGACATATTGGGAACACTAATCTATCACTACCAACCATCGTTCCCGGAGGATTACTTAGAAGGTGCAAGGCTACCATGCATTTGTGTCGGGCGAGAAGGGATCTCTACCTGAGGCTTCATGTTACATTCAAAATATCCTTGCTTTTGGGTATTGATGCCTGCTACATGAAATACTTGTGTTAGTCTTGCAGAGTCATTGGCATCCAGGAGAAAATGACTGTCCCTGCATCGGTAGACTTCTATTTTTATTTGTACAGGATGAAACTATTTTATGTAAGTTGTCAAACTTGTTTCTGGTGTACAATGATGTATCTTTCCACGATCTAAGAAATGGTATGTTGAGAAAATTTGCTATTCCTTTTGCTATTGGATGTTGGTCTTCATTATAGAAGCATTGAGTTTGTTTTGTATTCCTAAGATTCTATGGAGAATAACCTATTTTCACTGCCTTCACCATTTTCTGACTGGATGGTCTGTGTGTTCCTGTAGTTTTATTGGTGCTGATGCATTTTCTGTGTTTTTTTTTATATTAGTGGTGACGCATTTCACTCCCTGCATGCTATTATTTGTCTTGCGGTTATTATCACAATTTTCCCTCAATAAGAAGTCATCGGCTGCGTTGTTTCTTGTTTCATACAGTTAGTTTCTTCTTCTTACATGCCTTCAATTTTGCAGGCAGAATGCTATTTATCTTGAGGAAAAGGAGAAGAAGGAAAAGGAGATGAGGATCCAGATCATTAATGAAGCCGAGGAGTATAAGCGTGCTTTCTATGAGAAAAGGAACCTCAACTGCGAGGCCAACAAGGCTCATAACAGAGAAAGAGAAAAGGTATAACGGCCAGACTCTGTTTTCCTACTCCCCTCTCTTGCATATTTTTTGTATTTGTTAACTTCTTTAGCATTAAGAGAAATGATTTTGTCTTCTGGGTCAGCTGTACTTGGCGAACCAAGAGAAATTCCACAAAGAAGCCAACAAACAGTACTGGAAGGCAATAGCAGAGATTATTCCTCGAGAGGTTTCCAAGATTGAGAAGAGGGGACGGAAGAAGGATGACGACAATAAGCCTTCGGTAGCAGTGATCCAAGGCCCAAAGCCTGGGAAACCCACGGATCTTACCCGAATGCGACAGCTTATTGGGAAGCTGAAACAAAATCCTCCACCTCACATGCTACCTCCTCCTCCCCCACCTGCTAAGGATGGTAAGGATGCGAAAGAAGGAAAAGAAACAGGGAAGGATGGTAAGGATGTGAAAGAAGGAAAAGAAACAGGGAAGGATGGTAAGGATGCGAAGGAAGGAAAAGAAGAAGGGAAGGATGGGAAAGATGAGTCGGCCTCAGGAGCGACAGACAAGAAAGCAAAGGATGATGCCAAGGATGAGAAAGACGTGGCCACAGCAGCGGCCGGTGGTGGTGATGTTTCTGGTGGAAAGCCTGTTTCGCCTGTTAAAGATGCTACCAATGGTGTCCCGGTTGCAACCGAACCAGAGGCTCCTGCTGCAGCTGAGGGGGAGCAAATTACAGAAACTGAACTGGCGGCAACTGCATAATGACTAATTGATGGTTTTCTAATCAATTTATTGCTAATTGATTCTTTTCTCTTTCTGTTTTTTCGGCCAGCACTATTGGAATACCCTTCTTACCACTCTAAGCTTCATACCACTCGGCATAGGAAATAAGAGCAGCCATATTTTCAGGGTTCATGGCATGCAGTTAATTTTTTATTTATTTTTTCCAGACTCAAATGCGTTACAGTGTAGGCATTCTTTTGAAACTGGTTATTGTCCAAACTTATTTGTTCGTCAATATTTTCTCTCTGTGTCTCATGTGATGTGCTGATTTTTGTTACTCCTGTACGAAGTTAACTAATAATGGAGGAATTAGCGCGTGGACTACACCTCTATAGTACGATGGGAAATCTTGTGCACAAGATCTGCCAAGCTATTCTCAAATCCCAGACCAAACCACCTCACGTATGAAAATATAAACCACGAAGTAGTCCAAGCCAACAAATGCCCCCCTGCAAGATCTCACCTCCTCACTTAGTTTGAATTTGTGGATATTCATATGAAAATCCCTTTCGAACATCCAAATTCCCTTTCCTGTGGTTGTGCTGAAAGCCTAGGTATAAACTTGGAGCTGTAATCTGTTTAGACTAGCACAAACAGAGTTGTCTTCTGAATTCTCATTGTCCAGAACGGTGTTCTTTTAATAGCTAACACACAGCTTCAAAAGAGGCCAAAACTACATCGTTTTGCAGCGCTATAGAGCAGTAACACAGCCGCAGTATAGCATCCCCGTGTCCCTAACGCTTTCATTACAAAGATAAAGAAAAAAGTTATAATAATTGCTCTAAAAGAGAAAGGCAAAAAGTATAGATCAGTAAAACTATTTTCACTAGTGATATCTGGATAATCCCATTATAGAGGCAACAATTTGTCAATGTTTGCACGAGTGATAAGACGCCCGCATCGAAGAGTTTCGATTATGTCACAGTACTTGTCATTGCCAAGAGTAAAGACTTGTGTAGTTTCCTGAGATGAAGACGCATTTCCAGGAACAGCAACTCCGTAGCGATGGATTTCTTCTGACACTTTGTCGTCACTGGTTGACAGAATTTGTTGCGTACTCTTCTCCGCGTTCTCCACGTTATACACAAGGTGGACTCCTACCTCCTTTACTTGAACTCTTTCCGTTGCAAACACTGAAATATTCAATTCATCACCAGCTTCCACCTGATTTTCAAACTTCCAGTAGCTTAACCAAATCATCATATCCTTATCAGCTTCTGGAATGCCAGTTACATATGGGCAATGGCTCCAAATCAATCTCTTGGTGGTATTAGTGATAACAGTATTGAGGTAACTAGTATAAAGAAGTGAATGACGACGGAAGGAATCCAATGGATTATCACCTGTAGAAAATGCGTACACAGTGCACAAACTCAAGCCTCGGATTCTGACATTATGATGTGGCACAGTAAAAGATAATGAACTTCCTTTATTAGTAAGATTGAACCATGCTGGAACCTTGTTCCCTGGAAGATAAGTGTAGAATACATGTTCTTCATGACATCCCTGCGCCAAAAAAGGTGATAAATTAGGCAATTACTGGGAGAAAGGAGAGCGCCTAACCTTAACATTTGGCATGGAGGTGTACCTGTAGTAGAGAAAGCTTCCATGTGGCTGAGTAGCGGATTCTAAGCCTAACCTTAACATTTGGCATGGATCCCAAGTGCAACAAGCCCAAATTAGTAGTTTTCTCTTTATCAACTTTTCCTAGGGGTTCCAACTTGTATATACCGGAAACCTCTTCCAGGTTGCCGTACCCCCCAATGCCCAACAACCGTGGTCTCGCCCTCGTTAAGTGGTATAAAACTGTGGACGATCCCTGTTCTCTGGGCAACGGTGTTTTTCTGAATGCAGGTGATAGAAGTGTTATCTTCTCCAACGAATTGCATCTAGGAAATGACAAATATTCTACTTCCTGCAGCAGTACAAGTGACCGGAGCCTTTTGCACTCGTTTACGTTAAGGACTTTGAGCCTAGTAAGACCTTTGATGCAATCTGGGAGGCTAGTAATAGGATTCTTGCTCAGGTCAAATTTTGACAATGAGGATAGGTTGCTCAAATCTATAGGGAAAGCATCGTCTGATAGATTGCAGTGCGCAAGACTTAGTTTAACTAAGGACTGAGGTAGAGAAGAAGCCCAGGAAATTTCAGGGTTTCTTTGCAGCTTCAATGGTGAAGGCCGAATGAACGAATACCAGGCTTTGGCATTTTGAATTGTAGCGGGTGATTGAGTTATGCAAGTAACTTTTTTGGCTCGTAGCACTGTTAGAGAATCCATGTTCCTCATCTCAGTTGGCAAAGTCTCAAGATTTGAGCAACCAGAGATGTCAAGTGTTCCCAAAGATTTTAACATACCAATGCTTGTTGGAAGCTTCCTCAGATTGCTGCAATCTTTTAAATTCAACAAAACTAGTCTCACCAAATGTCCAATGGATTCGTGAATCTCGACCAACCTTGTACAATCTTCAAGTACCAGTCTTTCAAGATTGGGGAGTAGCATGAAGTCAGGAGTTTTGGCAAGGCTATGAGAGTGACTGAGATTAAGGATTTTTAGTAACTCGAGAAACTGTCAAACAAGAAAAGAATATATTGGATTGTAATGCTTCTATTAATTTACCTAGAAAATAAGAATTGAGAAAAATGAAAATGTAATGTACCTTTGTATCGTTCCCAAAATGCTTCAAGCTGCTATAAGGCATATCAAGAGCGGCCAAGGCCTCCAAGGGGAAACAACTCGGTATGGATTCAAATGGGAAGCCACGCCAAGACAACCATCTTATTTTTTTCGGAAAGTTTATAAAACTTCCACTTATTTTTACATGATCGAGCCGCAGAAGTTTTAGATTATACATTTTTGCAAATGCATTAGTTTCCAAAGCTATTTGATTTGAATTTGCTGGAGCAATGCCAACTGAGTTCCACGAGAAGATGCCCAAACGATATCTCTTAAGCGAATTTAGTACATTTGACAATACTGAGTTGTCCAAGAGTTCTTCCAAGCCGCGTTTTCGTTTTTCACCAACCACTGTCCTAGCATATTTATCTCCCTTCAACAAATTCATATCAAGAATGAGTCCTTCAATTTTTTCCGTGCCCTGGCAAAAAAGGTGCATAAGGAGCATTGATAAGTAAATTGCATAGCAACACCTATATGTAGGATTAAAAATGTGCATGAGGAGCATCAAGAATTCTTACAATATTATATCTTAGGACATTAAAGGAATCTTTATGATTCCACAGCCTGCTACGTTCTCCTGGCTCATTGGGCGATTCTTGATGGACTATTTCTCTTCCCAGTTCTTGAAGCAAATGATGCATCACCAACTTGTTGGATTTATCAACTGTTACTAGACATCTGTTGCTGAGATTTTCTATCCCTACCATTGCGTAAAATTCACATTCATCCATGATTGTAACTGTATAGTCCTTATCGCTCCCAACAAAGAAACAAGCAAGATGGAGAAATAAACTTTTGTCGTGATCGTCTTGCAATGAATCATAGCTTATTTTTAGTTTTTCAAGGATTTTGCCATCGGGGATTGCTTTCAATTTTTCTAACTGACTTTTCCATACTTCGATGCTTTTTCCAGATAGAGAAGAGCCCAGAACTTTAATAGCCAACGGGAGCCCTCCAAAATGTTGAACCATCAACTTTGAGGTGTCCACGTAATCATCAATGGGATGGCTTTGTCCAAAGGCATGCAAACTGAAGAGCTTAAGGGACTCATAATCATCCAATTTTTCTATCCTATACACCTTGCAGACTTCATGAGCTCTTAGCAAGCGCTCATGCCGAGTGGTGATGATAATTTTACTCCCTGGAAAAAGCCAACCACCCATTCCAAGTACTGCATCTAACTGGTCTAGCTTATCAACGTCATCAAGAATCACAAGAACCCTTTTGAAACGTAAGGCATTTTTTATTTTGACAATGCCTTCATCAACATTGTATATCTTCTCCTTTCTTCCCTTTAAAATATCTTTAAGAAGTTGCTTTTGTAAATGAAGTAAACCATCATGTTGTTGTGAAATTTCTCTTATATTCCCAAGGAAACTGCTACCTTCAAATCTTGAGAAGTTCAAATTATATAGGAACTTGGCAATGGTAGTCTTCCCTATTCCACCCATACCACAAATTGCAGCTACAACAACATCATCCGATACATCTTCTAACCAAGACTGAATTTCTCTGCCACGAGAACGTATCCCAATCGGATGGGGGGCAATGTCCAAGATTGTGCGACTTACTTTGTCCCCGACTACTTTGACAATTTTCTGGATAAATCTTGACTCGTGCCTAATGATTGCGATCAAGATGAGGAAATTAGCGCAATAAGCATGATAATCCAGATTGAAAGTAAATCGCAAATTATCTAGCAACATGGAATAAAATTATTCTGCTATTGTCATTGTTGAAAAACTAACAAGTTCTACATGAGAATAAATGGGTCTGACAATAATTGGTTGAAAAACAAAACCCAATTCGAATTAATCTGCTTTCCTACTCTTGTAAATTATCAAGAAGGACCAAGTTTGTGTAAAATTACTGTGATTGGAAATGACTTTACTTGGCATAACAATTTCAAATAGCTTGAACTGGGAGAACCTTAAACATTATAGAAAAGATTTGCTCCCAAATTCCAACGTGATCTTCAAAACACTCAAAAACAGAATAAAAAGGATGTGTGGGATTATCATTTGCTTATAAAACCTCCATCTCAGAAACGGTAAACATCAATCTAAAAGGTCTTGGCATGAAACAAATACATCCAGCAAATGGATAGCAGTTGTGAGTTAATTCACAACAATTTGCATATAAAACTTCCGTATCAAAATGAATAACTTCAATCCGAAAGGTCCTGGCATTATTCCCCCCCCCCCCAAAAAAAAAAAAAAAAAAAAAAAAGAGGTCTTGGCATGAAACAATTTCATCCTGAAAATCCCATGGATATGATTCGTTTATAAAATCTCCATCAATTTCATCCAAAACTCACAAAACAGAAAAAGGAATTGGGAGGAAATTACCCATTAGCTGTATTTTGTAAGTTCATCCCAGCTAAATCAGCAACTTCTCTGAGTGCTGCCTTCCATTCTTCCACCTTGCTCATCCATTCCTGTCTCCTTTCACCACTTTCTGCTTCAATTTTCCCTTCATGTCGCGCAAATGCTTCTTCGAAACTCCCCATTTGCTTCCTTACCTGCGATGGATCCACGTCATAGAAAACAGGAAGAACTACATGTCCAGAGGTACTCCTACGCTTGAGGATCATCACAAGCTCATCAAGGCACCAACTTGAAGATGCATAGTTCTTTGACAAGACAACTATAGACATCCTCGACTCTTTAATTGCTTTTTGCAGTTCGAACTTGATACTTTCTCCCCATTCAATCCCATCGTCATCCCTAAAGGTATGAAACCCGGCATAGTCCAACGCTGTGTAGAGGTGGTCAGTGAAAGACTTTCGAGTGTCTTCCCCTCGGAAACTCAAAAAAACATGATAACTACAAGGTGAAGTTGAAGAAGACGCTTCTTGGAATCTTGTGGCAGCCATTGAACAAAATTCAAAAGAGGTGATGTAGTCCAGGACCTAGATATCAGTGGTATGTATTGAACAGGTCACTTGCAGAGCTAAACACATTAAACAGTAGATGAAAACCGTGCAAAAAGTACTTTTGGAAAAGGAAAAGAAAAGCCGTGTAAAAAGCAAAAGAGGAAAGGAAATGTTAGTGCGTCTCCCATGTGGGGAGGATTAGACAGCATTCAAGTCTGGCCCGTTGAAGACTTGAGATTGTGATTATTTTCTGGGCATGGCTTGTCTGCCGTTTAGTGCCAAACTGCACCCGTGCAGTCTGTTTAGCTCATTCCTCATTTTGAGTTAATGGCGATAATCGAATTCGTTAACACTGATGATCAAACAAAAAGTAGTTCGTTAACACTGCAGACCTCGTTACCTACGGACAGTCTCGTAAGAATTCAAGTCAATAGAATCCTGAATAATATCTAATCGGAGGACATTTATATGGAAACAAAATGAGTTGGAAACGAGACATTTTTTCCAATCTAAATGTGATCCGTTCATACACTACTCCTATTAGCTATCCAGTTAATTTGATTTTTAGCGTGACTATAGTACTCAACGAGCTCTGCAGTGTTAACGAATTGGATCATTGTAATTAACCCAAAATGAGGACGGAGCTAGCCTAACTTCATGGGTTCAGTCCAGCAGCCAAACGGAAGACAAGCCGCTGTGTTCTTAATTATTCTTTTGAAAACATGTTTTTGATCTTTTTCTTCTTATTTCAGCTGATAGATAATTGATTCTAATTTAACTCTTCTGCAATCTAGTTTACCTACTTCAATGATTATTGCTCGTAAAAAAATTTCCCTAGAAAAGAATTTGGAATAAACATACTATTGGATAATAAAATACAACCCAGTGGTAGCTAGCTTATGCGGTAGAGCTCTTGGATGCCCGACACTGTATCCCGGAATTGAGTCCCATTCCCCCCTCCCCATGTAATAAATTAGGAATGGACCGGACTTTATGTACAGAAATTTGTTGCACAGAAAATGCATAGATCGGCTCGGGGATCCACTTTTGGGTCTCACACGAACGATTCGACCCGTTCATTCATCTTAGAATCATTTTTCGAAGGGCCCAGCGAGAAATCACCTCAATCGGACGTGCCTAAGTGCTCAATCCAAAGCCCACCCCGTTTTATTCAAAAAAAATTAAATGAAACGGGGTGGACTTTGGATCGGGCACTTAGACACGTCCGATTGAGGTGATTTCCCGCGAGGCTCCTTGAAAAATGATTCTAAGACGAATAAACGGTTCGGATCGTTTGCGTGAGACCCAAAAGTGGATCCCCAAGCCTATCTGTGCATTTTTCTGTGCACCAAAATTATATCCCCTTAGAATTATCCATTAGGAATGACGAATGCCAAAAAAAAAAAAATGCAACAGTTTTCCATAACAATTTCTTCGCAAATCTTTTAAATTGAGAAATACCAGAGCTGCAGCAAAAAAAGTCACCCTTAAATTGAGAAGTGTTGATTATTGGACTATTATTGGCGTGGCTCCCATCTGACTCATCCCCATCTATATTCTATTCACTGTTCCAACCGAGCCCGGATCCATTGTCCGATATTCCCTATCCCACACTCCCCCCATCTGACACGTGTACCCACTATTCCTCCCTCCCAATTCTATAAGGAAAAAGATACGCGCACCCCACATACGCGCACCCCAAATGCACACCAGCACGGACGGCCGTCCGTGCGCATTAATCGACCGTCCGGATTTTAAATAAATTGTTCACGCGAACAATTTGTTTGTTTGCGGGAACAAATTTTTTAAAATGCGGACCATTGATTCTTGAAATGGACGATCAGGATGTGCTGGTGTGCATTTGGGGTGCGCATATGTGGTGTGCGCGTAGAATTGTTCAGTCTATAACCCTGTTAACCATCTCCCCCATTAAACACACTTCCCTCGATTAAAAAAAAAATCTCATTTTTACACATCTGTGATCTAATTATTGTGGGGCCGGTTTCGGGTTCCAAAAAATTGATTCAAACTGCAAGTTATTCTTAAAATAATTTATTATGGGTTCTTGTAAAAATTTATTTCAATCCGATATCTGTAAGGACTTTTTTAGCATTTATAGAGGCTTTCAACATTCGTAGGTCCCTATGAATGTTTAAAAATCCCTTACGAATATTGGATTGAAATAATCTTTTACAAGAACCCATAATTTGTGATTCAAGCCATTTTTTTGAAACCTGAAATAGGCTCCACAAAATCATCAATAGATCATTTTAAGAGTAAAAGGCCAAACATGGGCAAAGGTCAAACACGTTTTCTGGAAAGAGTAATTCTGGGCAAAGACCAAACACATTTTACCTTCCGTTAAAAAAAACGAGTAAACCCACACAGCAGTCCCATAAAAAAATAAACATCAGATATCCTAAACAAATTTGCTACCATTGAAACCACGACTTATCTCACATGGGATGTGAGAAAAAGAGCCATTGCCTTCATTCTCCATAATCCGTTTCTATTGTTCGCAAGTTGGTGTGTATTTTCCCCTCAACTCTAAAGAAAGTGCCTCTTTTGCCAGAATTACTCTTTCCAAAAAACGTGTTTGGCTTTTTACTCTGAAAATGATTTAATGGTAATTTTGTGGGGTCTATTTTGGTTCCCAAAAAAATGATTCAAATTGCAAGTTATTCTTAAGATAATTTACTATGGGCTCTGGTAAAAAATTATTTCAATCTGATATCAGTAAGAGCTTTTTCAACATTTGTAAGGACATACGAATGCTGAAAGTCCCTATAAATGCTAAAAGAGTTCTTACAGACATCAGATTGAAATAAATTTTTACAAGAACCCATAATAAATTATTTAAAGAATAACTTGCAGTTTGAACCAAATTTTTGAGACCCGAAACCGGCCCCACAAAACTTCAATCACAGAAGTGTAAAAATGAGATTTTTTTTTAAAAATTGAGTGAAGTGTGTTTAATGGGGGAGAGGGTTAACAGGGTTAGAGACTTGGGAGGGAGGAATAAAGGGTACACGTGTCAGATGGGAGAGTGTGGGACACGGAATGGGACAGGGAAAAGCCGGACAGTGGATCCGGGGTGGTTCCAACCTCCAGGAGTAATTGTTGGGCTCCTCTATATTGAAGCTTTTGTCCGGCGTTGGGTTTGATTAGGTTTGAAATTGGCCTGTATATGGCAGGCAGCCTTTAGGCTTTATATTGGAGTATCTCTGAGTGAGAGAGAGATCAGCGAGATTTGTATGTGCAATGTAGAAAATCAGAGCAGTGAGGCGAGAGACTCACTTGTAAAGCTTGCGATTTTTCGGCATCTGAAAAATTGCTTGGGTTACTTCCGTGGAGTACCCGATTTTGAGGAATGACGTAAAATTATCGGTGTTATCTGTGTGTGTTTGTTGTGGACCCCTTGGGCACAACAAGAAGTACCATTAAATTTAGATGAAAAACCGAGTAAAGGGTAGAAGAAAAATAACCAACACGGATAAATCAAGAAAGTAGATGAAAAACCGAGTAAAGGGTAGAAGAAAGAGGGACAAAAGTGAGGTTGGGGCTCATCATCAAGGTAGAAGAAAGAGGGACAAAAGTGAGGTTGGGGCTCATCATCAAGTCTATAGTCGACCCATGCTAGACAATCAACTAAATTAAAGGACTGGCAAGTGCTAAAAAAAAGCAGACTCAAGTCAACTACTACATTTTGATTTTAATATTTTGTTCACACAGCCTTCGTATTATTTTTTCTGAAAGCAAATATGACGCATGTTCTCCTATAGATTTTACGTGCATTTTATGAAAATCTCATAAAATGAACATTTTATGAAAATCTCATAAAATGAACATTTTATGAAGGGGTGATAAAATGGAGTTGTTTTCCCAAATGATAAAATGTAGAAGTTTTCCTATAGATTTTAGGAGGATTTTATGAAAATCTCAGCAGGGCTGTTGAAATGTGAGATTTTATTGGAAAAAATGTGTAGGAGAACAAGAAGAAAAACGAAGCAACAAACCACATCTAAGCAGGGCTGTCGAAATTTCGAGGCTGTATATTTTGTATCCTGTTATGTTCAGTATGAGGGCGGTGTTTGGGAGCCTCATTTTCAACTTTTTGGGTTTTTGGGTTTTTGGATTATGGTCAGAATGTATTTTGATTGTGGTAGGAGTGTTTGAGAGAAATGTACAAAATGCATTTTGCAACAGGAGTAGTGTTTGGGAGAATGATGGTGAAAATGAATTATGGATTGATTATTTACCATTTTGCCCTTGTTTCTTCATTATAAAAAATATGTATGAATATCATTTTTAGCAATTATGGGTTTTGGGTATGGTCGCCCAAACACCCAAAAGTTGAAAACGAAAATGTGAAAACGTGATAACCCGGCGGCCAAACACCCCCGAGGTATATTACAGGTTGGCTTCAACAAGCAAAGTAACAGTAAACAAGGTCAAAAAATTCGAATGGGTGATTTACCTATATATCCCTTCGACTTTACGCAAAATGTCATTTTTTTGGGGTAAATTAATCACTTTAATTTACCAAAAAAAAAAACCAAATAAAAAATAAAAAAATGACATTTTGGTCCTTCATGTTTCAATTTCGACATAAAAAACCTTCAATTTACGAATTGGTTCCAATGTGATCCAAATCTTGATTTCTGTTAGTTTTTTGGACGGAAATAGACATTGAGGGCATAAATGCCACTTCCCCTCCCCTTTCCCTTTTCTAATCGTTTCCCCCTCTCATCTCTAGCATCTCTATGGATTACCCCCAAACCCTAACTCGAAAATGGAGAATTTCTTCAACTTGATTCCACATGTCAGCAGATTTGAAGAATTTCTCCTTCATTTCCCGACAAGTTCCCGTGCCTCATCAACCTTCGAAACACTTGCAAGCTCGTTCACAATTGATTTCATGGTCGAGAAATTAGGAACCCAACCCTTTTCCTTACTCTCCTTTCAAATCTTCAATCCAGTCTCAAACTCCCCACCTTGGCATAAGAAGTAAACCAGAGTAAAATAACAGTTACTATCCGGTATACACCCACTACTCAAATGGCAATACTTCTTCATCAATTCCAAAACAACATCCTCATACTTCTCCTCCTTATAAAACCCAACCATCATAGTCCCGAACGACGTCACATTCGCCTTACAACCCTTCCTATCCATCTCAGCCAACAATGAGTACACCGAACTAGACGAACCCAACTCACAAAATCCCCTTAATAACAGTATTATAACTATCAAGATCCAAATCAATTCCATACTTCTTAGGAAACTCAAGCTAAACACGCTTGGAGGAGGCGGATGGATTGGAAGTGGTTGGATTGGGTAAGTTTGGAGATGGAGAGAGAGAGAAGGCAATCGCTCATGCCGAGTGGTTATGATGATTTTAATCCCTAGAAAAAGCCAATCGCTCATTCCAAGCATTGCATTTAACTTGTCTGGCTTATCAACATCATCAAGAATCACAAGAACCTTTTTGAATAGTAAGGCGTCTTCAATCTTGACAAAGCCTTCATCAACATTGTATATCTTTTCCTTCCTTCCCTTTAAAATATCTAAGAGAAGTTGTCTTTGTAAACGAAGTAAACCATCGTGTTGTTTTGAAATCTCTTTTATATTTGCTAGAAAACTGCTACCTTCAAATCTTGAGAAGTTTAAATTATATAGAAACTTGGCAATGGTAGTCTTCCCTATTCCACCCATCCCAAAAATTGCAGCTACACCAACATCGTTCGATTTGTCTTCTAACCAAAACTGAATTTCGTGAAACAGATTGTATTAGCTACACCTTGCAGGCGATGGGGAGTCGTTAGGGCTTGCCGGACTGGTGTGATGAAGCAGAGAGGGAGATTGACGAAATTGACGTGGGGAAGGGAACAAGATTGGGTGAGATGGGGAAAGGAGTTTGAGAGAGTGCACCTTTTATTTTTGTCAAAGCTTGTGTTAAATGTGGTGTTAGCGGAACCGGCCCCTATATATATCACGACACTTTTAGTAAGGAATCACTTAATTTGCTATAGTGACAGACTCCCATTTCAGGATTGAATTTTTCATAAAACTATATATATATATATGGTTTTTATGAAAAATTGTTCGGATGAAACCCTTCCCGATCATTATTTTTTATGATTCCTCGCGTGGACCCTTAAAAACACGTTCTAAACATATTGAACGGTTTGGATCATCAAAATTCAATTGGGAAATGGTCAGAAAATGGAAGTCCCTTACAGTAGCAAAGTAAGTCCACTTCTAGTAAGGGATCTCTTACTTTGCTACGGTGAGAAACTCCCATTTTCGGATTGAATTTTAATGATCCGAACCGTTCAATGTGTTTAAAACGTGTTTTTAAAGGTCCGCGCGAGAAATCATGAAAAAAATTAACCGGGAAGGGCTTCATCCAAACAGTGTTTCATAAAACTATATACTCCTATATGTGATTGTTATTAAGAACAACTCAGATGAAGCCCTTCCCGGTCATTTTTTTTTATGATTTCTTGCGTGTACCCTTAGAGACACGTTTTAAACACATTGAATGGTTTGGATCGCCAAAATTCAATCAGAAAATCAGAAAATGGTCGAAAAATGGGAGCCCCTCACCGCAACAAAGTAATGAATCCCTTGCTAGAAGTGGACTATATATACTCCATCCATTCCAAATTGCTTAATTGTCACTTATACTATTCTGAGATGTTCCAAATTGTTAGTCCTCTTTGATTGAAAAGTCAAAAACCAAATTTATTCAATTTTTCAAAATAACCCATTTACCAATAACAATCATTTCATTCAAAAGTTGAAGTATAAGGCATTGTTGGAAATTAATAAATCTGTTTAATGTGATTGCATTTATTTGAATACAGTTATTACATATCTGCTTTAAAAGTTGAAATTCGCAAAAGTGACTAGCAATTTGGAACGGATGGAATATATTTATTTTTTAGTAGTTTTGTTCAGAAATAGAGAGAATCGCTATAGATAAGAGCAAAATAGAACAGCAACAAGACAAACACCCTGCCAAATAACAATAATCCAAGCTACACGATGATCGAAACTACAAAAACACAAACATAAACCATGCCGCTAAAGTACATCACCAGTGTCTGAATGCCGAACAAAAATAGCAAGAGTTTGCTTGGCTAAAACATGAGCACGCTCTACTTCCTTACATGCAACCTCGTAGTTTCTACAATGGTGACCGTAGAAATCTCCGATTTGAGGTTGTGGATCAAAAAGGCATCATGGTGGTGGTATTCAATCTTCCCTGTTATCTGATGGGTTTTCTAGATTCGAGAACCCGTTCATAAGTGCAAAGGGGTCTGGATCAGGGAAGAGAAGGTCCACTCCCGCAGGCGCAGCATCAGTCAGCAATTTCTTTTTCTTTGTTGGTGGAGAATCCGCACCATTCAGGCTATCATCATCCGAGCAATCAGGAGAAACCATTACTGAGCACAATCCTTAATGCCATTTCCCATGCTTCCTACTTCCTAGGTTTGCTGAAATAGTAATATTTTGAACGGAAAAATCATGTCTTCATGTTACTCTTTTAATATGAATTTCAAGCATTTAGAAATGAAAAAAAGCCTCAAGCTATCAAGAAGATGTAGACAAACCTGACCATCTTGAAATTAGCAATGGAAGCTCATGTATAGTAGACAATGAAACAAAATTATTCCTCTATAATCGATTTAATCAAGCAGTGCCACTTACTCCTGCTAAGAGAATTACCAAACGCCACCTCGATCGAACATCAATCTCTCACGAACAAGAAAACTTACCTTGGCCAACCAAATAGAAATTCATTTGCTTCAAAATACCGAAATATCAATATCGAAATATCGTCTTAAGATTGTTGGTGCAAGTATCATATAATCAATGATAGTGGAGAAAAGTAGAGAGAATAAATGAATGCTTCAAGACATGTTACATTGTCGCCGTCCTTAAGACGATATTCACCCACACCAATTCGAGTGAATTTGGTGTGCACCGGGTTGATGGTGAATTCGACTCCAAGGTACTATGAAGCCCAATCCCAATTGACTGTTAATTTGTTCAACGGCGTCATGCCCAGACGAAGAAGAACCAGAATGTCTTTGGATTTTGTGAGCCATCACTAACGAATATAAAGGGAGAGAGTTCCAGTGAGTCATACGGATTGATTGTGTTCTCATCATATGTTTTTGGTGAAATCCTTGGCCACCGTTGGCCAATGGTCACACCAGTCCGTGTAAACACGATATTCATGACCCCAAAGGTCACACCTTATGATTTGTTTATGTTTATTCATTAAACCAAATAAACACCCCACCTAGTTTAAACCACTTCACCAATTACAATACTTAATATTCATTAAATATTTTAAAAATATTCAAACAAAAAGATGAAGAGGTATCGTTTCATGAAATACCTGCGTTGTTTCAATCAAGATGTGATCTTTATTGGCTATTTTAGAATATCATGAGCGAACATAATGCAGGTCGAGATACTTCACTAATGATTCGAAAGAAACACAACATTTTTAAACAAGTCCACTACATCTTTTAACTAATTTTTCTGATTTAGCCAAATTGAGGGAAAAACGAGCAAGGAAATGTTCCTTTGCACAGAGAACATGGAACTGGTGACAATTGACAAACCATAACATTTCAATTCTAAAAATAGCCATACCTATGGTCTTTTCATCTACAATGATCTGCAGCATCAATGAAAATTCTCGGTATTGGCATCACTATCAACAACCAATAGGCTGACTACTTGATTGCTGAAAAGTTGCAGATGGTCCCTCAGGTCCTCATCGCAGCCGAATAAAATCCTATCTCCATCCTCATCTTCATACTTAACGTCGAAACTATCAAGATCTAACTTTTTCAGTCTCGTTTTCAGTCTCTTTTTCACTTGTTCCTTCAATTCAATTATTCCAGACATGAGAGGGAATGCAAATTTTATTTTTGTGTTCCCATAAGTTAACTTTAGCGTCACAGACCTTGTATCTTCCCTTGCTGCGAGATGAGGCATCATGTCGGTAGTAGGCGTTTTGTCAGAAATAGTAGGCAGCGCGACAGGAATAGTAGCCATGGGTTGCTGGCTCAGAGCTGTCTCAGAACTTGAGTGGACTGTCCCCTCAATAAGAGGCTCTTCCTGTGGAGCTAACAAATTACTCTGATCTTCTAAACTTCCCATAATCTCACTTGGGATTTGTGTTGATGCTGTCTGAGGGTGTGGATCCCCAAGATCGTTGGGATTTGGATATGCAGGGAACTCCGGCGATTGAAATGCCGATTCAGAGGGACGCCCAGTGAGGTGAAGTATCCATTGGGGAGTTGTAGGTCTCGCGTGGAGAATAGCAGCGTCAGGTTGGCTAGGACCTGCTGCATAAGAAGATGCTGCAGGGACCATCAAATTACTAGACCCAAAGACATCTCCCTCCAAAAAAGCCTCTCCTTGTGAAGCTAAGAAATTTATCCCATCTTCTGAGCTCCCCATGTTCTCACTCAGCACCTCAGTTGATGCAATCTGAGGCTGTGGAAACACCACAACATTGGGAATTGGATGGGCAGGGAACTGTGTTGTTTGACCTTGCACTTGAAATTCCCATCTAGAGGAACCCCCTGCTGCTTCAGTTCCATTGTGCACAGATGAAAGCACAAAATTGGCATTGTGATAATTACCGGGGAAAGAATCATGAAAATCAATATCTACCATGAAATCATTTAGTGTATTTTCAAAGCTTGGGACTTCAAAAGAATCTGGTAAAAACTCATTTGGCTCCGGAATTAGACCACCCATTTCGTTCTCTAGATGAGATGTTTTTGGAGAACCCCCGGTGAGGTGAGATATAATGTGGGGAATCATAGGCACAGAAGCCAAAGCTTGGCTAGGAGTTGCCTCTGCTTGTGAAGCTAACAAATCTCTCCTATACTCTGAACCCCCGATGCTCTCATTTAGCACCTCTGTTGACGCTATCTGAGGTTGTGGAAACAAAAGAGCATTGCAATTTGGATAGGCAGTGGATTGCGTTGTATGACCTTGCAGTTGAAACACACATTGAGAGGAACCCCCTGCTGTTGTAGTTTCATTGTACACAGCTGAAAAACAAAAATCAGCATCGTGACTTGACTACGTAAAATGAATCATGAAAAGTAGGAGCTGTTTCAAATTCTGTTATTGTACCATTTCCTATATTCTGAAAGTTTGGGTCTTCAAAAGAATCTGGCAGACACTCACTTGGACCACCCATTTCATTTTCCATCGTGATATGCCCATCAGTTGATGGCGTTTTGAATGTGGGTGATGGATTCTCTTGTCGATGTGGATCAGAGCGTCTCGAGACTGTTGGAGAAAGAAAAGCAAAAAAATTAGGCTGGAAAGATGATAAAAGAGAAGACGAGAAATGGAAAGTTGTAGCATTTTTTGACTTGCATAATTCAGGAGAGAAAATAAAGAAAAAAAGATGAACTATCCTTGCCTCTTGTATGGGTTGGATAAATTATAGAAAGAAAAATAAAGAAACAAGGTTCTAGTATGTGAATCATAGAAACGAAACCTTTTGATACCAGGATTAGGCAAAAAAGAAAGGACGTTCTAATTACCATTGTTTCGTTTCGGATGTGGCCACCGAAGAATCCCATGAATCCTACAGACACGCTTGAAGGTGGATACGCTAACTGCATGAGAATAAACATAAGAAAGCCGTACAGTTATATTGCCTCCACGAAAATAATCTAGCTCTACTTGAAGAGTGAGTGAGTTGAAAATGAGATATAGATGGCAAGTAGAAGTAGCAACTTACTGCCTAAGCTGTCTGCAACATCTTTTCGTTTACTGCCAAAGTGCTGTTGGAGAGTTTCCAAGCTAATCAAATCGGAAGATGTCCTAGGACGAGACGTACAAGAGCCAAATTCAATTGAGAAGGCTATACGCCGCACAAAATCTTTCTTTCACTTGGTAAGGTCAAAGGGAAAAAATGAAGTTACAAATTCATCAGCAATGGTGAACCTAAGGAATATAAGCTATTGTCACTTTTTAGTTAATCGGATGAGTCTCGGATAAAAAATTGAGATCTCCCAAGCTATGTCTCTATATCATTTGTCATCCAATTCTATTCCCAATTTGATTTATAGTATGATAAGGAAACCCAAGTTTCCAATAAGATTATTGACATTTGCATTCATGACTCAATAGAAAAAAGTCAAGGACTCCCCAACTTTGCTATGGTTGCAAATTGCAATGTGATCAACGTCTGTACTTAAGTCTGTGCAGTGCGTATTAAAAGATGACCGCCAAACTGTCAAGGACTTATCAATAGAGCGGTACTGTAAAATGGATACAAAACACACAACACGACAATTCTAAAAAAATAAGGACGCGAACACGATGAGAACAAGTGAAGAAAATATATATTTACAATATCGTAGAGTATTACATTGCTTTTTTACAGGAAGTTGTATCCAGAAACAACCTAATCTTGAACTATTGTTTTGCAAATCTACCTTTTACTATGTCAATATAAACAGGATTTATCAGGTCAAATGTTTGTATAGCCAATTTTGGCCTTCTGCTTTCTAAGTATTATAATTTGATGGTTTGTTAATCTTTTTGGTCCCCAAAGTATTAACTGTGTTTAAAATTAGTCCCCAACGTAAAAAATGTTGACATTTAGTCACCAATGTTCAACATTTGTACTAATCAAGTCCCCAACCCAGACTCTATTACCCCAATCCATCAAAACAAGGGGTAATGGAGTTTTTTGGTTTTTGGTGGAGGCTGATGTCAAAATAACTCTGGCTAATGGTTGACAAATGCTAACTCCTTTTTGAGAAATCTCCTCCCCTTTTCTCGATGTACCCTTATCGGGGTTCTTCAATAAAATTTCATTTTTTGATCCAAAAAAAAAAAATTCCACCAAAACGAGGGGCAATGTTGTCTTTTTGCACGATTTTAAAATAAGCAATTAATTTTTAAAAACCAATTTTTTGGAATTTTTTTTTTGAAAAAAGTCTTTTTTAAAGAAATTGAAAAAAGTTCTTTAAGAAAACATTGTGAAAATGAGAGTTTTAAAACTTTTAATTTGTTTATAAAAAAAACTTTTTAAAAAAACATTTTTTGAAACCAGTTTTAATTTTTTATAAAAAAAACTACTTTTTTAAATAACCTATTTTGAAAAAAGTTTTTATACAGAAATTGAAAAACAGTATTTTAAACCAGTATTATGAAAATTAAAATTATGAAAGAGTTTTTTTTATAAAAAATTTAAAAAGTTTCAAAAAAAGAGTTGAAAAAGCTTCCTTGGAAAACAGTTCTAAAATACTAGGTTTTGAAATCATTTTTGGAAAAAACCTATGCGTATAGACAGAAGGAGTATCAATTACCTACTGATAAATGCGTGGGGCCCACGCAGGAGTCTGAAACAAAAAATCAGAGCCATTTATTAATTTCAAAATAACTTTTCAAGTAAGCTCGCTAAAAATAAGTTCGATCGGATAACGGTAACGTCAATAAGCAGTTGATCTGGTCTTCCAAATTTTCATTATACTTTTGGATCAAAAATTTCGAATGAAAAATTGGAAGATCTGATTAAGTATTTGTAATTATCTGTTTAAGCTAATTTTTTTACAATGCTACTTGTTAAAATTAATGGACGGTTTTGATCATTTGTGTGGGATCTGAAGAGGGGCCTACTCAAAATAGAGGAGAGAGAGAGAGATGTGAAGCAAAATAACTTAAATTACTCTAATTTTAACAGTTTGAGCTAACGGCATTAGCTTTGGGCCCTTAATTGAGACGCAATTCAGTGCAATAATTTGACGTCATAAAATTTTAAAGACTAGACATCGATCCCTACCATATCCCCACCCACATCCAACTTAAGATGTGTGTCTCCGACGCTTTTTTGATTGTCCCCCGTGTGTACTCGCATGAGAACAGAATAATCTAAGCGTGGCATGTCCAAGGGGGTGCCTCCCCGGCATGTTTGACACAGCCACGACGACTCGCTAGGCATGTCGGTGCTTCATGGGTGACAATTTTAACAGGCTTCTTTTGAAATGCTATAATCAGCTCAATTAGAAAGCAGGTGGTTGTTTTTCCAATAAGTTAGACTGCCGTGTAACCGCACAAATTCAACTCTGTTTTCTGACGCATGGAGGTAAAAAAAAAAAAAAATTGAAATGGAGTGAATATCATTTTTGTACCGGAAGGAAAAATGGTGAACTCATTCCAAAAGTCCCTTAAATGAACTTTTATTACCTAAAAAATCCTGAAAAGAGACGCTACAGGTTCAAGTTATTCAGACAAAGAAGTAGGGAGGAAATTACCCATCTGTTCGATTTTGAAAATTCACTCCTGGTAAATTTGCAACTTGTTTGAATCGAATGTCCAAGGTTGTGTGACTTAGTTCTCTTCCAACTACTTCGACAAGAAGGCTGATAGATTCCGCCTCATCCCTGATGATTGGGATCAAGATGAAAAAATTAGCACAATAAGAATGATATCCCTGAGGGCTTTTCCGCTGAGTAAGCTCTTTTTCCAAACTAATTGTGAATGTACTTTATTTTTTCAAACTATTTGTAAAAATACTCTTTAGCGCAATGGCAAATTGCGCTACCCTTATAAAACGTCAATGGAAATTGCGCTAAGTATGCCGCACTGGCATACCGCCCCGTATTATACCACGCAAGCAGAAAGAGCGATTTGGAATCGAGCTCTTTCTCACTGAAAGCATGATTTGGAATCGAGCTCTCTCATTTTTATTTATTTTTTTCATTTCCGTTTTTTTGTGTTTAACACGCATAATTTTTCCCCACGACAAGCACAAAAATAGGGATAATTCAAAACCAATGTCGATCAAATTCATCCTGGGCAAAAAATAAGTGTGTTAGTCACACAAAAAGTAACAAGTTCTACATGCGAATAAATGTGTTCGACAATAATTGGTTCAAAAAACAAAACCCAATTCCTATATATTAATCTGCGTTCCTACGTACTCTTGCAAATTGTCAAGGACCGATTTTGTGTAAAATTACTGGAAAGGAATTTACGTGGGATAGCAATTTCATATAGCTTGAAAAAGGAGAATTTTAAACATTTTAAAGAAAAGATCGCTCCCAGATTCCAACATGATCCTCACAAAAACAGATAGGAAAAAGGAATTGGGAGGAAATTACCGATCAGCTGCACGTGAAAAGTTCCACCAAGCTAAACTAGCAACTTCTATGAGCGCCGCGCTCCATTCTTCCAGCTGGCTCATCAATTCCTTTATCCTTTCAACACTTTCTACTTCAATTCTCCGTTCATGTCCCGTGAATGCTTCTTCGAAACTCCCCATTTGCTTTCTTACCTGCGATGGATCCACGTCATAGAAAACTGGAAGAACTACATGTCCAGAGGTACTCCTACGCTTGAGGATTATCACAAGCTCATCAAGGCACCAACTTGAAGATGCATAGTTCTTTGACAAGACAACTATAGACATCCTTGACTCTTTAATTGCTTTTGGCAGTTCAGACACAAGGACATTGTCTTCCCTAACAGTACGAAATCTGGAGTCCAATAATGCTGTGCAGAGGTGGTCAATCAAAGGCTTTCCAGTGTCTTCCCCTCGGAAGCTCACAAAAACATGATTAGTAGAGCGTGAAGTTGAAGAAGAGGCTTTTTGGAATCTAGAAGCAGCCATGGAACAAAACTCAAAAGTACTGGGGATGTAATCCAGGACCAAGATATCAGTGATATATATATATATAACTCAAGGGCCGGATTTACCTAAAGCACAGGGGGGACAGGAGGGTCACGTGGACCCCTTGACTTTTGCTGAACCTTTTCCTTTTTGGGCTGTGACAAAAAATAAGACAAAAGTTGCGATTCTAGAGGGTTCATCCCCTTCAGCACGCACACTTCAACTCAGTTTTAAAAAAAACAAAAAAACAAACAGAGACTCCATACTATGAACCATTTTAAAAGCCTTAAGAAAAGGTATGTTTAACTATGAACCATACACAGACATGGGTGTTTTTTTTTTTTTTTTTTTTTACAAAAACAGCGGATTTTTGCTATTAAATGAGTTTTTGATTTTTTGGTTCAGATAAGAAAAGTTAGAAGTAGTGGAGAGAGGAGTTTTTTTTTTCACTTCTCATTATGTATTCTGCACATATTTTTCAAATAGCCCAAAATAATTTAAAAATTCCCAAAATAATTTAAACCATAGTCTTTTCATTTCCAAAATAATTTAAACTATAGTCTGTTACACATCCCCCTTTTGTCTGTTTTTGCCTCAGTTTCTTTTTTTTTTCCACAATTTTTTGGTTCTCCTGCCGTAATTTAAATAGCCCAAAATACAAAAAGCAAATGCATAAACAATAGTCAAGAGGGACCAAAGATAACACGTGCCAAGCTAAAAGAAGGACCAAAGATACAAAGGTTTGTTAGCGAGGCCTTTGGGTGGATAAAAATCCAAAAAAATAAAAGAGGAGATGAAAGCCGAAAGAGAAAACGAAAGAAGACGCGGAATTGAAGACTTTGGCAGCCCCCTTCCTTGACTTTAAGGACAACTATCTATTTCCTTGTCTTTGAATCATTATTTATTTATTTATTCTTGACACGTGTTATCTATTTCCTTGATTTTAGCATGAATCAAAATTATTTATTTATACATAGTTATTTATTTATTTATACATAGTTAAACAGATAGTCCTTCCGTCCCAATTTAAATGTTCTCTACGGTTATGCGTGTTTTTTTAAAACTCTTATAGTTTTCATTCTATAATGTATTTTATATGCAATATAGATCTTATTTGATAGACCTCAATTAGTCATATTAGACAAAATTTTAAAAAACTTTGAAAACCTTATCAATAAAAAGATATAAGACGTTTGAAAATGGCACGGATATACGGAGGGAGCATTTAAAATGGGACGGATGGACTAGTTTATATACATAGTTATTTATTTATTCTTGCTATGTGTCTCACTGTGTCTTTGTCCATTTTTTTAGAATTTCCGTGTCCTATGTTCGTATTCGTGTCCGTATCTATGTCGGTGTCCGTGCTACATAGATTGTGACAAAACGCATTCTCCTACCTATCTCATAAAAAGTGAGAACGCAAAAAATGTAAAACGCAAAACCAAAAAATGAGTTTCATAGCCCATAGGATATCTCTGATTGAATGTAATCTTCAGAATAACCCTTATCTAACTGAAATAACTCCACAGAAAAACTAAAAATATGGAGAGGAGTTTAGGCTTATTGGTAATATAAATTGCGTAGAGCGTCAAAGTAACTGGTTCACAATCATGTGGGGCCCCCAGTCAGTGAATTAGTTATTATACCTTGACTCGAATATGAACCCATTGTAAAAAAAAAATGTTATTTAAGACTTCCTTTTCGTAGGTTCAGTGAAAGGGGAAGAATCAAGGAACATGCCTTGTTTGAGTATCAAGAACAGGTAATCCACGCACCCAGGGGTTGCCCCAGTGGTTAGGGCGAGTACCTGACTTTAGGGATAGTCCCTTTGGTCAGGTGTTCGATTCTCCACATGGTGAGTACCTGTGCTAAGCGGGGGGGCCGTGACTGGTGTGGGTTGCGCCAGCTCCCTCCGAGATTTGGGTTGTGCAGTGGGTCCAATTAGTGGCCTATTGTAGGGCTGTTCCTCGGTTATCCAAAAAAAAGGAAAAAAAAGAACAGGTAATCCTGCTGTCATAACAGAGAAAAAATGCATTCTTAATTTTATCCTGTTTCAACAAACACATTACTTTGGAAGTTTGTTGGAGGAGGGAGGAGAAGAGGAGAGCTATGGGACGGCGGAGTCCATGGACCCCGGACTGTATAGAGCAACCATAGAAGGTGATATTGGACAGAAGAAACTTAAACTACATTACGATCTGCTTTCATCAAAGAAAGAGGAAATTGCACAGAAGAAACTTAAACTACATTTTCTTTGGTTCAGCAGAGGAGCAAGAGGGAAGCATGCATCGAAAATGTATTTTCTAGGTGTTAGGAAGATTACTATGCTTTCATGGTTTCATCAAAGAAAGAGGAGATTGCACAAAAGAGACATACAACAACATTTTCTTTGGCTTAGCAGAAGGGCAGGAGAGAAGCATCGAGGAAGATGTATTTTCTAGGTGTTAGGACAATGCTCTACTTTCATGATAGAGCAAATTGCACAAAAGAGATCACAATTACATTTTCTTTGGTTTAGCAGAAAGGCAGGAAATTAAGATTTTTTTGGATTTATTAAGATTTTTTTGCTTTCATAAAAGAAATAAGAAATTGCACAACAGAGACAAAACATTTTCTTTGGTTTAGTGGAAGGACAAGAGGGAATCATCGAGGAAAATGTATTTTTTAGGTGTTGGGAAGATTAATTTGCTTTCATGAAAGAAAGAGGAAATTGGACAAAAGAGACTTAAACTACATTTTCTTTGGTTTAGCCGAAGGGCAAGAGGGAAGCATCGAGGAAAATGTACTTTCTATCAAGGGATGCCACTAGTATTTTAGTTCAGCAGTGACAAAAGCATAAAGAAAATATTTGTATAAATTCTATATAAAAAAAACATACTCCCTCTATTCCATATTGTTTGCCACCTATGGGAGTGCGTGCATTTTGTACGCAAAAACTAATGTACAAGCACTAATTTTTTTCAACAAACTTTACACCAATTTAAAGATTTCATTGAGAAGCAAAAAATGGTGTAATTCTTTTTCGAAAAAAATTTCATAAACATGTTATTTTTTTGTTTGCAAAATGCACGCACTCCCGTAGGAGCAAACAATATGGAACAGAGGGAGTATTTATTTTGGTAGAAAATTAATTGGGCCTAGTTTATTTTATTTTGTTGAGCTATATTATCTACTTACTCACGCCAAAATTTTTTGAATTTTAATTCACGTTAAAAACGGATCAATTATTCAATGGCAGCAATAGCAAAGAAAAATTGAATTTTATCCAAAAACAAAAATCGACTATCATTTCCTATTATCACCCTCAACCATGAAAAAATTGAATTTTCATTTTCTTTGGTTACGGATCAATTATTCAATGGAAGCAATAGCAAAGAAAAATTGAATTTTATGTAAACAACTTACGAATCGCTTGAAAATGTATTTTGCAGGTGTTAGGAAGATTATTTTTCTTTCATGAAAGAAAGAGAAAATTATACAAAAGATAAAGTCTTAAACTACATTTTCTTTGGTTCAACAGAAGGGCAAGAGGGAAAGGAAGGAGGCATCCACGAAAAATGTATTTTTTATGTGTTAGGAAGTTTACTTCGCTTTCATGGAAGAAAAGAAATTACACGAAAGAGACTTAAACTACATTTTCTTTGGTTCAGCAGAAGGGCAAGAGGGAAGCATCGAGGAAACTGTGGGGTCTTTTAGTGAGTTAATTGGCCACAAAAACATAGAATTGAAAATGACCCATTGTTAAAATTTGTCCTTTAAAACTTCCTTTTCATAGGTTCACCGAAAGGGGAAGGATGAAGGAACATGCCTTCTTTGGGTATCAGCAAAAGATTACCCTGCTTTCATAGCAGAGGAAAATGATGAATTCTAGACTGCGGAGAGTGACATGATGAATGACATGATGAATTCTAGACTGCGGGAACTTCCGTCCAGACGGTCGTATATAGATGTACGTGTTTTACGGTCGTACATGAATGTACGTGTTTTAAGTCGGTTATGACTTATTTTATGTGCTTTCCTATAAATAGGGGCTTTGGGGATTACTAAGGATCTGTCCCTCTTGAATCTATTATGGTGAGTCTACTCTGGATACCATTATGAAGTGATTTCTAATTGGGTATCGTTATGGAATTAGGGATCCTTTTGTTGTTGGGACTTTGTTATTGGGTTTGTCCAATGAATTGACGTGCTCAAGGCCCAATTCGCCAATTTGTTGGGGTTTATGATAGAGAGTCCACTACATTACTTGAGCCCAATATAACATGAATGAACCCAACACAATTAAAAGTTTAAGCTTGTAAATAGGGAACCACCAGACATCCTATCAAGACCCAACCTCTTTTCTGTTTTTTTGATGTGGAACTGAACGTTCACACATGTTCTAAGACACCTAAGTATATACGTTTCTTAGTAGTGGATACTCAAGTATATTATTGTCTTAGAGCATCCATACCCATAAATCTCATTTCATCAATGTCATTCTCATTTTTGGACAATGAATAGTCATTTTGCCAAAAAAATGATAAGGGTGTTGCACCCATGGATGTATGCTATTGTCATTCGCATTTCACTCTCTCCCTCCCTCTCAATCTCAATCGGCAATTTTGCCATAAATTTTGCGGTGTATGACAAAGGAATTGGCATACGTAAAATTTGATAGAATTTTTTGTTTGTGGGTGTAGTACTCAATTTGTCATTTTAGACGAATGACAAGGAATTACGCCAGTTTTGGCATATGGTGTGACTGCTCTTAGCAAATTTTTTAGGAAAATCCTACGCGTACAGAATATTGGGACCAGAAAATGTACTGATCTGCTTGGGGGACCCATTTTTGGGTCCCACACGAGCGATCCGAACCGTTCATTATTCTTAAAAACAATTTCCGAAAATTTCGATTGAAATAGTGGGACTTTGGTTTACGCACTTTTAACCGTCCGATTGAGCTGAAATTTTGTGGGGGCCCTCGGAAAAATGTTTTAAGAATAATGAACGGTTCGGATCGCTCGTGTGGGACCCAAAAGTGGGTCCCCCAAGCAGATCGGTACATTTTCTGGTCCCAATATTCTGTACCCCTAGTCGGGTCCAATTTTTTTATGGTATAACCAGCAACAAATGTTGGGACAACATCTATATTGGGTCGATCACGGCCGTCCGTGGTCGGCAATGGACGGCTAAGATTTTTTCGGTAGCAGACGGTTCAGATTTGTTTGGACAAGACGTGATCTAAGCCGTCCATTGCCGACCACGGACGGCCGTGATCGGCCTAACATGGATGTTGTCAGGGACAGCGACATCCCCGGATCCGGTTGTCATGGTTTCCTTCGAAAGTCCAAAACCTTTCCTATGCACTTTCTTGGCATTTGGATTCATAGTCAAGCTTGAAGTCAACTTTACTATACTAAAAGACCAGCAATTACTTGACCACGTCCATAAGGATAGAAAGCCAAGGAAGTGCATTTGTTTAAGGAGAAGATATTTCTAATCAGGCAAGCAATCTAGTCACTGCTAGCACATGGAACAAAGACGCGTTTTTGGGTAAATACAGAACAAAGACACTTCTTTGGGTAAATACAGAACACAGACACGCATGAGAGTCTTTTATATATCTTTGTAATACGAACGTATGACTCAGAGAAGTGAATCATTAATTTGAGAAATGATGGTACCCGAAAATCGTGATTTCTTCGAGGAGGGAGAGGAAGAGGAGAGCTATGGGACGGTAGAGTACATGGACCCCGAACTGTACAGAGCAACTACAGAAGGTGATCTTCTTGAATTCGTAAGAGCCATGGATCATGGCACACTAGATAGGGTGCAATATCACACATCAGCCGGTTGTGTCCAACTAGGTCCTCAGAAAAACACAGTTCTTCATATTGCGACAAGCTCTGGACACTATGAGATCGTTAAGCTTCTTTGCAATGACTTGCCATTCTTTGTTGCTGAAAAAAACTCTAAAGGTGACACTCCACTCCACATCGCAGCAAGAGCAGGCGACTGGTCGCTTGTATCTCTACTAATCAGTTGTGATTCTGGAGAAGGTGTTTTATTATTGGAGAATGATGAGGGTAATACTGCATTGCACGAGGCGTTGGGGCATCGTCAGCAGCAGGTGGCTCGGATTCTTATTGATCGGAACCGAAACGCATCGTATTGGGCTAATAAGAAAGGGAAGTCTGTGCTGTATCTGGCAACAGAAGCTGGTTTTGCTGCTCTTGTTAAGCTGCTTATGGAGAATCCTGCTGGGAATTGCGGTGTCGAAGGGAGGTTCAGAAACAAGTCGCCAGTTCATGCTGCTATCCTTGGAAAGAACATAGGTAATTACTAAATTAAGTGTCCCATCCTTCTCTGAAATCTCTCTAAGTCTGTCATCTCTGATGCTTTCCAATTTGATTTTGTGGCATAGCAAAATTTTCTGAGAACATCTATTTTGTGCATATAATGGCAAAGCAAAATTTTCTCCATAACATCTATTTTG
>CM029273.1:12571010-12627490 GCA_016920895.1 Vaccinium myrtillus
CGGATGAAAACTGAGAATAAAAATGTCGACAGTTGCGTGGAGCCTTCCCCTATGTACTCCGCGCGCACCCTCCAAACTCGGAGCGAGTTCGCACAAGTCTCTATCTTTATCCCTAAAGACTGAATCTTTCTTCACTCCATCACTTCTGAGGCCCCAATTCGGCCCTAATGATAGATTATGTACCAATAAGTGTTCTTGCATCAAACAGGAAGAAACGTCTAAAGTATTCGAGGTACAGATAAAACCCTCTATCTTAATTTCTTGAGTTTGTTTATATATGTAGTCTGATTCGCCCGCAACTCTGAAGTCTGATTTTGTGGGTCTGAAATTTTCTTGTTTGTTTTTCTTTTGTTCATTTCGGCCAATTATCCCAAGATAGATGATGTGAATGTATCATCAAATGCAATTCTTTTGTGTTCCTCTAAATTGGTTGTTGTCTATAATATTTGTCTTCTTTGTAATGATCATTGCATTTTAAATAATTCTTGCACCGCCCTTTGGATGGATAGAAAGGGAGAGAAAATAAATGATTGGGATATCTTACCATATCTCACTTAAAATTGACCAAGAAAAACATAAGTGGACTAGTGAAAGCTCAATAGTTTTTTTTTTTTTTCCTTCTCATTTTTCGTCCTTTCCTCACCTCCTTTTGTCATCCAAACAAGTCATAGGATTTTGTCCCCTGTGTATAATTATCCGCACACAATTTTTTTTAGACTTGTTGGGAAAATACAATACATTAAGCAATATTCAGAGAACAATTTCATTAAACGATAAACTGAAAAAAAATACAGATTACGAAGAACAGTAACATAATAACAAGCGAATCAAGTCCTGCATTCAACACAGTCTCCTCACCGAGAAGGTTGGAGGTTTCATCGGCATCTATTTCCTAGGATAAAACGGCTAGACCACGATCTGAACACCTTGGGCAAGACCACCTTGGCGAACTGCACCTCTGTCTGTCTGTCTCTCACTCACATAACGAAAATCAGGAGTGTCTTTATGGATTCCAAAATTCTGGTGAACCACAAAAAAGGAATGCCTCAATATATAATCAAAAAGAGACTTTTGAAGTGCTGCCATGAATTCAGGCCATCAATATGATGCCATGAATTCGGGGAAATCAAGAAGGAAAAGCCTCTCCCGGGTAAAGCAGCAGATTCAATGAACCTAATATCATGTCCGTATACGATAAATGAACGAGACCTTCCGGTTGCCTGAAAAGACTCCGAATTCCCTTCTTCTTCTTTTTTGTTGTTGTTGATCCACTCCGAATTTCCATTATCATTCTTTATTAATCTGAAATTTCCAACAACAACACACACTCAGCTAAGTAATACTCACAGCTGTTTTTGTTTCTTTCTGTTTTTTCTTTTTTTTTTTTTTTTCTTCTGTCGTTTTCATCCTTCCTTGAAGGGTAATCTCTATTTCAAATGTGGAATGTGAGTTCTGTTTGATGTGGTTAACACTTAACAGGACTTCTCAGTTTTGGGATCGTATATTCCGTGGGACAGTGGGAGTGTATGGAGCACACTGGCTTTTTACTTGTTCAGTTTTCATGTACCGCTGAGTTTTGGAGGGTTAGCTGTGGTTGCCCGCTTATTGCGTCAGACGATTCTTGATCCACAGACTGAGGTGAGCAACTTACCTATTATCATGGTAGATTTGTCATTATTGGTATTTGGTCGATATGTGTAGTGAATAGTAGAAAACTAATAGCTCAACCAACCCCCTCGGCACTTTAATTGCCATGTCCTGACCTGTTTGAGGTGGAAAAGTGTAGATCCTATTAAGTTTAGTTTTGAGTAATATTTACAATCAGCACTAACCTCAACCACCCTCCGAGCTGTTTGTTAGATATATATATTTGAGAACTGCACTAGTGAAGGAATTAGTGATGGGGCTTTCTTTGAGGGACTTCAGAGTTTCAATTTTAATTGTTCCCGTCGTACAAATTCCACCCATTCCGAGAAAAAATCATGATTATATGGTCATAGCTGATGAAAAAACTCACACTGTTGCAGCTCAAATATGCACTTGAAGTATATAAATTCAGTTTGTCAAATCCTTACATTGAAATCTGTCATAGTCCTAGTTTGCCTATTTTGAGGATTATGATGTTACTTGCTGATGCAAAGCTTATTATCCTCCTCTTTAGTGCAGGCATTATCATTGGTTGGAATTCAAACACTGGAACTCACTGCATTTTTTTGGCTACTAAGGTGCATTGCCAAGCCCCAGTATAACTTGTTTAGCTTCTTCCAAGCAAAGAATCAACCAAAGGAAAGGAACTGGTTTCTGGCATCAGTACTGGGCTTTGGATTTCTTGTCTTGTTGGTTTTCTCCACATCCCTCCTTGCAGACCAACTTATTGGGCCCAAGGTTGTTTATGTCCAACGCTTAACTTTTTGATGCTATCATATTTCTAGCATCACTAGAACTCGCATGATTTTTCTGCTAACTAATTTTCTTAGTGGTTGTATGTAGGGAATTATATGTGCAGATATCTATAGCATATCTTTGGGGAACCCACTGGTAACTAAGGGCCAATTTATTTGACCGGATATGAGCATCGGATTGAACTATTTATCCAAAGGGGCTATACCTCCGGTATTTGGTTAAAATTCTCACGGTCCTGGTTAAACATGCATCACATGTATAATCCCACAAAGAATAAAGAGGAAAAGTTTCTTGACTGGTTCCTATAGGTTCATATTGCTCTTGTGCTCAGTTTAATGTTCAATATGTTGGCACATCCACAACTTATCTATGGCATATTATTTTGGTTATCGTTTTCTTTTTCTTTATTCCATTCTTCTAGTTTAGATACAGTCATATGCCTATTCTCCATTAACTGATTTTTTTACCCTATGGTTTTAGGATGTGAATAACTCCATACTGAAGGAAATCCTTTCAAGTGGTCCCATCTCTAAAACAGCCTGCATCGTTGTTTACTGCATTTTTACGCCTCTGCTCGAAGAAATCGTTTACAGAGGATTCCTTTTGACATCTCTTGCATCCGAAATGAAATGGCACCGAGCTGTTGTCATAAGCTCAGCTGTTTTCAGCGCAGCTCATTTCTCCGGCGAGAATTTTTTGCAGTTGTTTGTAATTGGATCTGTCCTTGGATGCTCTTACTGTTGGACTGGAGACTTATCTTCTTCATTTTTCATTCATTCATGGTACAACGCCCTGATCCTTGTAATTACATATTTTTCGTAAAAGTTCCATATGACCGATCTTCCTTCTCCTGTGGAAATTAACCTTCTTGTTCTTTGTTCTGACGTGCTATGCCGAGGGCAATTTTTTGCCCTATGCTTGAGTATTTGGTCCCCAAAAAGAGTTACATATGGACATGAAACTTTCAGTCAATCTCAAAGAAGTTGAGACAAACTAACCAGGAAGCCACCAGACCCTCCTCAGAATGTGGAAAGGTTTCGGTATTGAGTCTTTTTTTCTTTTTTGGGTTGCTTATAGAAACTTAGAAGAGGACCACATGTACATTCAACTTTTTCATGGTATGGACTCTGGAGTGTGTGCATTATGGAGGACATGTTGTCATGAGCATCAGAGCATGCTCAACAGGTTCAGTACGTATTGCAAGAATTATTTTGTAGTCTGAAACCTTACCCACTGCATTTCCAATCTCTTTAGGTTGAAGGATAGAATTCTTGCAGTATAAAAACTACTATTACACAATAATCTTAGAAAAATCATCTTTATCAATATCTCATGACAAACCCCAATTTTGAATAAAAACTTAACTTGGGTAGGAGTATGTCCGATGACAAACCCCAATTTTGACCAAAATTTATTATTTGTATAATATTTAATGGCATACATGTAAATGAGTGAGAGGAGGGGATTAGCTTCGGCAAAGCTCAGCAACTTCGGCGACAGATCGAAAGGGTTTGGTTTGCTCCGACGAAATTTTGGCAAAGTTCTGATGACTAATCAAAAGGGTTTTAGTCACTTTGAAGAAGATCCGGAGACTCATCGAAAGTTTTTGGGTTGCTCCGAAGGAAGTCTCTCTCTTAGGGGGCCAAGGGGTCCCTGTAGTGCACAAAATACACTACATGGTGTAGTGCGCACCATCCGACCATCCATTTCGACAATGGACGGCTTGGATTTAATCCAAACAATCAACGATCAGATTCAATTTACTGCTCGGATTAAATCCGAGCCGTCCATTGTCGAAATGGACGGGCCGGTCGGATGGTGCACTACGCAGTGCAGTGCATTTTGTGCACTGCACCATCCCCCAGCCCTCTTAGGGATGGCCATTCATTAGATCCAACCCTACCTGCTCCGTTTTCCACCCTGAATGGGGAGGAGATTCAGGATTTTTTTTGGGGATAGGATAGGATACAAAGACAACTTTTGACAAAATTTAGGGAATGGATAGAGGACGGGGTTGAGTCTGTCCTCAACCCCGAACCCGCCCCGCTCCGGTCCTCACACCGATCCTCGCCCCGCTTTGGCCCCTACTCCGATCCCCGCCCCGAATTCCTATTAGTTATATAAAGATATGTGTGTATACACATGAATACAAGTTAGAACTTCACTACTTCACTTCTTACAGCCGAACCAATAAGTTAGGATAGTAGTTGTAATGAACTCAGAACTAAATTTTATTGTTGAATTATGTTTCCCTGATTTTAAATGACATATTATTCAAGAATAATTTGGATAATAGTTGCTCGTGTATTGACTTAGTATGAAATAAACTTAAATTTATTAATAAAGTTTCTTATGTTTTTTTCTTCCTAAAAAAAAAAGGAAAAAGAAAAAGAAAAAGAAAAAGAAAAGGAAAAAATTTGATTAATAAAGTTTCTGCTTTTTAAAATGGAGTATAAAAAAAAAATGGATCTTATTTGAGAAAAAAGAAAATTTATTAAAATTATGAGTTCTTATAAAAAGTGATGGAGTTTTATTAATGTTGCCAACTTAAAAAATATATATTGAATTCAAATCAATCCAGTGATGATTGAATTAAGTTTTAACTTAAAAATATATACCTTTCAACAAAGCAGTACCTTTCAACAAGCAGTCTATACAAAATCTGTACGCTATGGCCTGTGAACTGGTAATCATAGCATGACTCCTTCAACCATACGTGAGGTTGACCCTTTTAACGGGTCACATTAACAGTGAGTCTGGTGCACGAGGCACCTGTGCGAGTAGTCGAAGTGTCGAACTGTGTGCCCTTTTTTTCAAGTTTTTGGTCATCCTTATCCAACCCCGCCTGATCGTGACCGCGAGAGGGATCCAGATTTCCCAAAATTCGAAACTACCACCATCCTCCACCACTCCCTACTCCGCGTCACACCTTAATACCTTCCTCCCCAATCACACACCGCTAATCACACCATCCCAATCCCCCTAAATTTGACGCATCGTTACAACACTATATAATAACCCCACTGCGAAACCTTGATTATTAATCACACAAATTTCGGTTGAGAGTCGTTTCATTCTCCCCTCTCTCTCTCCTCCGATCCTCTTCCATTCTCTCTCTCTCTCTCTCTCTCTCTCTCTCTAGACAGAGCATCGAATCGTTTACTTTGGCGCAAGAAATGGAGATGAGAATGGAGGAATCTCGCTCGCACGGTCTTTTGTCAACAGTTCGTAGTGAAGGACTTCTAGCCGAAGACCAAATAGCTCGACGGTTTCCGAAAAACTCTATACAGAACACGCCTCGAAGTTGTAAGTTTAGGGCGTGTTAAATTTTCAAGTTTAGTAGTATAAATTCGAAGAATTCAACTCCGGATCTTTAGGGTTTCCGCAGAATTCCATGCTTTTCAAGGCTAATTTGGAACAATTTGGAATTCACGTGTTTCTCAAGGTTTTATTTCGCCTGTAAGTTGAAGTTTGGAATTCTAGGGTTTCAGTTGCTTCTTGAATGTTGTTACTGTTGATTTTGGCTTAAAAATTCGGATATCGGTGTTGTGGAGAGAGAAGATTTGGTACTTTTTAAGGGGTATTTATCAATCAGGGTGTAGGGTTTCGGATTTTAGGGTTTTCAATGGTTGCACCTGAAAATTTCAGTATTATGGTTTGAAAATTTGAATGGCTGGACGGAGAGAATTAGGGTTTCCAAAGACAAGTGCTTGTAGTTTGAAGGAACAGTTAGCGCGAAGGACGCTTCAGAACGTAAGATCACAGGGTCACACTTATGTTGAACTCAGAGAAGATGGGAAGAGGTCTATATTCTTCTGCACACTGTGTCTGGCTCCCTGTTATAGTGATGCGATTTTGTTTGATCACTTGAAGGGTAATCTGCACACTGAAAGGCTTGCAGCTGCTAAAGCAACCTTGCTTAAACCGAACCCCTGGCCGTTTAATGACGGAGTGCTTTTCTTTCAGGGATCGGCTGAGCAAGATAAACAGTTGTTACCAAATTCAACTGCTGACCGAAATGGGTTGTTAGCCCTGCACAATGGTGACAGAAATAAGCTAGCTGTTGTTTGTTATGAAGAACATTTACGGCCCAATAGCAATGGACATATTTCTACAAATGGGTCTGGCTGTAACGATGGATCTGACTCTGTAGGAAGTGACCTCGATTGTGATGGCAACTCACCTGATAGGCATGTGAATAATACAAATGGTAATGGTAATGATAGATCAGATGATAGATGTACGAATCGTGATTGGAACACTTATAATTTAGTTGTACCGGGGATTCTTCACGGGGATGAAATTTCTGATCTACAAGTGAGGTTCGTGGGTGTTGGACAAGTTGCTGCTAGGTTCTTCTTGAAGGATGATATCCAGAGTGGGATATGCCGGATTTGGTGTGAATGGCTTGGAAAGAATCAGGATGTAGACAGTTGTGTAGTTCCAGAGCATGACTTTGCAGTTGTTACTTTTTCTTACTATTACGGTTTGGGTAGGAAGGGGTTACTTGATGATGAGAGGTATCTACTCTGTTCAAACCCTGGGGAAGAAACTGAGGTTAGTGAGGATGCTAGAAAGAAAAGGAAGAAGTCATTTTCTGATCCAGAAGATATTAGTGAGTCTTTGAGTAAGCAGTACGAATCTTCAGGTGAAGATTCCCAGACTTCGAATAGTTGTAGTTCAAGATTGCTTTTACATGGTTATGATGATCAGCTTCTGCACTCAAGAGTTATATCAAGCAAAAAAATGAGGAGAGAGTTGAGGCGACAACAGCGTGTTGCTGCAGAGAGAATGTGTGACATCTGTCAACAAAAGATTCTTCCAGGAAAAGATGTGGCAACACTTCTGAACAGGAACACTGGAAGACTTGTTTGCAGTAGTAGAAATATCAATGGGGTAAATAATGTTTCCGTATCATCCTGTTCTATTTTGCATCAGGAAATTTTCACCTTGTTTGTTCAATCATTTGTAGAAATGTTAGTGGGGTAAATGTTTATACCCATCTTGTTATAGTTTTCTGGAGGGAATTTTCAGATTTCAGTCAATCTTTTTGATTTGCCAGTTGTTGATCAGTGGAATATTTTATTGACCTTTTTTTTGGTGTTATGGAACTTTGACACATGTAGGCGTTTCACCTGTTTCACATTTCCTGCCTTGTGCACTGGATACTTCTCTGTGAGTTAGAGATATACACCAAACAGTTGCTCTGCCCAAAAGTGAAACGAAGATCAAGGAGGAAAACTGGAGCCAAGCGCAATGCATCCAAGGAGGACACTGATCTAAGAAAGCAAATTTACTCTGTGTTTTGTCCAGAGTGCCAGGGCACCGGAATCGATATTGATGGAGATGAGCTGGAGAAACCGACTGTTCCTCTTTCAGAGGTTTGCAATTTGTGGGCTATTTTATGTTTTAGATTCTTGTGAACTATATTTATTTCATTGTCGACTTTAAGACGTTGAGGTTTCCGTCATCGTTTCAGATGTTCAAACATAAAATTAAAGTGAGTGATGCGCGTAGAGCTTGGATGAAAAGTCCTGAGGTGCTGCAGAACTGCTCCACTGGCTTCCATTTCCCGTCCCAGTCTGATGAACCAATTCAGGTTCTAAGATTTCTGATCACGTTATTTTATTTGGAAATTAATGAAAAAGCAATGATCACTTAGGTGTTTTCAAATAATTAATTACTCGATTTACTATGTCAATTTGTGTGGTTTTAATTGATGTTCATTTTGTTTCTCTCTCTAATATCAGGAAAATGTGACACCACTGAAGTTGCTGCACTTCTATCGCGCTGATGGGTAGAGCTGGATACAGTTAGAGACAGAGATCCCCTGAACCATTGAAGTAATCGTTCGCTGTTTTTCTGGAATTATTATCTGTAAATTCTGTGTTGTATGTCTTTAACCTGTTGTAGATCTCTCACTTGTAAAGAGAACATTGAACTAGCTCGTGAGTAGGAGTAGTTGCATCAGGACATGCCGACTCTTGTGGCTGTCTGGTATATCCAACCTTGTATGTTTCGTTTTCTAATAGTGGTACAAATAGTATTGTACAATTCATAAACCTGTTCTCAGCTTACTGATGTCAGATTAATACCTTAATTTTGGAAGTGGATGTGTCGCGCATTGTGGTCAATTGTGTAGTTTAGTGAAGACTGCTTAGCTTTTCATTGTACTTCATGGCCTGTGGTACTAAAAGAAAAATGTTTTCACCTGACCGAGGAGTTAGCATGATTGTGCTCCATCCATCAAAATAAGGCTGCCATTAACATCCTCGATGTGTTGGGTTCATGAAACTTGGATACTGTGGTCCTGTAATTTTGTGTCGTGTGGGACGTGTACATTTCAGTTCACGGGTTGGATCCTAGAGTTGAGGCTCACTACTAACAGTATGAAGAGGAATTTCATGGGATATTTGCAGAATATACTCTTGCAGGATGTTATCCCCCTTTGTGAGGGCCAGAATTTTATGACCTGTCCAGCTGCTATGTCTTGGGTTCTACTAGCCCTCAATGTCCCAAAATTAGTCCATCTCAATTTGGCTCATTTTGCGAGTTCACTGCATTCGCAACATCTCAGTAGCATTCCCAGCAGTTCTGCTTTGACAAAGAAACGCTCTTATCCCATGCCTGAAAGTGCTGGGACACCTTATGAACCGGGATTTGGTATTGTCTTTGACATGTCACAGGCAATTATTTGTTGCGCGACACATCCGGCAAAAGGTTTGCTAATTAGGAATATTCGAAGGTCGGGAATCCAAAAGGCTGGCTAAGCTAAGCTTTTCTCATCTGGTGTTCGGGAAAATTATCGAACAACTGTAAAACGGTAATCAGAAATACAGTCAACAAGAGTTTACTTGGCAGTTTAGGTCACATCTAGTTTTCAAAAAACAGACATGATTGACCCACCGGCTGTCTACTAGGATACAAGGAAAAAAGAACATGGTTTCATATATTTACCGTTCGATATTGCTATGTTCCTCTCTGTGTCTAATCTAACCCAGACATTTGTGTGAAATGTCATCGAAAGTGCCCACTTTGTGAAAGCAGAACCGCTGGGAATGCCATTGAGATGTTGCAGTAAACCCACAAAATGAGCCAAATTGAGATGGACTAAATTTTGGGACATTTCCTTTTTTTAGCCGAGGATCAAAGAATAGAGTAAACGACAGAGAAACCACAATTGACGATTCAAATTCGGACTCTTTTCTTTCTAACAGAAACGCTCTAGTTCGTCTATAGTCAGAACACGGGAGAGGAAAGACGATTCGGATCGGCTCATCGGATCCTTCAGAGAGAGCTTTTGAGATGGCCAAAGCAGCCGCGGGATCATCCTTATATTCTGTATGTTGAGGGCATACTTCAGAAAGGCTGATAATGGCTTGAAAACCAGCTTTTTTTTGAACTGCTGAAAACCAGCTTTTGCAACAGCCTGTTGCAGAAAAGTGAAGGCGAAAAAATAAAACATTGACCAGCGTCCGCATATATAACAAATTTTACTCACTCCTTTTTTAAATAGAAAGAACGAGAGGCACCGTGCGGTGAGCGGCGTGCGTGCTATGTAAGGGTGCACCGCATGCGTGTTGTGCTCCACCCGGGTTGTCCGTTCGATGATCCAATGGTCCATATCTGATGTCACACGATCGAGATGAAATCTGGACCATTGGATTGCTAAACGGACGGCCTGAATGGTATACACAACATGCGTGTTGTGCACCCTACACAACACGCATGCCAGACCCATGGAGACGAGTTGGTTAAGATGAAATGTCGTTTCTTTTTAACTTTTTTTTGTCTTGTCTTTAAGTTACAGACAGTCAATTTATTTCTGTTTTTTGGGTTGGGTAAAAAGATGAATTATATTGAAATTCGTAAAAACTAGTGAAAAAGACTTGTAAGTTAAGGATTCGATTCTCAGAAACAGTCTCTCTACTTGCACGGGTAAGGCTGTGTACATCAATCCTTCCCCAGACCTCGCATATGCTGAAGCTTCGTGCACTGGGTACGCCCTTTTTTAGTGAAAAAAAAAAACCAAATAAATAAATAAATAAATAAAAAATGCCAAAAAAGTTGTTGAGAGGAAGGATTGTTTTCCCGCTGCACCCATTGGACAGAAGTCGTCATGAGCGGGTTGGGCTTTCATATGACAACCTCATGCCCAGGACCCCAAAAAAACATGGGCTTTTCCCAAAAGCCTTCGAGGCCCACTTCCTCTGAACCCTAAACCCCAATTTTGAACTCTCAAACATTTCCAATTAATCTATAATCCCCCCCTCTCTCTCTCTCTCTCTCTGAGATGATGATGAAGGTGCTCCGTGCATGGAGTTCTTCGAATTCATGGGGTGATAATAACGGCGTAGGTAGGAGGTTTAAAGCCATTTTTTACAGTACCCGAGCCCTAACTTCTCGAAAATTGAAGGACAGTCTGTTCAATCGGATTTCGGTTGCAGGAGACCCTAGGGTTTCAATGTGTCCGATTCTGGATCAGTGGGTGGAAGGAGGTAGAAATGTAGATATATCTGAAATCAAAGCTCTTATAAAGCACCTCAGGGAATACAAGCGCTTCAAACACGCTCTCCAGGTCGGTGCAAGAAAGTTTCTTTCGTGTGCTTTACATATTTAGATAGCAATGTGTGTATGCATACGTCTGTATGTGAGGTTTGACCAGAAGCTGAATTTCTTGTGTAGATTTGTTCAAGGTTCTAAAACTCGCTAGGCCCTCACAGGGCGGCCGGGCACCTTCTAGCTTCTAGGGCTGAGTACTCGGCGCCTATTCGGGATAGTCGGTCTAGTCGAGCTAGTCGGCGAGGGCCTTCTAGCGCCTAGGCGGCGAGTACTCGGCCTTCCAGACCTTCTTTTAGAACACTGGATTTGTTTATGATTTTGTAGTCAATTTTGTGGTGCACTCACTGCCAAAGAAAAAGCTTTTAGGTAAATTGGGGACATGTAGGTTATGTTTGAGTGATCCCATCTGGTTAATGTTGAGGGCAATGTTTTGAAATCCGGAAACTGGAATGAATCAGAACAGAGACCGGTGGATGGGTCACTGGTTCAACCGCGGATCAACAGATATTGAACCGTGATGTTATTATGTAATATTTAAAAAATTAAATTAATGATTTCGGGTTTTAAAATAAAATAAAATGAGAAATTTAGAGTTTTCAGTGGGTTAAAACCTATTCTAAATGAGAAAGCAAGAAAAATCAATGTGTTTTGAATTTTTTTGCCCAAACACAGGTATCCCACATCGGAAAAGCAATGCTGTAAGCAAACAGTTAGCAGAAACTGTCCTCACACATTTGATGCCACTTGGCATTATAAGTAAATTTATCTGGGCTCTGGTTCGATTGAACACTGCCGTTTTGACAGTTTTGAAAGTGGTTCATTTGTTCCTTCAGTTCTTTCTGGTTTTATATAAGTTATAGCCTTATAGGGTTAGGGACTGACTGGAAAGGAACGGAGGCCGGCCGGCCCACGGGTTTTCTGGTTGGCCTGGCAGGTCCAATCTGGGTTTTAAAACATTGATTGAGATATTAACACTAAGATATCATCAAAGGTGTTGTATGTCAATAGGTTGTCCTTTGACTATTGGTGAATTCAAATTCTGAATGTTGTCCCATGGATTCTTTGTCAAATCCTATGTCTGATCCTGGTCAATCAAACCGGCCATATATGGCTAGGGAAGAAAATAGTAGGGAGTGGTCTAACAGAGTGTGATAGGGATATGGTATTCTTGGCAACTTCAGCTGAAGGCACTCGTAGAATATGAGATGTTCTCTGGCATGATTATGACTAATCTACATCAGAGTACAGCTGTACAGTAAAAAGAACAAAGATGTTACGAGTTGCTCCCATCTGATATGGTCATGTTTGTGTGAGCCCATCTGCTTAATATTGAGGATAAATACTAGTAGGAAATGACCAAATGTATATGCTAAATGTGCTTCCCCAATTGGTGAATTCAAGTGCTAAATATTGTCCGATTTTTCATCAAATTCTATGTCCTATCTGGCCAACAGACCAGGCGCCATATATGACTAGGGAAGAAAAGAGAAGGAAGTGGTCTAACAAAAATGATGTATGGTAGTGAATCCTATTCTTGGCCATTTCAGGGAGGCATTGGAAGAATAATTAGACGTACTCTGCCATGATTATGACTAATTTTTGGAGTACAGCAGCACAGACTAAAGAGATGTTGCGGATTACTCCTGTAGAATATGATTTGTTTCTTGTCTAAAGTACCAATTTAGTGAGTTCATTGCACCGCTACAGCCGGCAAGTGAAGCTTTATTAATGGCTTGCATATTCCTGGTAGATTTTCTGATAGAGAATATAGTACTAGAATGTTTTGGTGAGATGGAAATTTTCTAAATTAGTGTTTGTTTGCAGCAGTTGTAAGTTTCCCAAAAATTTAATCAAAGCTTGATTGGAAAGTTCAAAATGTGATCTTTAAAGAACGCCTGACTTGGTGTAGAAGACCAAAGTTGTGTATCTGCTTCTGTTGATTACTATTGTATAACGTTGCGTCTTACTATTTACCTCTCTTCATGTTGATTAATAGATTAGTGATGGTTATTTTACATCAGTTGATCTTACCGGGCATTTTACAAACTAAATGCCCTCCTAGGTTGAAGTTTTTCTGCATATCATTGCAAAATTATCTCAACCAAAACCTGCCCTTCAAATTGGCATTAGATCAGCTAGATTCTCTCTGCCCGAATTATGTGAAGCACATAGATGATATAACATACATCACAAATCTTTATTCCCTTGAGCCCTGATCCTGACTGCTTTCCAAATTGCCTTTGAAGATCAAGTCAGGGCTGCTGCTTGAATACTGAACTTCTCTTACCTCTATAACCTTTGCCTGCCAGTTCCCTCTTTCTTTTTTGTTATGGGACTTTTCTGCACTGGCTATGCAGTTTGCTTCTTCTGAGATTTGTATGGGGTATTTACTTACGAATCATCTCTTTTTTAAACAAATTACAAAAAAGTTGGTTTATTGGTTTTTCAATAATGTTTTTCATTCTGGTTGCAGTTGTCTGAGTGGATGACTCATAGATGGAACCTTGCCCTATCACCTGGAGACATTGCAGTTCAGTTGGATTTGGTCTCGAAGGTCCATGGCCTAGAACAGGCAGAGAAGTATTTTATTAACATCCCAGGCCGTTTGAAAACCTTTAAGGTTTATGGTGCTCTATTGAATTGCTACGCCAGCAAGAAATCTTTAGAGACAGCAGAGGCCACAATGCAAAAGATGAGACAGTTCGGAATTCTTAGAAAATCACTGTACTATAATGTTATGCTGAGTCTCTATTCAAAGATGGGAAAGCAAGAAAATTTCAATTCCCTAATCCAAGAGATGGAAGAAAAGGGCATCAGTTGTTATCAATCCACTTTATACATCCGGCTGAATGCATATGCAGCTGTACCGGACATAAATGGAATGGAGAATCTCCTTTCACTGATGGAAGCTAACCGTTTAGTCACCATTGATTGGCATGCATATATTATAGCAGCAAATGGGTACATGAAAGCTGGCATTACAGAAAAAAGTTTGACGATGCTAAAGAAATCAGAGCAACATATAAATGGTAGGAGAGTTTTTGCTTATGAAATGCTCCTCACTCTATATGCTAGGCTTGGTAAAAAAGATGAGATGTACCGTATATGGGATTTGTACAAGAAAATTGGGAAAATACACAACAGCGGCTATTTTCGCTTAATAAGCTCATTAATCAAGCTTGATGACCTTGATGGAGCGGAGAATATCTTATTGGAGTGGGAATCTGCGAACACATCTTTTGATTTTGATATTCCAGGTTGGCTTATCAGTGCTTATTTCCGGAAGGTGCATTTGGAGAAGGCTGAAGCATGCATAAGCAGGGCTATAGAGAGAGGACAACACCCTACAGCTAGCGCATGGGATTGTCTTGCCACGGAATACTATAAGGATAACCAGATGGCAAAGGCAGTGGAAACAATGAAGAAGGCTATTGCCGCCCCTCAGTGTGGATGGAACCTTAATCGTGTCACTTTAAAAGCATGTGTAAAATATTTGAAAGAGAGAGGAGATACAGAGGTAGCAGACGAATTCACCAGGTTTTTTGCAGACATAGCCAATGAGATTGATGGGAATGATCTGCAAGTGGAGGAGAATGCACATGGGGCAGCAAGGTTGAAGTTAGCAAGGGCTAAATTGCATTGAAGGCCATGAGGAGTCATTATTGACTGCTAATGGTAGTTATTGAAGTTCGAACTCCTTGGACCCGAACCATTTGAGAACCTAGGTTTGCAACTAAAGGTTTTCTATGGTGGTTAATGGGAAATATGCAGGTGTTGCTCATACCTGTGAAGACCGTAGGTTGCTTCAATGTATTAGCCGTGGGATATTGGGGAGGGGAAGTGGCTTTGAACGACAAAATTCCTGCTTGTTTTCTTAACAGTGATCAGTCTCGACACAAATCATGAGCCAATGAATGATTCATCCCATCTTAGCTCCACAATAAAGATATTACTGGAGCCTGGAGGTACGATGGTTGGAAAAACAAGGGAAAGCAGATTCTGGCTTATGCCATCCCAGGGAAGGGGCTCCTGTAGAACCACAATGTATGGTAAATATCTGTAAAAAAATTAAGATGAGTTTATTGATACGGCTCGTTACAGTGCAATTTGATTGGACTTGGTGGGACTGTATCTTGTTCGGAACCAACCTTTACTGTTGGCATATTGCATTCAATATTCAAGTTCCAAAACTTAATCTTCCAAAGAGACACTACGGGGATCACCCCAACGGCCCCAATGAGACGTGAGTCCACAGCTCTACAATAGGAAAGTTGGTAGCACCTTGCTCCTTGCTTGGTTCAAACTTAAGACGAAATCAGAGTTCTAAGGTGGGTAGTGGGCTCGCCCAAGTGGCTCTTTCAGGTCAGTTGAATTCACATTTTTTCATGCCTTTCGTAGTGTAGAAACGAGTGCAAAAGTGGCAGCACTGAAGAATGGCCTTCTAGATGGAGAATCACTAGACTTTTTTGAATCCTCGACCTTTTCTACTGAAGAATTTCCAGAGAAATAAGAATTTTTCTGATCTACTGACCAAAATATGGACTAATTTTGTTATGTAATAAGGAAAATAGGTTTCCGTGATGTACTTCTAGAATTGATCTGTCTAGAAAATACTTATTACTTGGAGAGTCGGAGACAATTCTAATCAATTAGCTATTGATTTTCTCCAGGAAGACCTTTTACACGCATAATGTTGATTTTGGGTGTGGTTGGATCATGAGTTTTGAATTTGAAGAATCAAACTGGGAAAGATTCCGTGTTTCTTTTCGGTTACTGTTCTCTTCCTCGATATCACACATCTAGAGGGATTAGTCGAGGCAAAATGTTTCGGATATCCTCGAGGAGAAAAAAAAAAAAAAAAAAGGCCTATAGCTAATCATGCCAATCTTGTTATCTAGTCTAAGGGAAAATAAATTGTGTGAAAGAACAACTTCTTGTTGGCTGGGTGGAGAAGGATTTCTCTAGTAGGGTTTAGTAAATACCGGTCTATATGAGCAACGCAAACAAAATGACATCTTCTGGGGAAAGATTATTCTCCAGCATCACCGCGATTATTACTACTCTCTATGTTCCTTTTTAAATGTGTTATTTCGTAAATTCAATTTATTAAAGAAACATCATCATTGTATTTTTCATATCAACTTTTACCTCTACTTTACACTTTTCAAAATTATTCTTCACTTTACCCACAAACTTTTCAAAAGGGCAAAAGAATATTGTACTCCCTCCATTCCCATTTGCTTGTCCCACTCTCTCTCTCTCTTGCTATTTTTCAAATAAAAAAATTAAGTGCTTCCATATATTATTTTTCAAATTTTTTTACACTGAATTAAAGTACATGATGAGTACTTTAATGCGGTGTAAATTTTTTGAAAAATGATACACGAAAACACTTTATTTTTTTATTTGAAGAGTGGCACGACTTTTCGTAGTGTACAAGCAAATGGGAACGACGGGAGTATAAATTTTACCTATTAACTTTTTAAAACATACACTTATTTAGGGAGAGCCCAAAATGGAAATGTCTATACTAAAAAAAGTGACCGCCAATATTAGTACTAATAATCTTCTGATTTAAAAAGCTCAAGAGACAAAAATAAATAAATAAATAAATAAAATAAAAAAACACCATGACAATCCGAATTTATAAAATTTTGCCAAAAAAACATAAGTGAATTCATCAGCCTGAAAAATTACAAACGAGTCACCCGAAATGTGAGCCCAAATTCTTCAAATATTAATACTTCCCTTAAATCTCATTACGAACAGTAATTCTTTACTCATTATCGGACCAGGTCGCCCTTTTGTGCGCAAAACGCACTAGAAAATGTAGTGCACTAGATTCGGCCGTTCATTTCGACAATGAACGACTCTGATTTAATCCAAACAATGGACAATCGGATGAAATTCATTGTTTAGATTAAATCCGAATCGTGCATTGTTGAAATAGATGGTCAGATGATGCACTATACGGTGAAAAGCGTTTTGCGCACTACGCGGTCTACCTCATCCCCAATCCCTCGTTATCCTTCTATTTGTTCTCTTCTCGTTAAAAAGCTTAAGCCACGAAGCATACGAGAACACGTGGCGTTGATCCTAAATTGCAACGCGTAGGGAGTCAGTTGATGAGTTATAATTTGGTTCTTTCTTTCTTTTGAACTGGTTATAATTTGGTCCTTAAGCTGACCTATTCATCCGATTGCCACGTGGATTCGGCGGAAACCAACATGAAGACTTGTCGGTGCACCTGGTGTCGGTAAAACCAATATAGAATAATACACTTATTTTAATTAGAATTGTATTAAATCCCTTAGATCGCGTGATTGACAAGGATTCAGAGAGAGAGATTGAGAAATATTGTACACTAGGGCAACTCTTTGATTGTGATTTAGCAATGACAACGACGTAATAGAATTTTATGTTAAACAAAAAGCAATGTATAAAATTAAAAATATTTATTATGGTTGATAATTTACAAGGCCTATGCAGTTTATTTTGTTTGTGAAGCTGTATTATTAACTTACAAATTGTCTAAGGATCCGTGGCCCGAACACCCGGAGCCCTTTGAAGTTTGAAGCACTCAGTGCGATGCTAGATTTTGGCCTCATCACCACCCAATACCCAATACAAGTTTCAAAAGACTAAAGAAACTTGCCCTAATTACATTCTTTTTTTTTTTTTTGTTTACAAACTATTTTTATAGCTTCATTAAAGTTGACTATAGAGAGAAACTTATTTACGGAAGAGACAGAAACTTCTGGTTCACGAAAATTCACTCACATCATGCCACATCACCTAGTTAGGAGACTCTTCTACTGAAGAGATTATTCTTACGTGGAAGAGTTACAGAGATTGTCTGTTTCAAATCTTTTCCGTACATAGACTGTCTTTTTTAAATCTTTTATGTACTTGTCTTTTCCATGGAACAGTTAATCATGATCATTAAAGTTGCAGTCGTGGCAGCTTGCCATTAATTTTCACAATTCTTTGATTCACGGAAGGTCAGTGAATAAGTTTCTCTCGTAGACTATATACCAGAACTACTGCTCACCGAAAGGGGATAAGAGAAACTGAAGATATTTCATCTTACATACTCTGAAATTTAACTGTATTGGTGCCTCATCTTCTAGATAGATACTATATGAGAGCATCTCCAACACTGCTAGGCAGAGTAAAGAGCCGAAAGTACTGAAAAAGTACAAATTCTATTTTGCCTATTCACTTTTTTACACCACCATTCCAACACTACTCTCTACTCTGGCTATTTATCCAAACTAACAAAACTGATTTTTTCCCCCAACCAATTTATTGCACCTAGAATTAAAGATACAATCCACCGGATCATTTTCCCACCAAACCCACTGCTTCTTCTCCCACCCAGAAACCAGAGCGTACCTCCAAAAAAAAAAAAAAAAAAAGAAGAATCCCCAAACACAAAACCCATCTGGGTGAACAACTCGATTTTTTCTGCATCAACATCATCGATTGACATCATCATCGATCAAAACCCATCTGGGTTGCTATGGAGGAGGAGAGAGAGAGAGTGTACCTGAAATTTTTGGCGTGAAAGGGATGAGCTGGAAGACGTAGTGAGGGAGTTCAACTCGCCTCTAGTAGCCAGCGGAGAGGAGGGAATGGGAAGTAACGAGGGGAGTAGCAAGCCTCTTGGAACTCTGAAAATTGGTTTTGGCTCTCTACAATAGCCAAGAGAGCCTGAGTAGAGAGGGTCTTGGAGTTGCTCTGATACCCCACAGATTAACGTAGCTATCTAGATACAAACCCCAAGGAGTTGTCGCAGTCGACTTGCCTCGGCTCGGCGGGTCTTACCATCCAAAGGTCGCATGGTCGATTCTCCTCCACAACAATTCGTCTTTTGGGTCACCTCATCTCACGCAAACTCGTGAAAAAAGCTGTGAAAGTGACTGAAGAAATTAGTGTAGATTATCGGGATACTCTTCACTATCACCATAAAAAAAAATTAAAAAGTAGCTAGATGAACAATTCCAACGACAAAAGTTTGAAAAAGAGGTGCCCAACTGTCACTCCGTGTATAAAGCAGAAACTAAACAATTTAATAAGCAGTCCCCCACCAATTTCTGTGCCGGCCACATTACAAACTACTAATTAATAGCAATTGGGTCCCTTATAACTAATTTGTAATGCGTTTAATTAATTGATATGATAGGCTATCAAAATACTTGCAGCACGGTTGAGCATCTCCAACACTCCTCTCTACTTTGCCTATCCAAAAGGACAAAAAAAATACTATTTCTATTTTGCCTAGTCACTTTTCATCTATGTATTCCAACACAACTCTCTATTTTGCTCTTCATCCAAACTAATTTGGGTTTGAGCTCGGGATTTTGATTGACTTTGGACTCTTGATTTTTTATAGAATTTGAGCTCATGAATTTATCTTGGTTTGAGCTTATAATAATTATTTCAAAAAAGCCTGCACCCAAAAAAATTATTATTTTTACCCATAATTTCATATTCAATATTGGTCTTGTTTGATAGATCTCGTCTCGTAAGTTTCAAAAATATATATCTTTTTTCAACATTAGACATGCAAAATAAAACTTACAAACATTTTAAGTTAAAAATAAAAAGGAGAGTGGGAGTGGCTAGGCTGCCTCCCTAGCCACAAGTAGCAAGGCAAAATGGGAATATGCAAAGTAGAGAGGCAAGTAGCAAGCCTCTTGGAGGGGTAAAAATTGGTTTTGGCTCTCTAGAATAGCCAAGAGAGCTCATGTAGAGAGCCTCTTGGAGATGCTCTTATGGAGAAGCCAACCTTTTAACATGTCCAATTTCCTATTATTCGTTCAAAAAGACTGATCAGAAGTTCCGCATTCTATACCTCTGTTCCCGTGTATTTTCAGCCGTTGGATAGCGGCTGAAAATACACGGGAACAAAGCTACATAGGCTTTTTCAGTCCAAACGATTAAAGAAACAACATCTAATGGATCTCCCAAAGCGTACACTATAAAGGTGTTTGGTCTCCGCTTTTGGGGGCGGGAGTGCTAGAGATCACTAAGGCTGATTTTCGTTCCTGCTCGACGGGTGGGTCTTGGACCGTGGAATAAGGTGGTGAAGCAAAAACTTGAGGCGGCGAGAGAGGAAAAAAGGATTACGTACCGAGAAAGGAAAAATTCAACTACACAACCATATGAAATTTCAATGAGAGTGGGGCATCAAATGGACTAAGAAGCTGAATAATCTCATCTAGAATGTTTACCATACTATTCACGTCTAGTTGACGTTCACTTCTCACGGTTGATTAATTGTTTACCAACATATATATATACTTCTAGAAAACATTTTACTGCTACTAGCCACGAGACCGGTCTCGATCGATCAATCGACGAACTTCAGCTGCCACAAATTTCCTTCGCATCTGAAAAATCAACCAACTGTATTTCATCGATGGACTACGACGTAATTGGGCACCAAAAATTTCCGTTACATCACAACCAAATATGATTTCACTCTCCTGTTGAAATTCAACAGATTAGTCCAAGATTTGAAGCGTTCAAAATGAGGTTTATTCGTCTAAAACACTTTTTGGATGACCGAGATGGGCGACAGGTACCGCCACGTGGTCGAGACCTATATGCTCTCTACACACTCATGAACATCTTAAATTTCGGTGAGGGGTAATAATAACACAACCAACAGCATGTACTAAAGAAACAAGAACCACCACAACTAATCCATCGGATACAGTATATATTTCTGAAGAAAAAATTCTATCAGTACGCACACTTGCGTACGCTAAATGCATGGACGGTGCATCTTAACCGTCTAATAATATTTTCGGGTTCCGGATATTAAATAAACTATTCGCTCGAAGAGTTTGTTTAAAATCCGGACCATTACTTTCTGAGATGGACGGTTAAGATGCGTTGCGTGCATTTTGGCGTACCCGAGTGTGTGTACCCATAACAGGTTTGATTCCTGAATAGTCAAAAAGTGTTGGGAAAATTTTGATCCCGCCTACAGCAACGTAAACGCAACCAAAAAAGGAATAAGCAGACACACAAAAAAGAACACACCAATTAAGCTTTTTAGTGGTTCGGCTTCAATACCTATTCCACGGGAGAGAGATTCCGTTGTATGACAAATAGGAGATTACAATGTGAGATGAAAAACCACCATCATACTCATATCACCATGATTTCATACAATGTTTTTCACTCACCTGCACATATCTATTTTTCTCACATTTACTCTACTTTCACGGTTTCACCCAACGACCTGTGTACCCGGCAACTCCCCTGCTCTCTCACCCACACACCTAGCACACTACCCGTTGAATTCACATTCAGAATATCTAGGCGGCCGTTGAAATTTCCCAAACCTAACACATTCCCATAGATGGAAATAGGGGGTGCTGCCCAGCGTGCTGTGCGGGCCCATTTCGGCGCGCGCGCAGGTATTGTTCCCACGATCGGAGACGTCCACCGCGTAGAGCTCGTCGAGTACTATAAGTGTTCCAAAAAATCAATTCGATCAGATAACGTTATGTGCCTCATCGGAACACAAACATGTTGAAAAAAAATGGTTTCAACGGTTTTCATCCAATGTTTTAAGACGTGTGTGTTCCAATTTTTTTCAACTTATTTGTGTTCCGATGAGGCATTTAACGATATCCGATCGATTTGATTTTAGCCACACTTGTAGTACTCGACAAGCTCTACACGGTGGACGTCTCTGATCGTCAAAACGGTACCGGCGCGGCGCCGAAATGGTACGCACAGCACGCTGCGCAGCACCTCCGCCGGTTCCCCCCATAGATGAACCAAATTCGTGCTTTAAAGAAGTAGTCAATTTCCTTAAATTTCTTGAGCCCAACACATTCCCATCATTCCCGTGCTTTTCATAACTGTATGAATGAAAATTTAGAGTTTTGGATCGACCAGTTACACAAATTCAATTGAGCTGATTTTTTGCAAGGCCCTAGGAAATATTATTTTGAAATTATTTAACGGTTCAGATTATTCGTGTGGAATCCAAAAGTGGACCCCAAAAGCCGTTGTACGTTTTCTGTGCAAGAAACTTTTGTACGCATAGGTTTATCGTAGTCAATTTCCTTAAATTTCCCGAGCCTAACACAATCCCATAGATGAACCCAAATTCCCGTGCTTTGAAAGTAGTAGTCAATTTCCTTAGACCGCGTGATTGACATGAATTTGGAAAGATATCCTGGAAAATGGAATTAACAGTTGAGAGGAATCCGATTCCTACCGTTCGTTTCCTTGGACCCTAAATTTACAAAGCAATGCCCCCTTCACGAGGTATGCACTCTATTACCCTACTTTACAGGGGCGCTGTTGATCGCCCCTGGTGATCGCATCCGAACCGTCTTTCTTGGTAATCGATGGTCCAGATTTTTCCAGGGAAGAGCAAAACATTTTTGGACAACTCGGATGCAATCACCAGCACCCCCGGATCGACGCTTCATGACCGGAACCACCTGGGGTCCTTAAACTTCTTTTGCAGGAGCCCTTTTGAAGCACTCGGACCGTTCGGCCAGTTTTGCCCTCATCAGCACCCAATGACCAATACCAATCAAAGTTCCCAAAAAAATTTAATTCAACAAGCCTCAATAACATTCAAAATTTCGATTACGAACTATTTCTGTAACTTCAGTAAAGTAGACTATATATCAGCACATATATGCAAAAACTGTACTGTCATCTGGCTGAATATTTGTATTGGTTTTATACTTGTATTCACAATATTCACAGTGTGTACAATGGGCCTCAAGAAAAAAACAAGGCAATTAGAACAACAAAAGGCACACAACTACACAACACAACAAGAAAAAGCAAACTCTGCTTAGAGACTCCTCCGCCCGCATCATGTGCCTTCTCACCCTAGGACTAGTGCCCGCCGAAAGGTGATCGTAAGTGTTGGGATACGTGTACAAAGTAGTTTCTGCGTTACCAAAAATCCGCGCATAAACCACTTCCCCATACATGGCTGGCTCAGGCTGAAGAAGTTGCTGAGACCTCGGTGGATATCTGCGATGAATTTGCTGAGCTCGGCGAGAACCGGTGTGAACCTGGCAACCGGGGCTAGGAGGCCTTTTTGGGACAACTAGGCCGAGATTAGGGGTTTTTCCATCGGAGGGTTTTGTGGTTTGGCCACGGCCGTAAAGTGGGACCAGGGTTTTCTGTGAAACTTCAGCCTTGCATACTGGGCATTGGGGGTTTTGGTAGTCGGGTTTTTCGGAAGAGGCATTCTGGAATTGGATCCATTTGTAAATGCAGGGCCAGCAGTAGAGGTGACCGCAGAGTGTGACCACCGGATCTTGCACGGAGTCTAGACAAATGTTGCAATCGAAACCACCGCAAGGACTGTTTTCGGTCTCATCAATTGTTGCAGGGGAAGATTTCCACTTTTCCACGGACGCCCCATTTTCTTTGTTGTCATATTGTGACACTGACACGGCTTCTTGAATGTACTGTTGATCCATGGCCATTTTGAGAGATGGAGAATGTGTCGTTCTTTGTTGCTAAAGATCTGGAAAATATAAAAACAAAAGGTTAGGATCGAGAAGAAAAGAAACCAGCAAAGACTATAAGAAAAACGGAAAATATTTCATCCTGCGTCGAGGTTTATTCATCTAAAACCCTCAATAAACCTATATACCGTCTTGAATTTTGGCGAGGGGCAAATAACTACTAATACTCCAATATCATAAAAAGATATAAAAGACGCAAGAACCGAGGTGGCACGATGCCTTATGAATAGCTTTTGTATGCAGGCAGAACTGTGGCGGCGTAATGGAATTGGTAAGGTCAACCTATGTTCTGCATCTCCCCGAAAGGGAATTTTCCTTGAGGGGCAATTAGACGTACCACCATCAAATTAAAGGCTTCAGGTACAAGAGATTGTGTTTATAGTCAGAGAATTGGGTCGGAAAGGATTGTCACACCTAATTCTAGGCGGAAAAGATTTGTTTCTTAGGCGAAAAGCTAAGCCAGCTAACTGTTAACCAATCCAAAGACGAGCTCAAGTCCTCTGTACTGGATTATTGGTGTACTCGTGTACCAAGTGATTTTCAGCCACGGTCTGTAGAGGTGATTTACAGTGTCCAACGACGACAACACCAAGACCTCTTTGATTTGGGGAGACAATTACGACTGATAGTCTTTTATTCTTCTCATATTTCATTGAACTTATCGGAATTCGTAGGTATAATCTGTCCAATTGTGTAAAGATTTGTCTTTTCTTTTTGATTTTCCGGTGATTTATGTATTCATGATTCAATTTAGCAAACAACTGGGAACAGCAAAACGAGTCGACTCATTACTGGCACGTTCAGAAAAAAACTCATTAGCCGTGATTTCGAGGATCGAAACAGATACCACAAACATGAACTTATTGATCTAGAACCAGAAATCCAGAGAAAAAATACATTGGATTCAATAAAATACAGAGAGGATGCGTACCGTTGGTTCAGTAATCTTTCAGAGGACTATGGCGTGATTCGTTCGAATCCTTCAATTATAGCTTCAACAGTTCAATGGCGTCTTTCAGAGGTAATGCCAGAGAGAGAGAGAGAGAGAGAGAGAGATAAGGCTTGAAAGGATGAGTAGAGAGAGGAGAAGCGAACAAAGGAAGGCTGCGTGAGAAGTGATAGGAGAGCAGACGTTTCTGATATAATATATATATACACATACCAAGACATCGTTTTAGAGAGAGAAAAGGAGAGGAGAGAGAGAGAGCTCCTACTACAAGTCACAAGATAAACATCCACACGGCGATTACTCGACCCGTGACGTGGCACGTACATTGGTGGTCCCTACCTTGCACGCTGTTCTTGCGACTCCCACTTTTTTTTTTTTTTTTTTTTTTTATAAAAAAAAGACCATTCTACATATAGTAAGTATTTCTTATGGTAATTATTAAACGGAAAAACCCCTAGTAACAACTGGTCCATACATATTACAAGGGCGGCATACCCGTCCAAATTGAAGATATTCCGTCCGTCTCAAATTTCTTATCTATTTACACGCATACGTACTATTTTAAAATTGCTTATACTTGAACCTTTGCACGTTTTCGTGAAATTAATACTCCCTTCGTCCCAATTTGTTGTGTTATTTCCTTTTTTTGACGTTTCAAAAAATTGTCTATATCTATTAATTTATAATATTTTTTATATTCAATATGGATCTTATTTGATAGAGCTCAATTAATTTTGTAAACAAAAATTTCGAAATAAAAAAAAAATATTATCGATTATGAAACAGATAGTACAATTTTTTGAGATATCTCAAAAAAGGAAACATACGCAACAAATTGAGACGGAGGGAGTACTACCTTCATCTACAAATAATTGTCCATATTTCGGATTGGAGATGGCGTAATGCGTCATCCGACCGTCCATTTCGACAATGCACGGCTCAGATTTAATCCAAGCAATGAATTTAATCCGACTGTCTATTATTTTGATTAAATCCAAGCTATTCATTGTCAAAATGGACGGATAAATGTAGTACATAACACCGTGTAGTGCATTTTATGAGCTACAGGGTCCCATGGCCACCATATTGCTCTTTTAAAAAGCAGCTGTGTGTAAACAAAGGAATCATCCCGCATTCTTGGCTTGTACCCAAAGAAATCAAAATATGCTTAATGATGACATTTAATTATGCTTAAGTTAGCTTTAGGCCTCGTTTGGGTGAATTGAAAAAACTGGTTTTTTGGTTTTTTTGGTTTTGTCCTTATTCAATTTTTTTTTTGCATTTGTTAGTTTTCGATCGATTTGTTGTGATTTCTTGGCTCCTCTCTACGAGAGAAATCTAAAAAGTATAAAATTATTAGTCAAACTTAAAGTTTTGTGAATAAAGACGAAAAATAAACCAAAATGGTTTTTTTAGCCAAAGAACCCCTTAGTCTACTAAAGTTATGGGAGCTGATTTTGGGGCTCCCTTTTTTTATGCAAGCACTCCAAAATTTAATGAAGTTACAAAACTACCCTTTTCAAAATATAAAAGTTACTAGAGACACTCCACCCCAAAATTATCTCCTCGTTTACTTGAGGCACTCCTAACGGAAATATCCGTTGGCAGCGGATCCTCTGTCTGAAGCTGCCCTTGTCTGACACCTCTGTCCCACGCCCTTAGTGCTGTCATGTCGCCCATATTTCCCCTCCATTAAACCCACCAACTCTGTTAATGGCATTGTTAACTCAAGGCAATTGTTACTTCTTTTTTTTTTGGGTTTTGCAATATCATTTGGATAAAAAAATAAAGTATTTCCACGTATAATTTTTTATTTTTGTTTGCACCAAATTAAAATTCTAGCAGAGATCTTTCTTTTGATGCGCAAAAATTTAAAAAATTATATACGAAAGTATTTTACATTATTGGTTTATTGAGTTGGCTTTGTACTATCCTTCGGATAAAAAAAAAAAAGTAAATCCGCGCATAATTTTTTATTTTCTTTTGCACCAAAATAAACTACCAATGAGATTTTTAATTCGATTCGAAAAAAATTAAAAAAATTTATACGAAAGTATTTTACATTGCTGGCTTGTTGGGTTTAAATTATTTCGTACAAAATTTTTCAATTTTTTTAGCAATGAAAAAACTAATAAAAAATTATGCGCGCAATTACTTTATTTTTTGATCTGAAAGATATTGCAAAGCCAACTCAGCATGCCAACAATGTAAAATACTTTTGTATAAATTTTTTCAAATTTTTTCGCACCGAATTAAAGATCTCTATTAGTAGTTTAATTTGGTGAAAAAGAAAATAATTTTTTTTGCGCGAAAGTACTTTATTTTTTTTATCCGAAAGATATTGCAAAGTTGCGCAACAAGCCAACAATGTAAAATAGGGCCCAAATCTATCCCATTCTCTCTCTCTCTCTCTCTCTCTCTCTCTCTCTCTCTCTCTCTCTCCTCTTTTTCTCTCCTTTCTCTCTCTTAATTGAGGCCGTCCAAAAAGTGTTTTGGACGGCCGAGATGTGCGCTCGGGCACCACGTAGGATGGTGCCTGCTTGCCACTGAAAAACTCCTCGTTAACAAAGGAGGAAAAGGAGAAGAGTAAATTTATTTTGGAGTGCCTGAAGTAAATTATAGAACTTGCAAAAGGGTAGTTTTGGAAAACCACTGTAGCTTGGAGCCCCTCCATCAATTTTTGAGTGCGATTATCAATTCTTCGTACGAAAATCCTTGCAATTTTTTTTTTTTAAGTTACTTGAATTTTTAGTTATCGTTTCACATCACTCATCAGATACGCGTGTTTGTTTCCATATTCGAGTTTTATCAATAAAAAGAAAACGCTAAGGAAAAAAAAATGGACATGTAAGCTGACTTATTCAGCTTGTTTGCTTAAAAATGTTTAATGAAGAATGTTGCTAGCAATTATAGGTCTTTGCTTATTTTACTTTCTTATAGCAGACACCCAGATTAGCATGGGGTGTGTGTCGGACCCGCGATTTTTTTTTTTTTTTTTTGGGTACTTCGGAAATGCAACCCGTGACTTGCACAATGGGGCGTTACAACTATTATTCACCACGAAGATCCTTAAAAATCAAAATATTAGACCCCACTCAAGTAAAACAATCAATCAGGGCAGTAATTAATTATTTGACCTATTTTGTGGGCGAACAAAATGTAATTATTTGACCAGTTTGGGACAATTGATTCACTACTTTTCAACCGATGGGATTCAAAAATCAATCTGATTTGGATGGGTATTGAAATTTCTTTGGTTGAGAAGAGAAAACACACTTGTTTTCTTTCACGTTGGTGAGCAAATTAGTTATGCAATTGACACTATTCTTGAAGTCTAGATAAGCTTGTAATATGGTGTAGAGATTCTAGACACTACTATAAGTAAAATGAGTAGGTTTGACCTTAATAACTAGTTCTAGATAACCAACGGGGCTAGCTCAGTTGGTCAGGGCTCTTGCATCTCACTAGAAGATCAGGAGTTCGAATCTCCCTGTTTGCGTACAGGGACTTTTCCTTTCTTTGTTTCTCTCTTTGTTTCTACCATGTAACGAGTTTATTTCTTGTATTGATTAAGTTGTTGGGCTTGGTTGTCTCGTGGACTCTCACAATTCATGTAGTGTCCTGGGTTGGTACTTTGTACTTCATATGTGATGTAATTGATATCTTCTATCGTTGTGACAAAAAAAAAAAAAACTAGTTCTAGAGAAGTCAAAATTGTGCTCCAAATCTACCGTGGAACTCACGTGCATCACCTAGTTGCAGATACATCTATATGATCAGCGCAATTCTGTCTATATTTGTAGCATTGCTGTTATCTTACTTGCAAGTAAAATATACAATTTAGGGTTCAAATCCCTTAATCCGATTGTGTTGAATGTAATATCTGTCATTATACAATTGTTACCTCAAAATGGACTCGGTAACTCCAATAGTACAATTACCTCTATTTCCAACTCCTTTACCATTTGCTGTAAATAAACAAATTAGGATTCAAATCTCTATGTTCCTATTATTTTGGATTATGTCTCCCTTTCATCTTGAATATTACCTCAACATAATCCCAATCTTTATACTATATTTATTTTCCAACTCCCTTGCCAATTCCAACTAAATAAACAAATTAGGATTCAAATCTCTTCACTCGTATTGCGTTGAATATCGATCTGATCTTTCATTTTACAAGTTACGTCAGAATGGATTCGGTAACCCCAATAGAATTACTATATTTATTTCTTTCCAGCTCCCTACCATTTGCTACTAATTAAATAAACAAATTCATTAGGATTAAAATCTATTTTCTCCTATGGTTTTGGAATATATCTCTCCTTCATCTTAGAAGTTACCTCAGCATTATCCGATAGTATTCCAATATTTATTTCTGACTCCCCTCATCGTTATCCGATAAGTATTTCTATATTTATTTCCAACTCCCTTACCAATATTGCTAGTTAAATTAAGATTCAAATATCTTCGCTCCTCTTGTGTTGGATGGCTAGATCTCTTTTTATTTTAAAAGTTACATTAATAAAATGGATTCGATAACCCCAACATTATCACTATATTAATTTCCAACTCCCTTACCATTTGTTATATTACACAAACATTTAGGATACAAATCTCTTTGCTCCTATTGTTTTGCAATATGTGTCTCTATTTCATTTTATAAGTTATCTTAGAACAACTAATCCCAATCAGTTTATATCTCATTTTATATGTTACTACCTTGGAATATTTCCATTTGAATTCCTATATTTCGGGTTAAGTACCAACTGTATATATATAATCAATGTTGTGTCGTTAGCCATTACGATCACATTTTTTTGATTCATTGACTCCACCAACAAACAATAGTGTTGGGAGCTTGTCTGATGCATTGATCCATTCTTGCTGGCGCAAGCCCCAAGCTGTGGGAGAGTAACTGCAAGTCCAGACCACACATTACTTTCGAGTTTCGCCCAATACAAATTGAATGAAACTAAGATCTTATTCAAAGATATTTAAGCTTTTAAATACTGAATGTAAGTTCACGCTATATTTTTTGTCTTCTACCTATTGCAAAAATGCCCCTTGTTTCCATTAAAATACCATCCATGTCTCCCTAAATTATTAGTTGTTTGGCATTTTTAAAATTTTCATAATTTTTTAATTTAGTTTTTCATCGTAATTTTTGGATTGATAATTCGTCTCGACGAGAAAAATAAAAAAATACCCCTTGTTTCTGTTAAACCATCCATGTCTCCCTAAAATATTAGTTATTTGGTATTTTTTATTTTTTCGTAATTTTTTATTTAGTTTATTCCGTAATTTTTTGGATTGATAATTCGTATAAAAAAATATAAAAATTTGGAGTAAAGTTGGAAAAAGTTTATACAAGACAAAAAAAAAAAAAAAAACCAAAAATACCAGTTGTTTAGTATTTTTCATTTAGTGAACTTTTTTTCTTTTGGTCATAATTTTTTATGGGTGCAGTGTGCATGCTATGCAGAGGTTACATGGCCCACTCAGGATCCCTTTGTTTGATCCGAACCGTTCATTTTATTAATTTTATTGAGTATGTAGTCCACGTAAAAATTCAAGTTGATTGGACATGAGTAACAATTTGATCAGGCCTCCTTTGGGTAATAATCCAATAATCCGGATTATTGGATTATTACCCAAAGGAGGCCTCAGTGACCATTTAACTTACAGTTTTGTTAAAAAAAAAAAAATCACCTACAACGGTTTCTTTAACTATTTTGTTTCCATGAAAAATGCAGTCCGAAAACATAATTACCGAGGTCCGATGAACTTGAATTTTACTTGGACTACGTAGTCGACAAGACGAACAAAATAAACGGTACTGATCAAATAACGCGACCTCGGGCGTTTTATATTGCTCTCATCGAGACGAATGGTTAATCTTAAAAATATAACGTGATTTTAATAAAATTCAGAAAATACAATAATAAAAAAGCAGCATTTGTTTAGAATAAATGACTTGTCTTCAAATAAGTGCAAAATACCATTTATTCTGTTTAATCCATTTAGTCAATAGTGTGAACCCGCCCTAAGTAATTCAATATTACATTATGACACAACCTTTATTCTGGTTACCCACTATGTGCCGATGTGGGAATTGTCATTCACACACGTTCTAAAAAAATAGAGTGTTAGTAATAAATAAAATGGTTTTCATACTGAAACCAATCCTTTGGTTTGGAACTGGATGCCGTACATTTTAAGCTCTCATCTTCTATAAACATTCCAAAATCAACCTTTAAAGTAAAAAACATTGAAATCAAGTGTTGGTTTTGCATATTATCTATTAAACCAATTAAGCATAATACCAGACTAGCTGAAGCGTGGGTATATTTTGCTTTGTTTTGGTGAAATATATCGCATATTATTTTTGGTGAAAGATATAGCATTTGTGCGTCTACGAGGGGAAGAATCCCCAGTAACCGATGCAACAGACAACAAACAATATATACTTTCACAGGATACAACAGCCCAACTCTCAAGTTGTGTGTGACTCTTACACACTCTGCACAATAATGCTAGCGACACAATACTCCACCACAACACCAACCATAATAGCATGCATGACACTGCAAGATTGGTAATGAGAGAATAAACACTTTGAAACTATTTTGCAATCACCAATCATGCGGCGCCACAAAGACTGTTGTGATAGAGTACGTTGTGTTCCTTCCATTAGTAAATAAACAAGGAACTTAATTAAATATAACTTAAGTTTAATGTTAATCATGTGAATTTAATATTAAAATGAAACAACACTTGGTGAGAGGCATTTTTCTGCGAGTGCGTGTTTAGTTCCAATTGTTTATTATTGTCTTATTAGTTTCAGATATAAGACGATAAATAATGATAAAGCCAAAGAGACCCACAAATAAGCTCACCCATTGATTACATGCATTCATAACTTAGCCCCGTTCCACTAAATTTGAAAATTTTTTTTTTTTTTGGTTTTTTAGTTAGGGAAATGCTAATTGAAGCCCTTAGGGCTCAAGTTCCATAATGCGCATTATCTGTTTAACTGAAAGACCACCTTCTTTTAATAAAAGAATACGATCTTCATCCTCCTTAATGATTATCCTATTTGCCGGAAGAAACCGAACCTCCAATGTTGTCAACAACTCATGATTGTGGTCTCTCACAAATTGAGTGACTTGCCATTCTTGAGGGAAGATATCACAAGATTTTCTTAAAGTAATACGCATCCGAGCTTTGCATCCACATTTCACGGATATCCTATTTCTTTGCTCCTTTGATGGATCAAAAAGTTTCAAAGGCACTTTTCCTTCATATTGACAACAATAATCACGCCTTTTTACTTCTCCTTTTTTCTTGTCGGTGCGATATTTCTTAATTGAAAATCCATTTGCACACGCATATTTCTTATAGAAAATGAAAGCTTCTTCTTCACTAAGAAAACATCGACCAATGAAAGGCTCAATCTCATTTTCTACTAGATCATCTTTCTTTTTTCCAAATTCATTGAGCTCAATATATTCATGACAGTGCATTGAACCTCCAATTTCTTTTGGGTACTCATCAAGTTCTATCACCCCTTCTTGATCATTAGGAAGCTGGTTTAAGTCGATGTTAAAAATCTAATGTCACAAACAAAAACATAAAAAATGCATACAACATTTTCAACGGAAAATTGGATTTGGGTTCAAAAATTGTTATTTTTTCTTTTTATCTAAATAATTAGTTTCAATCCAAATTTGGATTGAAACATCACGAAAATTAAGGAAATAAAATCAGATTGGAAAAGGTTTGGGATACATTTAAGGGGAAGAGACCATTATAACAAAAATCAATTGCCAATCAAAAAAAAAAAAATAGCAATAATCAAGGCCATACCTGTTCACTGCGTTGTTCTTCGTCTTTTCTTCTTGACGATATGCTGGTGAAATGGTAAGGAAATGGAAAAGTGGCTTTTGAAATGGTAAAGTAGCTTTTTGGGGTATGTGAAAAGGTAAAGAACAACTGGGGTGGATTTTTTCCCGCCATCCAGACAACAGTGAAAGGGGTCATCAGACAAATGCATTTTTATATTGCATTTGGGTCCCACTTACCTTGAGCCCTAAGGGCTTCAATTAGCATTTCCGAGTTAGTTATGTGAGGAAATTAAATTGTCTCGTAAAACGTAAAAGGCTAAAAAACTCAAGAATTCATGTAATAGAACAGGACTTAAGAAAGGTTGTTATCTCAAATTGATACATGTGGGAAAAAGAGGTTAAGTTCAATATTCCTTTCAAGGAATCTAATTTCTCTTCAAAGTCGGTGGAAGAGAAAACGTTTTTAAATTTCATAGTTGGTTTCTAAAAAGAAAAAGGAAAAGGAAAAGGAAAGCTGTTTTCAAGCTGATCATGAGGAAAATAGATTCTTGAAATGTTGGTTTAACACTTGGAGCATTGAAGGTGTTTCATGAACATTTATGAGTTCATTTTTTTTATTTGTATTTATAAGGAGGTTACAAAGTACTCCCTCCGTTCCTATTTGTTTGTCCCACACACTCTCTCTTGCCTTTTTTTCAAATAAAAAAATTAAGTGCTTCCGTGTATCATTTTTCAATTTTTTTTGCACCAAATTAAAGTACACAATGAGTACTTTAATTCGGTGTAAAAAATTTGAAAAATGATACACGAAAATACTTTATTTTTTTATTTGAAAAGTGGCACGACTTTTCGTAGTGGACAAACAAATAGGAACGGAGGGAGTAATTGTTAATATTTTCTCTATATACTAATTACATTGAATTGAGAAGTTACAAACTTCATCCATGTGTTAAAAAAAATAAAAAATAAAAAAACCTTCTTTTTAAAAATTGTACCATGGGGATTCGACCTCATGATCTCATGCTTGTAAGCATTACCAACATCCACTGAGGCAATCAATTGTACAGTGGTCTTTAAACTTATTTTTGACAAAGGTTTAAAGAAATTTTTGAAATGTGGGGGTTCGAAAGGAACTAAATTAGTCTCTGATAATTTTAACGGCATATACGAGTTATTTGAAAAGGCTCTTAGTAGTGAAAAGACTACCGGCCTTGTGATCGGAAAGGAGAAAAGAATCTCGAGAAGGAAACAAATGAAGTGGGGTATGACTAACCACACGAGGAGAACACATGACGGTTAGTAGATGCTTAGACTACTAGTCATGTGAAGGAAAAGATGTATAAGAACTCTGAAAGCGTGCATTTCTATTTATGAAATGAAGAAAAAAAAAATGGTTCCATGTGGGGGTCAAGATCACTGGCCAACATGAGGCAAGAAAACATTTTATAAGACTCGAAATGAAAGTGGGAAGTGCGATGTTGGTAAACAAAGACAATGGTTCCTAGTAGATTATTGGGGCTACTGGCCACAATATGTAGTTCCTAGTAGAAGGCTACTGGTCACTAAAATTAGTGATTCCTAGTAGAGGGCTACTGGCTACCGAGGACGGAAATTGTCAAATTCCTTGTAGACCAAGTTTATTTGATGGGTCTAAAATATATGTTGCTCCGATTCAAAAGAAAGGACCAAACTCATTTTATGAGTCCAGTATCTAAAAAAAAAAGACATTGTTGCATCGATTGATTTTGGAACATGTGGGTTCGATGTTGCCTCGATTTATATTGATCAAAGTACATGTACTAGATCCAAAGCATATATATTGCCTCGAATCAATGTGGCTTTCGGTGAGAGAATTTGATTGATTGTTTAGTTACCTCGAATCGATGTTGCTTGCGGTGAAATAATTAGATCATTTTATGGATCCAAAAATTTATGTGTTGCTTCGGTCGAAAACAAAAGGACTTGGTGGGGTCCTGAACATCAAATTTTTTGATGAGTCTCTCGGAAAAATGGCATGCTAGAAAGGAAGTGTAATATGCTATATGCATAAAGGTTAGTGCTGAGGCTAATCGGATTAAACATCGATCAATTTGAAGCCTATAAATTAGTCATCACAGTGGACACCCAACCTTTGTGATTGGAGATCCCATGAAGAAGGTTCAATGGGTAACAACGAAATGTAGGTTGACTAGAAAGATCACGACATTTTTATGGGGTATCCCTAGTCCCATTCCTATGGTGATAGTGATCTTTTTTGTGACGCTTGAGGAAGAGTTTAACTCTGAATGGGTCCGAGGCAGGTATTCTGCGGGGTATTGGTCACAAATAACCCTGAAGGTCTCACCTAAGTGAGTGTGGTAGTGGGGTCGTTACTGTGGGAGATTAGGCTACTCCCTAAAGACACTCATGATACAGGATACGTGCGCATGACCGTAACGCGCAAACCCGACTAGAATCAAAATGAATTGCCCGTACTGTGTGTGGGGTAAGCAGAAGTTTGGCTCAAGGACCCAGTTCAAGACATTTAATTCACTGTGGCGCCTTCAAACGGAACTTACTTTCACTAAGTGTAGGTTCAAACCCGGAAGGTACCTACACCCATTGCGCAGTAAAAATGCTCGCATATTATATATGTTGCTTTTATATTTCGGAAAGATTTTAAAATCTTGTGGGGGATTGTTAGAAAAAGCTTTTAAAATCTCTTTAAAATTATTTATTGTGTCTAATTATATTTGATTAATAAAAGGGTGGTTATTGGATATAAATATTGTAATTCCCACACATATAATCATGGGATTTTATGCCCTATATTAGATGGTATTTATAGGGTTTTATATTATATAATTATTGGAGTATTAACTTTTTACCTATATATATGGATGTTGGAAACCACAAGGAAAAAAGAGAGTTTTTCACTTCACAAAATTATGAAGTTTGTGTGTTATTTTACAAGCTAAGTGATATAGTTTTGAGCATACGGGCGATTCTTGATTCGTGTGGAAAGCTTTAGCTGCACACAAAGCTTCCGTGAATGATTGTTGTATCTTAGGAGTGGAATGTCACACAACTCGGTGCAAGCGGGGACATATCTTCTCTTAGGAGAGCGTTTAACGCGTGCCTCGATCACAATAAGTTTTCCTATCTCTCTTACTTTATATTTGTAGTATAGTTATATTATTTGTTTGTTATGTCGTTATCTCCATATATATAAGTTTACAGAAATTCTAAATAGCTACATTAACCAATTGATTAACTCAACTTCAATTACCACTTACGTTGTTAACTTCTGCGATTAGACATTAACAAACAAATGCACTTATTTAAATTTTAATCATTTGAATTTAATATTAATAGCTTTAAATCTCCCTCTTAATAACTTTATCATCAAAGTTTTTCTTTTTTTTTTTTTTTTTTTTGGTAATACGGAAACTTAAATAGAAAGGGAAACCAAGTTTTATCTGGCTTATTTTTCTTGTCAAAGTTTTTCTTATTGGTATATGCAATTAATAGATCTTTTATATTACATTGCGTATAATTGTTTTTTTTGGGTAAGTTTGCGTATAATTATTTTTATTTCTTATGTTACTTTTCTAAACTTATCCTACGCTGATATGTACCCGGATTGATACACAACACCTATCCCTCTCGACACCCACGTCTGAGACGGTGCCTTGAAGTAGGGAGGTGAAAAGTGCCACCACCGGGTCTCGAACAAAATAATTTTTATTACAAGAACAGTGTTATTTATCACAACACGTGTATTTTGATTAGTGGTAAGTCGATGAAAGTGTTTAATTTTGGGGTATCAATATATTGCTAGATGGTTACCTTCCAAAAATGTGTATCCTTTAAGTTATTAAAAATAATTAATTTAGAATGATTGTACTTTTTCTTATACACTAATTACGATCCCACCAACGGTAACGATAATTCACTATCAAAAAACTTCTAATTTTCGGATAAATAAAAAAACACTTCCGTACATGATTTCTTACATTTCTTGATACAAAATTAAAGAACTAATTGAGATTTTTATCCAAAAATTGCACGTCATTTTATATGAAACTATCTTTGTGGGACGGAAAGGGACAATATTGATTTTGGGTATCAGTGTACCCCCAAGTCGAAATCCTGACTCCGTCCTGGCCCATATAATCTATACGTTGTCGGCGTCATGATTTCGATAACACCACCACTGGATCAACTTAATATGCCCACTAATTTACACAACCAAAAGTATGTACCTAATACCTCAAATATTGATATTAATAGGTAAGAAAATGTTGCAAGGAACATTAGGAGAATATATCACACCATGGAATGTCAACTTTTTGTATATATTATTTGTGCAAGGAAGACGTGGCTATTTAATTGATTAGAAATTCTGGTTATTTATAACAATTAAGTGCATATCATAAGGTTAGCTAAGAGGCAAAATTATGAAGAGATTAAATTCTTCCACCTCGGGTGGGAACTCCATTGTTTCCGCCACCCATTATGAGCTCCACTGTGCTTTCAGTACATTAACATGTTCATCTTATGGAATCCGCGGAGTAGTATATTATCAAATAATGTAATTCTAATGACTTGAATACAATTTCTTTACGGTTATGTCATATAGGTGGTGGCGTGCTTCATCACGTTCCACATTACTAGTTGACCTCAATATTATATATGATCTTAAAACCAAGTATGACAACATTTTTTTGTACGTTGATATATATTATATTCATTTGTTACTCTACGCGTACAATAAAATTTTACTTTTTAAATAGCTTTATTTGCTTGATTTTATTGTTGGCTGTATTAGATGGTGCAAGATCAATTACTTAATTGATAAGTGAAAACTAAAACAAAATCACATCGATGAATAACAATCTAAGAGTAATTATTTGGTGTTTTACTCGTAATTATTTGGTACAAAATAATAAGGTATTAACAATAGACTATCTAGGTATGCTTAAACACTGGGCACTTTAACCAAAAAATGGGGAAATCTCTAACTATTTAAGCTTGCTGAACTAGATACACCTATTAATTGCAATTTTTTAGAGGCGATCGAAATTTTTATTCTGCCATTTAAGTGTTGACTTTTAGGTGGCCCACACTTTGTGTGACAAAGAAGGTACCATGTATACAATAAGTACTCGTTCCGGTGATATTGGCTTAAGAATTTTTTTATTTTGTTTTCCGTAAATATTTTATTGTGTTTGTTACTTTTGCGTTAAACTTTTGCTGGTTATAGGTTCGTCTCGGCGAAAGGAATCGAAATTGGATAAAATTATGACTTTTACCCAAATATTTTGGGAAATGTCCAAGAAAATACAGTTGAAGCCGACTTAAGCTATCTTTTCATACTTTTTCTTGGGTAAAGACAAAAATAAAAATTCCTTTAGCCAATGGCACTGGGCGAGCTCTAAACAGCAACCGGATAGAAGAAAAAAATTCTAGTAAAATTGTTAGCGAGTTGAGTGGAGTCTATAGATATAAATGGTTTGAATACCAATACAGGTTTGGTCTCTAAAATTATAAATATGGTCAAAATGGTCCTCATCACAATAATCTTATCTTGCTCCTAATTCTTTTAGGGAAGCAATTTCCACACACCTTTTTCTTCTGTATTTTAGTTAAGGAGTGTCAATATCAATTTGGGGAGTGTGAAAATCAATTACCCTCTTTTAAATAAAGCTGGTCCACCAATCAATAATATTATCTTGCTCCAAATTCATATAACATTTTGGCAAATGTTAGTGCCAAAACTGTTTTTGTTAGTGTAAAAACTCTCAGTGCATAATAAATACTTTGAAAAGAAATTTTTGAGACAAACCTATTATGCACTAGAGTTTTGGCACCAACAAAAACAGTTTTGGCATTATCACCACCCAACATTTTAATAACATATGTTAAAATATAGGCACCTTCACGCAAAAATAGAAAACAATGTAGACATACAAAAAGTTTGTGTCAAAAATCATTTCCTTTTCAATATATGTGATATTTTGAGAGATTTTTCAATGATCTTGGAACACTGTCATGTGGTGCCCATGTTCCTAGCCTACTACATATATATTGGTTTGGGGGTCCTACATTTTACCTTGATGGTAAAATAATATACTTCCTTCATCCCAAAATTCTAGTCTATCTTTCCATTTTTGAATGTCCCAAAAAAATATTTGTCCATTTTAAGTAATCAACAATGAAGAAATATGATACATTTTTCTTTTTTTGCCTTTCTACCATTTTTTAAAATTCAACCACAAAAAGGAAAGAAAGTACACTGAAGTACATAAAAGTAGATCATTGAATTTCAATAAGAATGGTAAATTTAAAAATGATATTATCTTAAAATGTCGGAATCTCATAGCAAGACAAAAAATTTGAAATGAAGGGGGTATGTCATTGTGGACAAGCCTGAGACAACAGGTGATTAAAAAAAAAAAAAAAACATGACGGGCACTAATTAAATGGGCAACTTGTTCAAAAGTCCTAGGCAAAGAATTTGTAACCCCGTTAATCCACCAAACAAGTTTATAACCTATCCAGTCCTAACGATGTCATCTTCATTCATTTTTATTTTTTTTTTACCATAAAAAAGTTTGTACCCTAAGAAAGTGCCAAAAAAGTTTGTGCCCTATAAAAGTGCCTAAAACCCTAGGGTATCCTACGAAAGTGCCTAAAACCATAGAACAATTAACCCTAATTAAATAAGTTGTCCTCTTTTCAAAAAAATTAAATAATTTGTTCTTGTACTCCTTTTATATTTTGGAGCAGTGCTATAGATACCGACCATAGTGGTTACAGATATTGTACATACAGCTTGTGGAGCCCACTAAAGAGTCCCACAAAAATAATTTGTTCATTAATTACGTATATATATATAGAGGAACTCTCCTGTCCGGGACCCTTGGGTCCGGATCTCATAGTTCCGGATCAAATTTTGACGATCGGAGCTGTCCAATGTGTTCAAAAGGTGTTTTCCAAGGCCCAAACGGGAAATCTTAAAAAAAAATACCGGGAAGGGCTTGATCCACACAATTTTGTAAATATGCGAGTTTTGCGAAAAGCTGCGTGGATCAAGCCCTTCTTGGAGTATTTTTTTGAAGATTTCCCGCGTGGGCCTTGGAAAACATCGTTTTGAACATTGACGGAATTGATCGTCAAAAATATCGGGAAGGGCTTCAAAATGCTTCAAGGGATTTAGGGATATGACGAGAGAGTGTGTATATATATATATATATATATATATATATATTGCGGTTCTAATTAGGTTTTTTTTTTTTTATCAATTCTGACTTCTGAAGGAAAATTGAAATATTGAATCCACCACTTACAAATATCCAATTGCATTGATTTTTTTTTTCAAAATCACTTAAGAAATATTTTTAAAATTAATGAACGGATCAAGTTATTTGTGTGGGGCAACTTTTTTGCGGGTCCCACAGGCAGTTTACAATTTTCGTCGGTTCCCGTTGGTTGGAAGGTTCCTCCGGAAGGGAAGTGGGCCAAGCCCTTCTAGAATGGCAGAGTGCGCGCACCTGACCGGAAAATACGCTCCCTAACGGCCCCCAAATGGTCCGTGTTTTAATAATGACATCCTAGTACTATGTCGTTGGTTATGTGCCACTAAGATATGTTAGACACGTGGCGGACTTATAATAGCCCTGCTGGCACGCGTCCCAAGACATTCAAAGGTTGGACGGTCCGAAATTCCGAATACATCCACTGATTCTGGAATCTTCTTGATAACTTTTTACTTTAGAGAAAAATAATCTTCAAAAAAATAATTCTCTCTTTGATTTTTAAGAGTTTTGGGAAAAAAATTTCTTTTCATTCTAGAAAGTTGGTAAGGAGTAGTAGTCCTGGTGAATCATGATGCTTAGGTCATGTGGAAAGGAAAAAAGTGCAATTTGCAATTGGAAAATTTGATTTCCCAACATCAGGCATTTGAAGAAAGTGTTCTAATCAGTAGGCATGTCCATGGATCGGTTTTGGATGGATTGGATTGGTTCCCAAACCCATCCGCTGCTTGTCACGGTTTATCGTATTCTTCATTCGCCCCCGTCTGTGGGTGAGGCACGGTTGGGTCGGTTTAGTTGCGGATCAGACGAATGACGGGAGTGGAGAATGGTTATTGGGCGGATCGGGCAATCGAACCCAAACCGAATCTGCCAAAACTAGAATATTAGGATCCACATCCATCTGTAAGATACTTCGGGTGGGTTTATGGACGATTCGGTTTGGATGGATCTGTTGACCCGTTGGACACCCCTATAGTACTAATCATCAAGCCAAACCATATCTTGTTATCTTAAGGAAACTATACTTGTATTTTTCCTTAGTTTATAATCAATTTGTTCGGGTTAGCTTGCGCGCACCTCGACTAATTCCGGAGCTCTGGAGATAACGACTGGACATAACCTGATTCCGTATAATATAGATCAATATTACACAGTTGACACTTTGGCGAAAATACAGGATTTGTCTAATTTCTCCTGGGTGTTCAGCTGAAAAGACATATAGTTGGTTGAGTTTTCTGTTAAACTATCTTAAAGCTCTTGGGCTTGTTCGATTAACAAGTTTAGTTTAGTTTTGTTTAGTTTTGATGATGTAAGTAGGTGTAATAAGTGGAGAGAGATAGAGAGAGAAATGAGAGAAATGATGATGTAAGCAAACCAAAACAGGACCAAAACAGGCCCAAAACTGTTAATCGAACATGGCCCTTGTAATTAATGTTTGTTGGCTTCTTGGCAACAACAACATTGAGTTTTGTTTATTAAAAAATAAATAAAAGAAGATTCTTGGAGGTAGGTTAAGTTTGTAAACAATATTAATTTCTCTCAGAATAATAAAAGAAATTAAATATGTCAAGAAACGTGAAACACTCGGCACTAATTAAATAAGGTGATAAGGAAATTAAAAACTCAAAAGTATTTAAAATATTGGTTAGGAAATAACCATCTGGTCTAAAGATATTCCATGACAGCTTGAGCTAGGCAATGGTGTAGTGAACTATAAGATTAATTTTTTTTTATCAAGGTCATAACTATTAATTAAGCAGTAAACTACTACTAATCCACATAACGCAGTTCAAAATAATAATAATCCACATGTGGCATACATATATATGTACAGAGGAAGTTATGAATAATCAATCAATCAATCAATATATACTCTATAGAATTGTGTTTTGCCTAAAAAACGCTCCAAATCCCAAATCCTAATTTTCTAGAATTTTGTCTTTTTTAATTTTTTGAAATTGAGAGAGAGGGGGAGAATAAAGTAGAGGAGTGGGGAAAAGGAAGGTGAGAGAGAGATACGCGTGTGTGTGTGTGTCTGTTCGATACACGAGACCGGGAAAAATGAAAAATACCAATGTGATTTTTTATTAATTAGCGTTTGTCTACGTTCAATACACGACTACCGGAAAAATATCAATGTAATTTTTTTCTCCGTGCATCGAACGGGTAGTGAATGCATATGGTTGTGTTTTACCTGATTCTAATAGAATTAAAGTACTTTGATATGAACTCTTATATACCAATGAGAGCGTTTGATGTACCTATCAGTCAGGGTTGAAGCAAATGGCACTGCATTAGGAAAAGACCTCTCTCCCATCCCAAACGGCAACCAGACTTCAATAAATTCATTATTTTTTTTATAATTCAAGGTGTCGGTGCCAATTTACGCAAACTCCACTATTTTCATTTTCATGTGAGACTATTTAATAATTAAATTCATTTGATTGGAAATGTAGTATAGTATCGACTTTATGTAGCTACGTATATTTGCACTCCTACCTGTCGATGGAAACAATAAACATAAGCGTGAACAATATCTCGTAATCAACGAAGCTAGCCTGCAAGTGTAAACAACACCCTTTGATGAGTCGATTTCTGGTGTGATCAGTCTCGGTTACCTACAAAAGATAACTTAGGCCTCCTTTGGGTAAAAAAACCATTGTGGTTTATTTTTCGTCTTTATTCACAAAACTTTAAGTTTGACTAATAATTTTATACTTTTTAGATTTCTCTCGTAGAGAGGAGCCAAGATACCACAACAAATCGACCGAAAACTAACAAATGCAAAAAAAAATTGAATAAGGACAAAACCAAAAAAACCAAAAAACCACCAAAAAACCAGTTTTTTCAATTCACCCAAAGGAGGCCTAATTAATACCGGTGTAGTGCCAACCAATATCCCTCCGATGCCTAAGTCAGTGTATTTTGGTGGGAAAAACAGGGTAAATTAAACTCACGCTAGTACAAGTGACAGAGAATTGTTACCTATCTCTGTTGCATAAGGATTGATTATATAAGTGATTTAGGGGGTAGAGTCCCTTTAGGACTAGATTCTTGGCTCGTTAGGTGTTGGCAAGGATGACACATTTATAAGGGCCTGTTTGGGAGCCGTGTTTTCACATTTTCCCATTTTGCTTTTTGAATGCTGGGTGTTTGGCCGACTGAGAAGGAGAATTCATTCTCCAGAACTCGTTTGCCAAATTTGACGTTAGAGGCAAAATCTCAGAGGTTTGGATTTTGCAGACTCACAGAGAAGGACGAAGATGGGTTTTGGCCCTTTTGGGTTATAAATGGTGGAGAGAGAGAGAGAGAGAGAGAGAGAGAGAGAGAGAGAGAGAGAGAGAGAGAGCGAGAGTGCCCTGTGGGTAGGTCGGGTAGGCCAGTAAATTTTTAAAATGGGCTTTTTTTAGGGCCCCAAGTATATAGGTTAGTATAGGTATGGGTTTGGTTTGATCCAATATTGTTAGAGCCTTAGAGGCCCACCAAAATCACTTATTCACTTAAACCCATTTGATTTTTTTAGGCCCAACCAACTTCCATCTTCCCTCTTTAATTATTTTTTGAGGCCCACCGATTGAATGCTTTTTTTTTTTTTAATTATCAAAATCAAAACTGTGAAAGACTTGAAAGAGAGAGACTTAACTGGTCAGTGGTCATTCGGTGAAAATTCAATAAGGAAAAGGGGAAAAAGGGGAAAAACCAAACAAAAACAAAATCTCTCTCTCGATCTCTCTGCCCCTTTGAAGCTCCGGCAATAAACGGAAGCGTCGGGGGAACTCTCGTAAGGCGAAACTAGTACTCTAAGGTCACGACTCCCTACTCAGTACTCTGTACTCACGCAGAACCGAGTCAAACTGCCAAAGCCAAAGGTTAACTTTAAGAAGCCAAGAAGGTAATCTACTAGACTTAAGACTTCTTTAGTTCTATCTTGTTTCTTCTACAGTTTAATAGTTTATAGATTAACATTTGTGGGAATCGGGATTGTGTGTCTGATGATCCCAATACATTAAACTTTGTTTAATAGATTAATAGTTTAATCGGGATTGTGTCATTGTGTGTTTAATAGTTTAATAGATTATGTGCATCGGATTATGTATATTTTGGCGCATCGAAGTAATAGTCTTGTATGTGTATTTCCAGTTCCGAACTTTGTTTGAAATTTACTTAAGATGTTGATCTTTGTTGCAATAATAGTCTTGCTTACTTTTCTAATAGAAAAAAAAAAATTTATATGAAGGGCCTCAAATTGAGGATAGGGTTGGGGACTCGAGAAACACAGGGCCGGGCCAGAGAGAGAGAGAGAGGAGAGAGAATACTTGTACCAGTGTTTTTTTTTTTTTTTCCCGTTTGATAGGATCAGAAATCTTAAATGGGTTTGGGGAGAAATGCATTGATGCAATTACCAAAAACGAAGAGCAAAAAGAAGAGAAATTTTGTCTGGAGGGGTGAAGCATTAGCATGAGACCACTCTTTATTTTTTTACAAAGAAGGAAGATAAAAATATTTTATAACATAGTTTATAAACAAGGGCAAAATGGTAAAAAAAAAACCATAACTCATTTTCATCATGTTTCTCCCAAACACTACTACTTTTGTAAAATGCATTCTGTACATTTCTCTTAAACACTCCTCTCATATTCAAAATTCATTCTGATCATAATCTGAAAAGTCAAAAAGTTAAAAATGAAAAACTGAAAAGTAGACTCCCAAACACCCCCTAAGTCCATTAACCGGAGCCCTCCTATCTTGTCGCGGAAGGAGCCTTGATGAGGGTTGAAGTCCATAGCTATCACCGTGGGAGTTTAGGTAGCGTAAGAGAGTTCTAGCTTACCTGTAAGTCTTGTTTGATATATGAATTCTGAGATCCATAGTTATCCGGTGTGTTTCGGGATGAGAGGCAGAGCAAACCAGTTAAGGCCGAGCACATTATTTGGCTGAGCCGAGCAAGTCTGGTCGATTTTATACCTATTACCCTCCATTATATTTTTTTTTGGCTAACTTACCAAGTTACCATTATACTCAGTTTATCAGTACACATAACCTGTGATGAATATAACCTACCCTCAAGTTCATGCATCTGTGGGTTGAATATATAAGTTGCAACATGCCAACATATATACATCAATACATATGTATTCATATAGATATATACATATCTATATGTCGAGATGTATGTCAGAACTAGTAATAGTTTTTTTGGTTGCCCCCACATCAATAGGTCTTTTATGCTTTGCGTTGTGGACATGATGGACAGGGCCAGTCCTAGACTCCTAGATAAGCCTAACAAGGCCCGAGCTTAGGCAACTCCCATCCTGGGGCAACAAAAAAAAAATACTAAAATTATAACCAAGTGTGTAATAAATACTTAAGTTAGCACATGGGAATAGTGATGAACTTTGGAGCCCCTTCATCTTCTTACTATTATTTTTTTACTCACACTTGCTTAAGTCTCCATACTAGAAAATAGTAGTAATTGTTTTGTGAATACTTGAGAGTCGGTCTAGGAAGGAAATTAGGAGTGGAGGAGAATTTCGGTAATAAATTAATTAGAGAAGAAAATTGTCAAATAGTTGCTTTAGATTTGACATTTAAGTTTGAATTAAAAAAATGAGTTTCACATATTTATTCATTCATACACACTCTCTATATATACTTCATATGTCTGTGTTTGTGCCACTTTTCAACGTTTATATATTTCAATTTATAATGTTTTTTTATGATTTTAAAAACTTTAAATTATAGAACTAATTGAGATCTATCAAACAAGATCCATATTTCATGTTTTTTGAGATTCATATTAAAAGATACTTATATTATAATCAATTGAAAAGTGACACAAATTCCCAAAAAAGACCAACAAACATGGACAGATGGAGTATAAGCTTTCTTTCCATATGAGCCTCTCTCTCTCTCTCTCTTTCAAAACACAATCTACGATGAATTAATGGAAGTTTCGTTCTTTCTATATAAGTAGCCGATCCAGGCCTCAAGATTTCATGTGATCTACAAATAGAGATTTGGCTTTTCCTTCATTCCACTAGATTTTATTTCGGAGTTTTTTTCCCTCGAACCCTCGAATTTTCATTCTTTGAAATTTTGAAATCTCAAATTAATTTGATTTTTAAGACTTTTTTTGTTTTGGGAAAAAAATTTCTTTTCATTCTAGAAAGTTGGTAAGGAGTAGTAGTCCTGGTGAATCATGATGCTTGGATTGATGATTCACCAATCCGTACATCTATACTCTACCCACCAATCCGTTCAGAATATTAACGTGCAATAACTTGTTGATGTCTTCAAGTCCCAAGCCATCGAGGTTTCTGGATAAACATCACCAATCACCGTATCCACCTAATTTGGATAACATAACATGGCAAAATAGTAGTACTAAAGTAGGATGGGATTTTAAAATGACTGAGAAATTCTTATCTTAACATGCTTTTAATACAGACAATTGGCCAAAACGCCAAGTTTGAGGCTTTAAAAAGTGTTTAGTTCAATTTAACTTAGTTTAAGGTTTTTAATTTTTTTTTTTTTTTGATCAAAAGGTTTTCAATACATTAATAGAGAATTTTTGAGGATTCAAGAACAATATATACTAGACAAAAATACCCTTAATGAACCACTACCACTCAGGCGCACTGTGTAAAAAAATGTGGAATGTCGGGTCTGGAGCTTTCCCACTCGGTGGGAAATGGGATGGACGTAAAAAAATGCGGTAGACAACTATTTCATGGGAAATGAGATTCATGGGAATCAGCTTGGTGATGAGAGAGAAACGTGGAATGGGTATGACAACTATTAATTGATGGTTGATGGTTGTCCTTTTGGTATTAAAGAATTAGTTTGTTTCATATTTCCATGATTGACACATATATCATGTTCTTGTCGAAGAAAGACTCTTATTGATATTCGGGTGTTTGAATCTGTAGTGTGAATTGAAATAAACAAAAATCCTAGTGGAAGTGAAATCTATGGAATATATTACAGTTTAATCGGTTTAAGCTTTAATTAATAAACGACGGTGCTGGCCACAAAATATTATCTTAATTACTCACTTTGTGAGAGAGGGCAATGTGCGATTAAACCCTCCATAATGCGTTCTATCTCAATTCAGGACTGTCCAAAACACTTTTAGAGGGCCGAGATGCGCACTGAGTGACAGTGGCGACTCTAGGAGTTCGGAAGCATGGGATCAATATTAGGAAACATCAAATACTTTTATCAACAATAAATCAAAGAAAAAAAATCACAGTAATGACAACTAAAAATCTTGTTCCAACAAAAATCACGTTTAAAGCTCAACCTAGCAAGACAGATCAACCTCTCATTATCAAAAGAACAAAATGAGTGACAAGAATTCAAATAAACTACACAAAGAAACGACTTTTTATGAATTTTTAAGAGTTAACCAAAGTTGTCACCACCAAATTTATGGGGTTCACTTATGAATATTTTAAAAAAATTAATATAATAATAGTATTTTTTTTTTCCGTGGGATCGGCTGACCTCAATTTCTATAAGGTGGAGTCGTCAGTGCTGAGTGGTACCCAGTCGGCACCCAAATTTTTCTCCTAAAGGATAGCCCAAAACATAAAGGTCTCTCCAATTTATAGCCACGTTTTGTTCACAAGGCACATATAAGTTGATAGGAGAGGCAAGCCTCAAACCCAACAGGTTTGGTTGGTCCAGAAACTAAGTTCATCTTTTTTACAGTTTATGTCTGAACCAATTTACGCATAACTTGATTAATATTTGGGAGATCAATTCCAATTTAGGGGTTTCAATTCGCAATTTTAATATGTCCAGTTACAATTGTACTGTATCTCCGTTTACTAATCTTTTATTTAATTTTGTCATGTTTAGATGGGAATTATATTTATCTAATTCCCAAGTTCACAAGGACCGCAATTATATTTTATTAATTGAATAAATGCCGTAATGCAGACAGGAGGAAAGATTGAGTCTCACTTAGACAGGAGATCTCGAAACTATCTTTTTCTAGGATCACGATGGTTGAGCGCAAAGGCATCCATTTTTTTTCCAAACAGAATAACAATTTCATTAGAAAACGATAAAAAAAAAAAATATTTACATCAAGAAAGACATCCCCGAGCCGTCCATCACCGAGCACGGACACCCAGATAGGACAACATTCATGCTGTCCCCCCCAAAGGAACAACATGCACCCCGGATCCGACATCCCCTTCACTAGAAAGAAGATCCCACACCCACAATGGAGGAACTGCTCTCCGCGAAGGACAAGACAGCATCTGTGTAGTTCCCAATTTGAGCTGTCCTAGCTCGACAATGGACAGCTCGGACAATGCCCTGCCGCAACACCTCGCTTGCCGAGGTCATACAATGACATTCATTGAGCCCATTGTCTTGTTAGGAGGGCTCTAACATCATTTATGCTTTCCACAATTACAAGAGACCAACAATTTTGAACAAAGCAAAGTGTAGGATTCTCTATTAGGACAGAGGGGAGGTGCTGCCAGCGTGCTGTGCGGCGGCTTTAGGCGCCGTGCCGGCATCGTTTCGACGATCGGAAACGTCTACCGCGTAGAGCTCATCGAGTACTACAACTCCACCGAAAATCAATTCGATCAGATATTTGTTAAGTGCATTATCGGAATGCATATAACTTGAAAAAAAATCAGAACATATAAAACTTGAAACACTGGATGAAAACTATTGAACCCATTTTTTTCAAGTTATTTTAGTTCCAATGAGGGACTTAACGATATTCGATCGAGTTGATTTTTGGTGGAGTTGTAGTACCCGACAAGCTCTACGCGGTGGACGTTTCCGATCGTCGGAACGATACCTGCACGACGCCTAAAGCCGCCGCACAGCACGTTGCGCAGCACAAAGGCTGCGCATCACTCCCCCTCTGTCCCTCTATTACACACTTATTATTTTCATGTTGTTTATTTCCATTATCTAATGAATTTCTTACCCTTTGCAAGAAGAAGGGACCGCAATTATTGATTTGAAAGGTCAACTCCGGTAAAGTTTAAGAAAGCAACGATAAGATTTTGATGTTAATATCTATCTATATATACATAGGACATTTGTCGAGAAAGCAACAATAAAATTTTGCTTCAAAGCTAGACAAGGACAGTGATAGATGTAGAACATCTTAACGCACCGTTTTAATTTAGTAATGTCGTGTGGAAGCAGATATAACTCACATCTGACAATGGATGTCATCCTTATAGTAAATTGGCCAAATTAATTACTTATGAGAAAATATTGCCAATAAAAATATCGTTTTGTTTTATTTCAACAAAATTATGCTTGTTTTTCAAATTTTAAAGAAATAAGTTTTTCAAAACCCCTTTTTGAGGAGGTTTTTTTGTTTTTAGTGGACTTTTAGCTTTATAATCTTTATCTAAGTGTATACTTACTATCTTTGATATGGATTTGCTTTTCAATATAATTTACTTATGCATTGAAAATAATCTAGCCTAACGTATTAAAAATATGAAGCGTTTTGTATTTATCTTCGAATGAAGTTCTACTTTTGCAAAAAAAAAAAAAAAAAACTTTGTTTTCTTTCGGGGCATGCCTAATACAACAAATATCATATAGAATTTTATTCTCCGAGTAAACAAAGTTCTTGAATTCTATATGATAAGCGTTTTCATCAAGATCTTTACAAATGAAAACGCCTATCATAGTAGAATTTTATTCTCATATAAAGTGTGAGAGCCTATCATATAGTCTATGGCAAATGTCGATGTCATATGTGATTTTTACTCATCCTATGAAGATGAATTTTGAGGTCATAAGAATAAACTAGATCGTGTTGATGTTGCTCCATTAACTCAGAACTAGGGATGACAAAATGCCCCGCTCGCCCCTAACCCGCCGCACCCCGCCCCGCCCCGATCGGAAGGGCTTTTTTTTCAAATTTTTGGGTACCGGGGTGGGTACGGGAGGAAATTAGAAAAACCCGGGTGGGGTCGGGTCGGGGTCGGGTTGATAGTACCCTGCCCCGTTGCCCACCCCAAAGTATATTTATATGTTAAATTATACTTTTACCTTAATCTAATAATTATTATACTAATGATATTATGTTTTTATCCTAATTTTGTTATCATTCTACTAAAAAAACTTACATTCTTACCTTAATATTTTAACCATCACACTAAAATATCACTTTATTTATAAGTATTTACTTTTATTTTGCTTTTAAATTAACAATTTTTTAAAATATCTTCGAAGCGGGGCGGGTAAACCCGTCTCCCAATCGGGGCAGGAACGGGGGTACGCAAAAAAAACCCGATAGGGATCGGGTCGAGTTAATGTGATAATTTTTGGGTCGGGGTCGGGTATGCCCAAAACCCGTCCGCCCTGCCCCATCGCCATTCCTACTCAGATCAGAACTAGAACCTCAGACACAAAATACCATCGGGCTAAACCCCAAGGTATAGAAGTGGTCAACCCACTTCAATTTAGTTTGATCTGTTTGGGTTGTGGCCCATATCTAGTGTCCAAAAATAACTAAACAAACAAAATGCCAACCAAAGGCCTAAATGGCCTAACCAACCTTTCTCCTAATCTCAATCCAAGAAGCCAATTCCAAAGCAAAAGAAGAAGAAGAAAAGAAACCCAACACAATGCTCACAGCTGCAAGGGCAGTGAGCTCCAAATGCCCTCCATTTCCATACCCTATTACCTTCCGCGGCAAAACCCACATGGATTCCCCTCCTAAAACCCTCGTTGGCTGCACATTCTCGAGGTCTTCTTCTCTCTCCTCTCCCATACAAGTAGAGAGAGAAGAGAACGGTGGTAATTGTGATGCCTCCGTAATAAGCCTCCAAGAATGGCAGAGTTGGGGCACTGCCTCTCCTTTGCCGGCCATGGTTGCAGAGATTGTTGAAGATTTGAGGGATTTGGAGAGAGAGATGGGACAGTTGAGCTTCGGTGGTCTTGGTGGTAAAATCAAAGTATTGCATTTGACTCAATTTTTGTATTGCAATTTGTATTTATGTCTGCCTGTGTACACATATATCTTCATATACTGCACGCCTGTGCACTCGCGATACGTGTACAAATGGTGTTATGCAAAAGATGGAAGGAGGAAAATCTTGAATTGAGATTAATCTATATTGAAATCTGGGATTTGAAAGTAGAAAAGTAGAGAAGAAGAGAAGAAATTTGGGATAACTTTTTTTTTTCTCTCTTCTTGGTTCTTTGGGTAGTTTAAGAAATTAAAAAATGTGACCGGCTTCATAACTGCCGTTCACACCAAGAGGGGTGCTCTTATATTGTAGATAACAGATACTTTTGTGAACGTAGATGTTTATAGGTGAGACTCTCTTCTGTGTTTCTCAAGACTGTTGGGATTTCCGGTTTGATGTATGTTGCTGAGATTTTGAAGTAGCAATCAACAAGTATTTCATGGAATATCTGAATGGACCTGATATTGTTACACATGATCAAAATTTAGGGAAATTAGCTGTTTGTAAACCAGAATTATATGAGGGGAAAAACTTCCCTTTTCAGCCCTCCGCAACCCACCTTCCACGGCCAAATTGAGATTGGTAATTCAGTAAGAAATACAATGTGGGTGTGTAGTGGTTGTCTTGGATGTTCGAGGGAAAATAGCATACGAAAACCTGAAAATTATGTTGTTAGGTTATGTGGAACTTAAAAGAGTCATTATTTAAGGATGTTTTCAGATATCCTGCAAGGGGCTCAGTCCTTGTGTCCAAAACCTGCTGAAAAACAAATTAACCTAATTGCTACTATGAATGAGTAGCAATTATGAGTTATGAACTTATGAGAGTAAGTAAATCTGATTTACCTTTTTGTCTCAGCAGTTATGAATTTATCCGTTCATGAATTTGAAAATCAGTAAACAAATAGCCCTTGACAGAGCTCAAAAAAAAAGAAAAAAAAAAGGATTCATGTATCTGACCCCAATTGATTGGGACATAAGCGGTTTGGTTTGGTTTGGTTATATATGTGAAGATCTAAGCTGGAGGTCTCATGTGTTACATAGCTTTTGCATTTGAGACTATTTTGTGCATATTTTAGGTTAGAATTTTACCTATGGTCATGGTGCTATTAATTAATTCTATTTCATAGGCTTTCTGAGATGCCTACATGTAATCCTCTCTGCCAACTTACAGGGAGACTTCAAGGTCCAAGAGGATAAAAAACATAGAGCAAAATATCTGGCTTTAGGTGATTCAGAAAAGAAGATCCAATTCTTTTCTGCTCGACAAATTGCATGTCGCTTGCTAGGCAGTAGGTATTACCTTTGCCACAAGGTATGTGCCTATGTGGTGTCATTATTGAACTACATGTTTCATTTAGTATTATGGCATATTCTCAAGTGTTTATGGGGCGTCTCTTTATATCATAATTAGCTTTACGTATTGCCGAAGATAGGCGAAGAGTTAACTTATAACATTTCTCAACTTTCCAGTGCTGGCTTGCTCTGGAAGATTGCATGTGCGCTACAGTCATACCCTTCTCTCTCTGGCATGGCATACGGTTCTGGTTGTACATGCATCCAAAGGTTTGAGTTCTCTACTCATTTCATCCAATGATCCTGGTTTTAACATCTTCAACTGTTACCCAACAATGTTCTCTTTTGGCAGGATTTTTTACGACAGAACAACACGGGAAAGTTGTTATGGCAAGTATTTGGTGTTCAATCTGCAACTTTGTGCATCTATGGAATTGCCGAACATGAAGAAATAATGTGGAATGCATTCAAGCTTGCAGGTATTGACTGATGTTTTTTATCCAATTTATTTTCATTGGTCAGTTTTCAATGCATAAAGGTTACAATTGAGCATACACTACACGTTCTTGGTGATGGTTTCTACTTTCCGTATATCTCGTCGCTTCGTTCTGTTTCCAAATAAGCAAGTTTGTCATCTAGACAATTGTACATTTTGCTTGGGAATAGCTTGATTGGGGCATTTCTTCCATAGTTCTGTGCTATTGGAGGCTAACACATCAAGTGGCATTGTGTTTGTTGAGAATGCCCTGATGGCACCCCACAAACAATTTGCTAGGCCAAGCTGTCAGCCCACTTTAGAGTCCAATGGTCAATATTAACAAGCTTCCTTGAGCTTAAAAACTAAAACATAAAATGTTAGTTGAAAACAATCAGGTAATATTTTGCCTGCAATTTAAGTTTCAATCTTGCCATATGACTCCAAGCCTTTGAGTCCGGTTTACCTTCATTGATAATTGTTCCTATAATTTCCGTACATAGTACTTGTATGAAAAAATGCATACTATTATAGTATTGTGAAATTTGTTACACGAACGTATAGCAAATATGTTTATTGTCCTTGATTGTTGGACTAGCGTGATGTTTCAGGGTGTTATACTTACTTTAGACACACAGATATGACCTCAGTTTTGGAACACCTCGTTTACTGACATCCTTTCATTTGTAGAAGTTCTTTATTTTCGTATTACTTAGAAATGTGGAATGGCGCAATTCTCATTGTGTTCTATCTCGATTTCAGGGAAAGAAAAGGTTTGGTGCCTTTATCCCAATAAGAATGCACCAACACAGTCGGTTCATGATACCTTTATTCCAGAATCTTCAACTAGTCCACAATGCATACTGAACATGGTATTATTTTCTTTCTCTAGCTGACTCGAAATGCTGACGTGTTTATTCAAGTTGGTCCACATGAGTTTAGCACCTTCTTGTGCTTGTTCCTTCAAGAAAATTGGCTCAAAAAATTATTTAATCTTGTTCTGTCAATCAGTTGACTCAAATGGTTGATTTGAAAAGGTCTTTGTTATTCGTTTGAATCCATGAATGTCTGGATATGGCAATCGAGTTGGCTCTATGAAGTACGAATTATGCTTTGCAATCTGCTCTGTCTCTTACCTTTTTGCTTTATTTCTGGTCCGTTATGACAAATGTAAGGTACTTGAAATGGGTTTGTCTTAGGAAAAAGTAAAAGAATTTCAGATTTTGTATGTTTCGTGTGTGTGTGATGCCCGTGAATCCATGTTTGTGTCTGCTTGGTTACTCTAGCATCGCACATTTAATGAATTTTCTTACATCTTATTTCAGTTCAACAAGATGGTAATTTTCATTTGACTCTACACAGACAAATGGAGAAAAACCTCTGAACTTTGTGTTGCTTGATGGTACATGGAACAACTCCGCTGCAATGTTCAGACGTTTAAAGGTCATGATTCAAAGCGTAGCTTCCCGACTTTTGTTTCAATGTTTTGTATTCTAATATGGTGGGGTTATATTTGTGTAGCAGATGTATACATATGCATACAAATGCGCATAACTAGAGTTTATGTTGTTCTAATGCTCTTCTTCCTTGATATTCGGCATTTGTTGTGTGTAACAGTTGATACCGGTTGCTGCGGCCTTCCCTTGAATCCCTTCAAAAGTAACAATGTTGGTTAGCGCTTTCTTGCAAGTTGGGAATTTTGTGGTTATAGAAATATTGTAGATAAAATCTACTGAGCTATCAAGTCATTGAATACAAAAACCTTGAATTCCCGACAATTTCTCACAAAATTTGTTATTGCTCTTATTCTTAAATTAGAAATATGGAGTGCAGCATTATAGTCAAAAGGATTTAGGATAAGTAGGAGTAAAACTAAGTATCTAGAGTGTAAGTTTGGTGGTAATGGAAGTGCTCATGTAGAAGGAGCGATGATTCAAGACAAAGTGATCTTTTAGGTATTTAGGTTCTATTATTAGCAAAGATGAAGATATTGCAGATGATGTGACTCGTAGAATCCAAGTGGGGTGGCTCAAGTGGAGAAGCGCTACTGGTGTACTATGTGACATGAGAATACCCACAAAATTGAAAGGGAAATTTTATAGAACTACCATAAGACCAGCGATGCTTTACGGGCCAGAATGCTGGCCTATCACAAAACAACAAGTGAGTAAGATGAGTGTAGATGAAATGAGAATGCTAAGATTGATGTGTGGTAAGACAGAGGCTAGAAGAAACAAGATTAGAAATGAAACCGTTCATGAGATGGTAGGTGTAGCACATATAGAGGAGAATTTGAGCAAAAATAGACTTAGGTGGTTTGGACATATCTACCGTAGACTTGTAGATGCCATAGTTAAGAGTGTTGATAGGATAGTTTTGGGTAGTAACAATACGAGGGAAAGACCGTAATTGACATTGGATGCTGTAGTGCACAAATATATGAATCTACTCAGTCTAAGTGAACAAGTAGCCCTTGAAAGAACTCAATGGAAAAAAATATTCATGTTGTAGCCGATCCCAATTGATTGTGACATAAGGCTAGGCTTGGTTTGGTTCACTTAGATGTTAGTTTTTCTAACCAATAGATGCAAAACAAAGAAAAATGATAGCTTAATTATTAAGGAAATGGTATTACCTAAGTCGACATGAATGTTGTGGTAATAAAGGATATGAATTAGGTAAACTTGATTTATTATATTGCCTTTGGCATAGCATAACGGAGAGAAAGGTTTCTTTTAGGCGGTCCCCGTTAATTGGAACATAACACTTAGATTGGGGTAGTATGCTTTTCTTGTGTGGTCATACCTTTAATTTCCATTCAATTTCAAGTTTCGTTCACATCAAGTTTAGTTTTGGTTACGCAAATTAGACAAGTGCTTGGATTGTTAAAAGTTTCGTATTCTAGGGCTAGATTTGCATTTATTGTCTGGGCCACTTAGAGAGTGGGATGTGATACAGTAAACTGGTGTATTATGCCAATAACAAGTGATTAAGGTTTGCAATTTTAGAAGCCACACTGATGACGCTGTCTTAAACTTATTTTCCCACATTTGCTATGTGCTCTCAAGACATTTTTTAACACAACAAAAGAAAAAATCTTTCCATTTCGCATGATGTCACATTACGTATGGATGACTGCTCTTTAGCTGCCATAGGAATGATGCACCCTATTTGAACTTAAAACTTAATTTCTCTGTTTTGAAATTTTTTTTTTTCTTTCCACAAGGGGCCTCTCTGGTTCACATTACAGACAAATAAATTACTGAAAGCTATGACAATGCAACATAAGTGGGGTTGTGAACATGCTTAAAAAAACCAATGACAATGCAAATTTGCGGCAAAAGAGGGGTAGCATGAGTAGACATTCCCTTGAATAAGCATGATTCGGTAACTGAGCCCTCTCATTTATTAACAACTAGCAGCAGTGATTGAACTACTGTTCCATTTCAAAATATGTTGAAATTGTGCTTAATATGCTTATCTCTTAATAGCAAATCTACTTGAAATAGGCCATTATTATATTTTTTAGAGAGATTTCGGAGTGTTGAAAGTACATGTTGTGTATTCATAATTCATGTACAAACACAAGGGAAACCAGGGCTAATAGGCTCTGCAAGATTGGGCCAATTCCTGCTGAGTAAGACATCAATTCTTACCAAAAAATAGATTGTTGATGGCATTGTGTCTTTTTCATATCTTCAGGGCACTGGAGAGTCAATATTCATTGTTATTATATTCTTTTACACCTCTGTGAAACTGATAAATCAAACCCTTAATATGTTTTCTCCGCAAGGCTTTCTGGGTGCTATTTTGTACATATTCTGATGTGAATTTGTTTCTTATTAGCAGGATAAAGCAAATGAAGTATGGGGAGAGGACCTTCCTTGCATATCTCTTGCCGCAGGTGCATCTGCTATGCATAAACTCCGGTGAGATATTGAGACCACTATTATCTCTCTTTTACTCATAGGGGGACATAGCTGTAAATTTGTCGGTGGAATTTTTCCTTCTCTTTTTTTGGCAACGGTTTTCTCCTGAAATCCTTGTCATTTCGCTAAATTCACTTGTAACGCCTATGGTGTCTGGAAACCAGGCCCCAACCATCGTGGGACCGAACATGTACAGCAGCAGCAGCGGTTGGCCTCCTTGATGAG
>CM029273.1:12628490-12673347 GCA_016920895.1 Vaccinium myrtillus
AGAGATAGGTGTGTTTTGTCAATAAATTGCCAACACAAAGGAGCTCGGCTTTTTGGAGCTAGCTTACAATCTCTCTCTCTAGTAAAACCAAAGATTAGTTAGATTTTGATCAAATCCGGGGCGGTGTAATGTCCAAACTACTGATATTTGGTAATGCCAAAACTTCAAAGCATAAAAGGTTTGTACCATGTAGGTACAAGACTCTTGTGCACTAAAATTTTAGCATTAGCAAAAACAATTTTGGCTTTTTCGACTTACAATCTTTCCCTTCTAGCTAAGGGGGTGCCAGTTAAGGCTCCTATTCGAATCAATCGACTAAAGTTTTTACTCCGTGTTTTTTGAGAAAAATTGCTACAATACACACCCATTAAAAGTGTGTATCATATGCACCTATTGTATGGTCCAGATTGTGCCACCTCATTGGCAATCGTAACATTTTTTAGTTTTTCGTAATTTTTCAACAATATGATTCGTAACATTTTGGTGTGTCTCGTAACTTTCATAAAAAAAATCATAACTTTTATAAAAAAAAAAGCATAACTTTTGTAGGGTTGTGTATGATACACACCCAAATAAGGGGTGTTTATTGTAGTCTTTTTTCCTTGTTTGAGAGAAGCTTGTTTTGTTAAGATAAGGTGTCACGTTGAGAGTTGACATATCAACCCCATATTTCAAGGCACATTAATTCCACCCTTGTGGATAAAATGTATATGTAACCCCAAAGGCAACCTATTGACCAAAATGTGAAACACTATTTTCCATTATTCAAAGAAATCGAGGAGACATTGCATCGAAAACACAAAGGTAAAACGTATGCATGTAAATGACATAATAATGAAAAAGGTGAATACATAAGGGATCAATTGAAGTTCAAGTCAAAACTCATTACTATATATTTAACAAAAATTAATCTGATGTGCAAATATTTAATGATCAGCATTAAAGAATCACTAAACAATTGGGTTTTCAGGAAGAAGATGCTCTAGTCAATGAACGAATATGTGTGCATTTAATCTGACCATACTGAAGAAGTTCTTCGAGTGTTTACGGGCGACAAGTTCGGCATCAAGTTGAAAGACAATCTTTGCGTGGCTTGCTGTATTTTTTTTTATTTTTTTAACAGTCTTTAAGGACTCCACTGCACCTATGTCAAGAGCTAAGCTACAGACCTAGTACACGTGAGTGATATTAGGAGTATGTTTAGTTTCAATAAAGAGTTATAGGAACTCGGATCTGGGACTTGTCCAACTAGATCTTGAGTTTCCATTCCTGAATTGACCCCTGAATTTCCACCAGTGAATCAATCCATCGTTGGTGATGTTTCCACCACTGAATCATCGTTGGTACGGCATACAAAGCTTTGTTCTGTATTGTATTTGGAATTGTATGTATCGTATGAAAGCTGTGTGGGATTGAAATGTAAAAATTAAAAAGGATCTAGAGCACAAGGCATCAGGATGGAGAAAAAAACAATCACAAAAAAGACAACCCCGTACTTCGACGATCATATGCCACTTGGACCCAAAGAGGAAATAACAAACACCCAAGAGTGCCAAGATGCCAACCAAACTACAAACCCCACAAAAGAAAAACAAGGACCTTGCTGACCCCCAAAATGGAGAGAAAACTAAAACCAAAACCAACACCGAAAGCCTAACCATCACCTACACAACCCCCAAAGAGACGAAGAAGCAAGCATCATTCGGACAAGCCTGAGGATTGGCCCTTTCGTCGTCTTCCGCTTCCATACTTATGATTTTGCTTATGACTTTCTCATCATCTCCCAAATAGTCCTCACCTATGATCTTGTTTACCGACCAAACAGCTTGCGCCGCATTTAAGTGAATCCTATTCTGATTATTAATGCCTTCAAATGATATGGTTAATGCCACAGCTGCAACGACAGACTTGAACACTACATATTTTTGCTTTTTCCTACCACCTCTCTTCTTGGAATCAGAAGGCCTAGGAGTAGAAAACTCGCCCTAGCTAGAAATTAAAGAAAATGCAACTGTAAATCGTTTGGCGCAGTCCATTTTATTTGCTGATTTTGAGCTTATCTCTTCGAAGGAAGATGGATGCAACGAATTCTGTGCTTTCTCTACCCGGAGAAATTTACCCTGTATACAACATAGTACGTAGGAGTTAAGTTTCATTTGTCTTCCTCTTAGAAATGCCTAAATGCGGTCCTATTTTTCTGCTAAAATCCACATCGTGCAGGACAAGACTTGTATGTTAGGCTTTAGACCTGTACATATAAGTATGGGAAAAAACTTGACAAGTTTTGGTATCATAATTCATAAGTACTGTAAAAAAACAGAAGCCTATTTACCTTGCTTGGTTTCGGTTTGGGGTTTTGGTTTTTGGGTAATTATTGGAGGGAGAAATGAGGGTAATGATTGAAAATATGGGGTAATGATTAGAGAGAGATAAAGAGAGAAATAAGAATAATATTTGAAAATAGGGATAATAATCGGAAGAAAATGTGAGTAATAATTGAAAACCGGTCTCAAAACCCAAAACGAACAAGGTCTAATTAATTCGGGAGTGGGTCCTATCTAGTTTTTAGTTACCATCCAGTTTTGGGCCTTTGTGTGTTCTCGAGCCTAGGGCCCACAAACAATGATTGGTGTCCACTTTGTAGATCTCGTCGGCATTGTTCGTTTTAGGTTTTGAGGCAGGTTTTCCATTATTATTACACATTTCTCTTCTATTATTATCTTTATTTTTAATTATTATTCTCATTTCTATCTTTATCTCTCTCAAATCATTACCGCTATATTTTTAATTATTACCTCATTTCTCTATCCAATCATTACCCAAAAACTAAACCAAACAAGGTCGTCAAGTTTCTCATCGAGCAAAAATTTAGCTTGATCGAGCATTGATAGATACATGAACAAAACATATTTGTATAAGAAAAATGAGATGACAAAAAATAATTATAAATTTTGTTTTGCCCATTTTTTCTTGTACAAATTTGTTTTGTTTATGTACCTATAAATCTTCAATTAAGCTAATTTTTTACATAGATGACATATTCAACGTGCTTTATAATGTGAAGGATTCTGATCATTGATGAGCCCAGTAGGGGCTCACAAAGACCCAAAATTGAACTAAACTGGATGGTATAAAAACTGGATATCGGTCCCATTTAATTCACCTACATAAATCAGAGACAGGTCATGGACTTGGTCGAAACAAATCCAACCTGCCCACACGAAATCAAAGTTAATATCGAAGATTTACAATGAAGTACTTAGAGCATCTCCAATGCATCTCTATATCTCTATATATTTATATTGGTTTTTTTTTTGTAATTTACCTCCTCTTTTTTTAATCTTTTAGTTTATGAAGAGACCGTCGTCATTTTTAGATTTTTTTTTTATCACTGTCATTTTTAGATATTAGATCTCCAAATTTACTTTGGGTCTCCATACACTTCCATTTTGATCTCTGAATCTCTAAAAATAACAACTAGTCCCTCCAAAAAGAGCATCTAGACTCCAAAATGGAGATATAGAGATGCGTTGAAGATGTTCTTAAGATTTGGAAGGAAGCCCAAAATGGCAAGCCATAACCCCAAGGGAAATGCTTCAATACACACCCCCATTTTAGGACATATAGTATGCACCCAACGAAAGGGCTCAGATTGTGTCACATCAGCAAATGTTACCTGAAGAACAGGTCATGTAACATGTCATCATATCTAACCACAAATATTCATAAGCTGAACCACAAAATTCATAAAGCAATTCATAACCTATTTTTATGGGTCATAACACATTCATAAGAATGCCACGAAGTTCATAAACAAAACCACAAATATTCATAAGAAAAAGCAAACGAACCACAAATCCTCGTAAATAGCGATTCATAAGTCACAAAGAAAATAAGCTTTTAAAAAAAGAAAATAAGCTTTTAAAATATTTTATTTGATTAATAAATTTTGAATCAAAATTTAAACATGAAAAAAAAATGTATACCACACATATACATTGCCTTTTATGTAATAAGGATTTTGAAAAAAAAAATATTCAATTTCTTTTGGTGAATTTTTTTTTTGTTAGTGAATCATTGAATTATATCTAGTTAAAAAAAAAGAAACATGAAGTCATCAACAAAAAAATAAAAAATAATTATAATTTTTTTTAGAGAGAGAGAGAGTTGGACAAAAAATTTAAAAAACATACAAATTGTTTTTTTTAAAAATAGGTTAAAAAAGTTACGACAAGGTTCTGCACAAATATATTCAGATGAACAATCGAGAGCGTTAATATGATAGTTTTTTTTTTATTAAATCAATCACGAAAAGTTACATATCGATCGGATTTAGAAAACCCCTTGATTGGGGGTATGAATGTGTTATGTAGATGAATTTTGCAACAGAGTTATTATTCGATTAAATGTAAGTTGAAACACGGTGAACTTAACTTTTTGTACAAATGATGTACTCTGTAATATGTGAAAGATAGACAGTTCCGATCGGAGAAAAAAAAACTTTGGTGGGGCTGTTATGGAATAAGACTTTCAGGCCTTGGGAAGCATTAAACAAGATCCGATATCATGACTATTGATATCCGATGATCTCCAAAACTGGTGTCAATGATGGAATCAACGAGGCGTGAAATCCTAACGGTTTAGATAGGCCATTATAAATTCTGACTCGGTAACGACCTTTGAAATCTATACGTTGAATATAGTTGGTTAGGAACTAAGTCTTGTGCTATAGGTTAATGAGCGTTAGCCACACGATCACAACACAATCACGATGATCCACACCTATCATTTTGTTTCTCTCGGTGTTCTAATACGTCTCACCAAATTTTGGGTCAATATGATTTTAAAAGACACTTCATCGGGAGATTTGGGATGTGAGAATCATTAGTATGAAAAAAATTTGTTAACTCCGATCGAGCATGTAGAGATAATTAATTTACTTAATTTTTGACACGAATGAGGTAATCCCTCCTAGAAAAAAGATAGACAGTTTGGATTTTCTAAAAAAACTCGAAAGGCCATCGAGTGATGTATCGTAACTTTATGAGGATTTTCCATACATGTTAATGCATGCACTGCACACACACAATCACACACACTAATTTTCTGTCCAAAATGGGATGAATTTTTTCTCCGCCAGAAATTCCCCCAAACCCAAAATCAGACCCCCAAATCCCTAACTCTCTCCCCCAAAACCAGATCCTAACTCACTGCGGTTTGTGTTTCTGTAGCCGTACATCTCTGCAAATGGGGTTTCAATGGAGTCTGTGATGGTTCAAGGCGAGTATTTGCCCACGGAACGGTGTTATCTTACAGAGACGGACTCTGTGCTTTCCGGCGACGATAGAACTCCGTGATTTCCGGCGAGAGACGAACTCTGTGCTTTTCTCTCGGCGACGATAGAACTCTGTGCTTTCCAGCGATTCTCTCGTCGTCGCCCACAGCCACCCATCGGAAAATCATTGGTAAGGCAACTCTGCTGTTACTTCTGTTCCAATTGCTAAAAGAGTTATTTTATTTTCTGTGTGAATAGTCTTTTAGTACGCATTTCTCAATTTCTGTGTGAAACTTCTTGATTTTAGTTTGGCTTTGTTTTTTTTTTTTTTAAATTTATTACTGTTTGGCTTTGGTTGTTTCATTTCCTTCATAATGTGGGTTTGTTCATTAGTAAAAAAAAGAGTCGGTGTTTCATGTTCTTTAGTTTCTTAAATTGAAAGGCTGAACTCTTATTCACCATATGCCACTACATGTTTTTGGCTTCTATACGGTTTAATAAAGTACCTTAGACGGATGCCTACTAATGCCCTTTAGCAGCGTATGGGGAGAATTTCTCAAGCTTTAAATAAGCAGTTATGGTTGCTGGTGTGAATTTCAATGTGTTTTTCTCAATGTGAATTTCATGTCCCGTTGCCCTAATTGGCAATAATGATTACATACCGATCTAGATTCTCTAGCATAGCCATGTTTTCATGCCATCTATATAGGTAATAAACTGTATATGTACTTATCATTTTGTATAGCTATAAAAATGCTACACCATTTTATATTATGTTTGTCTACGTTATGGATTATACATGACTTCAAAAATACTGTGGAGCCGTGGATTAATAGAAAAATCAGGTTGACTTGTAACAGCCCTTGGTGTTGCAGGTATGGTGCTTAGCCCTTAGCCCTATGTTTAGGGCAGAAGAGAGGGGAAACCCATGAGAAGAAAGAGCCTACTAGGTGTTTGACTGATGGCCCATTAATGGCATGAAGAGGTAGGAGGGTGAATTGGCATCCATAGACATGCAGTTTGTATAATTTTTTTGCTGTACCTCTATTAGTTTTATTCTAACCCAGAAAAACACACATTCAAGTTGATTTTTTTGTGTAAAACTGTAGAGAAAGATGAACGAGTGGGAAGCTATGGTTTGGACTAACAAAGCTTGCGTAAGTCTTCTATTTCTCTATTTTCACTGATTTAGGCACTTTAATCACCTACCTTAGTTTTTTGCTTTTGCTATTCCATAATAAAAAGAGAGGGAGAGTAGAGCAATATTCTGTGTTTGTTATGCATCGTTTCTTATTTTGTTGTTGTTTTGGATGGGGAATGATTTCTGATATCTCAAAAAAAATTATGAGGTTTTATGAGTTTGTTGTTTATGCTTCTATGTTTGCAATAGTTTCTACGTCGAAGATTTTTGTCCTTGGTGTTCCTTTCACGATATGATTTTCTGGAGTAGGATTGGTTCACCTATGCAGCTGCTGGTGCTACTTTAGATGCTGTTATTGAAGTTGCTATTGATGCAATTTCAACATTTCTTTTGTGCAGGTCGATTGTTCAACAGGTAAAACATCGAGTCTCTTACTGAGCATTGCGTGCTAATTCACTGCAAATGATTCATCTGCAACTAATTATGACACTCATTTATTGAAAGGAGAACCAAAGCAAGAAGAACTAAACAACAAACACAAAGGGTTATCGCGATGCGCAAGGATAAAGGCAAATCAACCTGTGCCAAGAGGAAAGAAAACACTTGGGTATGATTCAAGAAATTGACATGTTAAAAATGATCTGTGATCAGGATTTCTTTCGTTATCTTTCTTAATCCAAAAACCAAAATGGAAATGTGATTGGAGTTATTATATCTCTTCTTTATTGATCATCGATGTCATGACTTTGAGCAGTGCATTCATTTTGATATTGAAATAAAATGCTATATGACTGGTTGCTGGCTGCATCTCTCAAACTTAAAAGTATATCCTCTATTACGACTTTGGATTTTCTAGAATTGAAACTTTTGGTTCAAGCTTCAACACTCAAAAATTTATCTCCTGACTTTTGGTTTTTTTATTGTGGAAACTTTTTTTTCTCAAGAATCTCTTAGTGGCACTTATCTGCTTGCTCGCGACTGTTTATAAGGGCTGGACTACCACTGTTTATAGGGGCTGAAGTCCAAATTTAATTGTTCGAGTGTGGGCATGAGCATGCACTATGGACATATCTAATTTCTACGTGATCAGAACCAGCCCAAAATCGAGCAGGTTGTCAGGTGCCCTCTCTCTCTCTCTGTGCCTATAGTATTGTATGCTTAATTTAGATTCTTAAAAATGATATGTTTGGGGCTTATTTTTTTTTAATAACTGTTTGGGGCTTAGTTGAAAGACTAAAAATCGAGCATTTGCTTTGTCGTCTTCTACCTTAGGCTGGCCTTGCTTAATACGTTTATTATCAAATGTTGTGTTCTTACGATCATACGGGTTATAATGTATCAATTGGAAATTCCAGGAAATTTCAACTTTGAACTTAGCTTTGTTTAACTTTGAGGAAATCAATCTACTGTCCAGTGACAATTCTTTCCCAGTTGGATAGTCGATTTGGGTTGTATAACCGAACATTGGTTCTATGATCACCTGGAATTTATTCCTATCTGATGCTCATATTTGGTCATAAGTCGCATCCATGAAGCAAAACCAAAACAGCCTTAACATTCGAAGTGTTTTCCCGGAATCCACCGACCAAGAGACACTGAAAGCCAAAACATGGCAAGCCAAGAACTTAAACAAGATTTGAGCAGCATCAAAGTTTTGAGCAGTAGCAGCAGACATCAAGACAGAATTCATGGCCATCCCCAGAAATCTGATTAGGCTCATGATATCCAATAGCTAAAAAATGAAGAGCATCTTTCGTAGCTTTCAACTTTTTGGCATCTTGAGAGGTTGTTTTTTGCTGCTGCTGCGTTTCTACTGCTGATATATATATTTTTTGATCGGCAGTTTCTGCTGCTGATTGTGCAGGAGTTACAATACAGATTTTCCTAAAATGCAATGAACGGCTACATGCTCAAAGAACTCTTTGCTAGCATCTGCATATTCAAGTAAGAAGTAAGATCTATATATCTATAATTCTTGCTTTTTCTCCTAAAATTCAAATTGAGTTCCGGGTTAGAGAAAATTTGTTTTGAGGGAAAAATTTGGTGATTTTTAATTGAATCCTGTGTAATGGTGGTTCCTCTCTCGCAGTTCAATTTCTTTGATGTTTGGGTATCGTGTTTTTAAGTTTAATTTTCCATTCTTGGGGATGAATAGCGAAGTTGATTGTGTTCTGGTCGTAAATTGGGAGGCATGGAAGATGTTGATTTTGGGGAAGATCACATTTCTTTGGGGACAAAGTTTGAGAATCGAAGAAAACTAAATTCGGAGGTCCTTTCTCTCTCACACACACATGCTCCCTCGGTCAATCACGCACTCTTACCGAAGTTAAGTTTCAACTTTCAAGCCTAATGATCTCTAGGAATGTACTTACAGACTCAATCACCAGGTTAGTCCCCTCCATCAATTTGAAGCGAGTTTGAAGGTCAGTTCCATCTCTAGCATTCTAAAGTGCTTATTCGGTTTTCACCGCAGTGTTTTGATTGAATTGTCCTCTAAGTTGTGCTAGAGTTGACAGTGGCATGTCATTGGCACTAATGAAACTTCAAGTTGTTCGATAGTAACGTTGACTGTTGCAGGTTATCTAACGGTGTTGAGTTATTTGATCATGGAGAGTAGCTCTGATGCTGCTTTGAAGTTAGAGAAAGCTTCGTCAACGTTTGAAGGCAATGTGGATGTTTGAGTACAAAAAAAGAAGTTAGTATTGTGATCCGTCTGGAAATTCTACAACTTTCTAAGCTCTGTAGTGGATTTGACTATGTTGAGTGGTGAATAATTGCATTGTTTATACTCCCTTCATTTCAAAATTTTCGTTTCTGATGGTGTTTTTAACTGAAAATCTTAATACCTGTAAGGCTTTTTATTTGTGTTGGTAATCTGTTAAATCATCTCTTGTAGATATGATCCTTCTAGTAATTCATACAATCAGAACATAGACGGGAATGGTCTGATATGCTGCTGTTCATATGCTGCACTTTCCTCTAGAATTTCTGGGATTTCATTTTACGTTCCAGATTATCGTTGTTGTTTGCCTGATGTGTTGTCCTTGGCTGTGTTGAGATGTTTTCAGGAAATATTTTGTTGCATCTGCTGTGCCTTCAGAGGTTGTTAAGATTGACTCATGCTGTTATTGAGTGTTACGGTGACATGTCAGTGATTGAATATGTTGTCCAGTTTGCCTCCTTTGCGGCTACTTGCTGCTACTTGCACCGAGGTGAAGGGTGTTGTTTTCATGATCTGTAGAATTCGAATTGAGGGTGCTACTCCGATTGAACAACAGGAGTTTCCGTCAGATTTTTGGAGTTTTTGATATGAAAAGTCTGGGTGAGAACAGAACGGGAGTGATGGAGTAGTGTAGCAGTTCCAAGATCGTGTGTTTTCTTTCAGCTGAGAAGTAGTAATTGCCAAACAAGGAAATTAGTGAAATTTCACAAATAAGGGCATTTGGTAGGATTTCTAGACATCAAAAGTTCAGGATCGTGTGTTTGCCACGGCTTGTTTTATTACTGCTATTTTGTTCCACTGTCTGGGCTTCTTTGCTACATTTGCTGTTCAAGTGATGCTTGTAGACAAATCCAGATCAAGTTATTGCTGCTTCTGCTACATCCAGTTTCTGAAATTAGCTTGCGGTTCTGTTCCTAATCCATGTAATTCACGTGCTTATCCAGATGTGTATTATATTTGGGTTGTAGTTTTCTGCTGTTGTAGACTTTAATAGGCTGCTGTAAAAATTGTAGTATGCCTTCTCTCTGTCAGTTTTTTTGCTTTCTGGGGCTATCCCATGCCTTAATAGCCCTGTATGTCGGGTATTTTGACTTACCTTTGGGTATTTGTAATTATGTAATTGCTGTTAACAGAACGATATGGTCAACCAGAAAATTGGATGTTTTGTTTACGGTCAGTGTAAAAGCCACGAGACATTTTGTTGCTGCCATGACATTTTCCTCAATTTGACAATTTTATCCTCATACAAGGGTGCACATTCCCACAGAATTCTGCACACATTCTCTCTCCTCAGAACTTTCCGAAACCCACTCTGTTTATCTTTTTCCTCTCTCATCTTCACTGTCTCCGGTCGGCTTACCATACCGACGAAGACCATCTCCAAACCTTTCCTCCGATGTTTGTCTTCCGGAGTGTTGAATTTTCAAACCAACAAGGGCAATCCTAGCATGTCCTAAATCCTAAATTGACAACTGATCGAAAGAAAACCACATGCGCAATTAAAAGTAGGCCGATTCACGTGATTTGTAGCTCCCATGGGGCAAGAGATCAGTCCCAGAGACGAGGTTTTTTTACTTATTTCAAAGGGCATAGTTTTTTTTTCTTTTCTTTTTTTGAACGGATGGGTTCTTTCAACGGTTTAAATGAAAGAGCAAGTTAGTTTCAAAGCCAGCTGAGGAGGAGATGATGGGGCCGTGGAGTAACAGAGACGACAGAGATCGAGGGAATATAAAGATAGATTCATTCGTGATGATGACTTTTTTTTTCTTGTTGATCAATTATTGGCGGAGGTCATCATTGCCGGAACTCAAAACTTGAGACAGAGACGAAAATGGCGGGGTGGACTGGTTGGAGACCGCAAGGGCAGATACATAGGCGCGGTAGAAGATGGTGGGAGGAGCTGAAAGTATTATATTTCTCAAAACAACATCGTGATTACATTACATAGAAGAAAACTACATGCCCTTCCAAAGCATCTACCTATCCCAACAATGAATTACAAGCCTTGGCACCGAAATATCAACAAAAGGCATTCTACAAATACTTCCAAAAATATGTCTATCCCAAATGTGTAGTACAAGCCTTGGCACCAAATGCCAACAAAAAGGCTTCAACCACGCTGCCGGATGGACGTAAGAGGGCTGCAAAAAGCATCAATTTGCTCAGTAGGTGATGTGGGGAGGTGCAGAGCTGGGGTCACTTTTGGGGGCTGCTACCTTGTTCTTGAGTTTTTCATGATTTTCTGAGAGTTGACCAGTAGAACAACTCTTCCTTCCTGCATCTGTACTTTTGACCTAACAAATAAACAAAGGAGAAAAGAAAAAAGAAGCAATGCATGTGCATTTTAAGAATGCAAATAAGTTATAAATGAGAAGATAACTCTGAAACTAGATTCATAAACAAGAATGCAAATGAGTTATCAATGAGAAGATAACTCTAAAACAAGATTCCAATAGCCCCAAATACAGGTGAATTCTAAAACAAGAATTGTAAACTTACTCCAAAACAAATAACACTAACCTATTGAGTTATGAGCTAGCAGCAGTGCAACACAAGTACACAACTGTAACAGGCAGAACAACTTCACCATTGATGTCTACTTGACTAATTGAATACTACAAATGAAACTGTACTGTAGACATACAAGTACAAGTATGCTACATATGAAACTGCCATTCCTAGTGAAAACAATGGAAACAGATATTTTAAAGGTTGTCCGCAGTGAACATAGACATAAAAGAACACTGGAGAGGAAAGAATAGTATCTTTACAATTAAAAAGCGTACCAGTCGGGGTGCAAACGAGCCGTGCAGAGCCAAGCTTTGAGCTCGGCTCATTTACTGAACGGGCCAAAAAAACTTGAGCTCGAGCTTAGCTCGGCTGTAAACAAGAGAGAGCATACTATAACAAGCATTACCTGGGAATAACAATCAATGGCAGTTTCAAAATCCTTGTCATGAAATGCTAAGTCCCCATGCTTCCTTGCCTCCAGCATGTCTCTCATCTGTTGGGTCCACTCTTGGAACGATAACTGAATAAAACAACAATTGTATAAAAACCTTAGTAGCATGGAACATTTTAAGTGGATGGCCATGTCAGAGCCCCTCTAGTACAAGTCAATTACCTCATTGGTTCCATAATCATCCCGATAGTGTGTCATTACCAAGAGTTGATGGATTGATGTTAAGTCCATCCTTGAGCAAGCCCACCCAATGGTGAAAGAGGGTGTTGTGGGGTTGGTGGGGCTTCCTCATGCTTTGACATCCAAAGCATGATATATGAAGGAACTTAGGAACCCAGAATCAAAGTGATCAGATCCTCAAAATGCTGCTACCATTAATCTGCCAAACTAAGAAGTGATACAAGAATCCAGAAGGCTATCCCTAAGTATATGTCACCAGTACCTTGAATTAAGTTTCATACAGGAAGGACATCCAAATGAGTACAACATCAGATACTCATAGGAAAATTAACCATTTAACCAATTGGAACCACTTGCTCTATACTATTTTTGTCGACCAATTTCAATGATGAAACAACAATTTCAGTAAGAGATGCAATTAACATTGTCATTAGCTTGCTGCACCAAATTCTTATGAGTAAGAGATGCTAAAACACGTCTGATACATATAAAGTGGACTCAATTGCAAGTTTTGAAAAGTCAAAGATCCCAAATCCAACCATTTGCCTTGTCTTTTTAGCCACGTGATATAAGCTCAAAGTCAAAAAGAACAATAGGAGATTGCGCCATAAACCATACAATCTGTTTAACTAACCGCCAAAGCACGTATAGTGCAAAAAGTAACTCTATTTGCAATTCTATAGTCCTTTATATGGGAGCGAAGCAGCAGATGAGTTCACAAAGACAATCTCAATTCAACTGGATGTTCACAAAGACAAATAAATACTTTAAGGAAAGTCCACCAATACTTTTCCCCTATTAAGTTGAACATGAGAAGGCTAAAATTGGAAAGAGGAGAGCAATGGCATTAGCCACACATGCATTACCAGCTCATCAGCCACGCATGAACATCCCATATGACTCCTAGAGTGCTAGAGCTATTTTCGTTCTCATTTTTTTTTTTTTTGAAATCTGCACTCTTGGTCTAAATTCATGAGTTAATAAAAATCAAAATGAATCAAGTATATAAATGCATCTCTAGCATAGAGTATGTGCAAGGTACGAACTGAAAGTGACCATGTTCTCTTTTTCAAAATGAAGCTCTCTGCGCCACCATATGATTGTGCCAAAGGGAGATAAAGTACTATAAAGCAGCCCCAAGCCATCAATCCAAAACTAATATACATGAAATCCAAATATATAGACTTGTAGCTATACAACATCATATTGCCACCTAAGGCCGAAAATAGACAGAAACCAGTTGGCAAGAAACTACGGCAAACTGATAAGATTAATTGGTGTCCATTATCTAAAGTCCAAACATATGACTTTACAAGTGCACAAATTCTAGCTGATTATCTCCTCCATTCAAACCTTGTTTGTCGGCCATTGAAGTGGGCATCTTAGAAGAAAGGTGGTTAAATTGGCATCATAAAAGGCCTAACTTATATTCTGACAACTAGACTCTCTATTATCAATCAAACCTTTTTGGCTCAATTGGAAGGATAATCTACCTGGGAAAGAAAAAATAGGAATGGAAGCAATTATTTTAATTGTAAGAAACTATGCTAGAAGGTCGTCGTTAGATATAGCCTTAAATGTGAATCAATCAGAACAAGAACCAAATTAGGAGTAAATAATATAAAGTGCCAATCACACATAGGTGCAATATTATTGTGTTTGGCCACATGAGTACATAATCCTAGAATCACACATGCTACCCAATGAACTGTAAAGCCCTAACAATGTTCCTTAAACTATGTAAGTGCATAATATGTGCAGAACCCCAAATGATATCACAGGCTAATGAATGAAAATTAAAACCCTAGCCTTGTGCCTATTTGGATAGGAACTAAGGAAAATATCAAATCGACCCTAGTTAGGGCTTCTTCGGATGGCTTCATTATTGTCTGAAGAGGGAGGGAGGGAGCAGAAAAACCAGTAACGTTGGTCAATAATAGGCATCGAAGAGTACTCATTAGCTATTGGGAAAAAAGGGGAAAAAACGAACATACCTGAAACATTGAAAAGTCTGGCGAAGATAAGAACGATTGAGAATCCTTGCACACGGCAACGATTGAGAAGAGGCATTCATAGAGAGAGACGATTCAGAGAGCACATTTTTTCGAGCATTCAAACTGAGATTTAGTTCATGCATTCTATCAAACAGTTACCACGCGATGTAACTACAGATTTCAGAGATGTGCTTACAGTAATTTTAACTGGTGTGGCGAAATAGGAACGTATTGCAGGTGGGTCTTGCAAACAGTACAAATTCGAAGCTTGAATGCTGTGTTCAGGCGGGTCTTGCAAACCGGCAAATTCAAAGCTTGAATGTTGTGTTCATTTACTGGCCCTGGGTTCGCAAAATTGATTACAGATGATTAATCCCACAAGCTGGAGAAAGAGAAAAAAAGAGAGGAAAAAATAGAAAGGAATTGAACAAACAACTTGATTACTTACTGCACTCTTGAAATGGTCGATGGATTTCCGACAAACACTTCGAAGTTTGAAACTCCCTTCCACTCCAAGATTCATTGACAAGGGGGAAAATCTACAACCATATCAGAAGCACAGGGAGGGAGACGGAAGGGAGCTGCTTATGCGGTTTACAGAGAGAATATTGCGTGGGAGGAAGAAACAATCGATACAGATCGTGGAGAGAGAAGAGAGAATGGAGGGAGAGGTTTTAACAGATCGTGGAGAGAGAAGAGAGAATGGAGGGAGAGGTTTTGGATGACTGGCTGTACAGGTGACCAGTATTATGCCTCTAAATTTTGAAGGGTTGAGATTGAATAATTAACATCTAACGGTTAAAAGGATGGGTGCATATGGTATATCTCAAAATAGGGGTGTGTACCGTAACTGGACCCATCACCCAAACACCCAACTCAAGCCAACCTACATACCCTTTTTCACTCAAGAACCTGATTTTTTCCGACCATCCCAACCCCCCAAAAATGGTCTTCCATTCCTCTCTCACTCCGGTCTCCAAAACCCTGTTAAACCCTTCCTTCCCAAAACCCAAAATCTCCAACCTCCTCTATTCCCCTCCCAATACCCACCTCAAATACACTCTGAATCTTAAACCCCGACCCCTCTCTCTCCTCTTCACCACTCACAACCCTAAACCCAGAAAACCAAAATCCAATTCCCACTTTAACACAATCAGATCCCTCTTCACAGGCATAGTGGAAGAAATGGGCTCGGTCAGGCACCTGGGTTCCTCAGACGACGGCGGATTCACCATGAAAATCCACACCAAAACCCTACTCGAAGACGTCAACCTCGGCGACAGCATCTCTGTTAATGGGACGTGTCTTACGGTGACCCAATTTGATACCCAATTGGGTGAATTCGTTGTTGGGTTGTCGCCTGAGACCTTGAGGAAGACGTCGCTGATCGAGCTCGAAACGGGGTCGCTGGTTAATTTGGAGAGGGCGGTGAAGCCTTCGACCCGAATGGGCGGGCATTTCGTGCAGGGGCATGTTGATGGGACGGGTGAAATCGTGGCCAAAGAGCCCGAAGGTGATTCGCTGTGGGTGAAGGTATTAATTTCTTCAAGGAGCTCAATGTTCTCTTTGTTACTTTCTTCTCAATAACTACAATGGCTACACTTGATCCACTGGAAACGATTCACATAGTTGTCATTCTTGCATTGGGACAATATTTACAGGAACAATATTTCTAGCATGTTAGGGATAAAGAGCAAAAACGAAAATATAAAACGAGGTTATGAGGGTACCAGATATTCGGGAATTACTTCTTCATGGTAAGTTTGGGCCTCCAATTTTTTTCAAGTTACATTATGATCTCCTAACGTGTCTCTAGCATGTTCCAGCATGTTAGCGTGTCTGACTAGAAAAGTTTGTATTGAAAGCTGCTATTTATTTGGGCGCATCGGACAGGGGTCGGAGCATGTCCAACTCGAGCACGAATACATCATACCAATAGACGTGTCCGTGCTTCTTAGATCTAATATACAATATATTCCTCTAAAGCCCGGCACGATCCCTGAGTAACTAAAGAGGTGACTGGCGGGGGAGACCCAAGTGTTATGGTGAGGGTGCCAGCCCCTAGCTTTCTGCTAGCACCTGCATGGACACACATACATCACTTCCGAAATTTACATCTGAAGTGGCATCCCCTACTTCATATGGCTGGACTTGAGTGTGCTTTCTGTGAAGGAAAAGAGGCCATATTGTCTGGTTATTCCATCTAATTGAGTTGATAAATTTATGTTTCTAGTCTTTGTAGGGAAAAACTACTAGCAAGAACACCACTATGTATTTTCCCCTCCTTGTGCAAATAGAGAATAGGCTAAATATTGCAATCCACAACAACCAAACAAGTAAATCTAGGAGCCAAAAAAATAAATAAATAAAGAACACAAGCAAACCACGAGACACCAAGATTTTTACGTGGTTCCCCCAAAAATAGAGGTACGTCCACGGGACCGTAATCCGCTTCCAAATCTTCCACTATAATAATAATGGGGTTACAAGAGTTCTTCTCTAGTACACCACTAGAGGCTTACAAACATCACCCAAAGGTAGATTTCAACAAAAACAACAAAAATACAAGTTTAGGTCTCACCAAAGTGGATATCCCAAACTCCTAGATTCCGAGAGAAACTTGACGATCCGCTCCAATCAACGCGTAGAGCTCGTCGAAGTGAACAACACTCTGAAATTTCACCAAGATCGGACAAGAAACCACCGTCGAATCTTGGCTTGAACTTGGACAAAACCCTTGCCCTTTTTCTTTCTTTTTCTCTCGTTACTCTCTCTGTTTTCTGGAAAGTACCAGAAAAGGAGAAAATATCTCCTGGCCCTTTTGTATTCTCCATAAGAAAAAATACAAGATTCCCCATTTGCAATTTCAATAAATGCAAGATAAACCCATAACTATTTGGACCCAAAAAATGAGCCCATGTGGAACCCACCAATTAAGGAGGGACCCACCCAACAGTCAGAAATCCTGTGTGTCATCAAACTTTTTCTGCACTTTATGTCGCGGCTGTCGCCACCCGCCACTTGGTTTTGGTTCAATGGTTATTGTTGGTTGTAAAAAAATATGGAAGAAAAAGAAGTGAGAAGGATGGTATATTGGCACATGTTCAAATGAAATGGTGATAAATTTCAGTGGTGTATAGCAAAGCTCATTAGATTTATCTTATGTTCCTAAATAATGAAACTCTATATGGACTGTAGTTGAAACTAAGCTGGTATTATTAACTCAATAGTCAATCCTTTTTGCTGTGACTTGGTTGAAATGAATTCTAACTAACTAACTAACTATGCAATTAACTTCAGCTTCCTATTGCTATTTTTTATTTACACAACAGTTAACTGAACTCTTATGTAATTTAGTATGCAATGACTCGATGTAAAATTCGGCCCAATTAGCTAGGTTGGTGGTATAATCTGTAAAGTAGAAATGTAGAATTAGACCGACTTGGCACCCCCCATGATTAGATCCTGGTCCGCCCCTGCTGACTGGCTTGATATCCTCTACTAACTACTCTAAAGTCTAAACTAAATACTTCTTGATATTTTCTCCAGGTGAAGACGGCACCGGAGTTGTTGAAGTACATTGTACCCAAAGGGTTTATTGCTGTGGATGGGACTAGTTTAACTGTAGTGAAGGTGTTTGATGAAGAGGAGTGTTTTAATTTCATGTTAGTGGACTACACTCAGCAGAAGGTCGTGATTCCATTGAAGAACGTTGGACAGAAGGTGAACTTGGAAGTAGACATTCTTGGGAAGTATGTGGAGAGGCTTCTTAGTAGTGGGTTTGTTGATGCCATGAAATCTTGATAATCCCAAGGTACTTATGAAGATATCATAAGATTATGCCTTTTCACCTTAGTCTAGCATACTGCCCTTTCCTTTCGGTTCCATGTCATTCTTTTGCCTAATCGGTGTATCCTGGGTTTTTTTTTTTTTTGGTCTTCTGTGAGATGATATGACTAAGATTTGAAAGTTTTGAAGGGCTTGTTTCGGAATATCAAATAGAACTTGAATAATAAAATTTGAATGTGCTCTTCTTTATAATCTTCCGTTGAGCATTAGTTTTCGTCGCTAAAATTATCTTGTAATAACTGTTGCAAAAACCAGCATTTTAGTAGTAAGAGGCAATTGATTGGGAAGATGAATGAATACTTGAATAGGCTTCTGCTCCCCTTTGGATTGATAACGGGGAAGCACCTAACGTGCTACTGCTGGGTGGGACTGAGAGAAAGAAAGGATGGGGGGCAACCAAGCACGGTCAGTTGAACGACCGACTCATGAATGCTGCCAGGTCGGACAAGCCAATAACCCGAACGTGTTTGGTCTGTTTTTTACTTTAGCAAGAATTACTGCATTACATTCACCATGCAGGCTCAGGCATTGCGGTTTAAACTAGGATGAGAATACTGTACAATATGCAGACACGGATCTCAACGTCCCTATCAACTTCCCAAAGATAGTATAATCTCCCGTTTAAGTTGGTTTATCTTTATTAGTAGTTCGCTGTGGTTTCCTTTTGGACTTAGCGAGTTGACCAATTAACCTTTGCTTTCTTTGAAGAAGTTATAAACTTAACTCTTCTCGGAATGGTGAAAAAATGAATGATGATTGGTCTGTGGTTGAATTAGTATATGCATACAAACTTTTGCTTTTCCCTTGCCAGTACTTGGTGCATGTCTTCCCTTTATGAACCCTTCATGATTTTTTCCCGTTTCCCTCTATAATTGAGCACGAGGCTTTTGAGAATGATCATGGTTGTCTACGGGAGTAATGGGAAAACGAGTTGCATTTAGTGCATGCTTGTGGTTTCTATGGAACCTCTAGTTGATCTCCTGAGCAGTCACTTTGATTCTAGTTGTAGATTTCATACAATTTTTGCTTGGGATTAGGTTTTCTTTATCAATTATCACTCAAATGGCAATGTTCAGAGTAACAGCGTGGAAGATGCTTTTCCTTCTTGAAATGGTTACAAACATCATGTATCTCATTTTGAACAATGGAGCACTATGCATCTTTTCTCAAGAAGAACTTGATAAACTATCAGTTTTGTTGTTGGTTCTCTAATGCCTCTTACATCTTGTTTCCTAGTTTTAGAAAGTCTTTTTGCGCAGTGAATTTGTTACTAGGAAAAGTTTTGAGATGTGTTCTTGGTCTTAATTCATATTGTTCTCTATTTTTTTTTGCAATATATTTCCTCTACTGATTTTCACTGTGTGACATGTGAGAATGATCTATGCCAGTAACTTATGGTTTCAGTCAGATGTCTTCGGCTACACTGATTATAAGATGGAACCTGCTGCTGCAACCGCAGAGACCATCAGACCAATATTTCTTATCAGTTATCACCAATGTTTTTGGGTAAATTTCAGTTATCACCAATGTTTTTGGGTAAATTTTCTGGGCCATATTTCTGCTTATGTGGAGCATTATGGGTAAGTTATTGCCTTCTTTGTTACACTTACATACTTTTGAATGCGGTCCAATTTATTCGTGTTGTAATCGAAACAATTTTTATGAGCTATGGATTAGTCTGGTAATTAAGAAAGCACCTCTGTAGCATCTGTTTTTGCTTTGTGATCTCTAGTATGGCTGTTAGACCAAAAAGGAGCATGCATAATTGCATATGCATGACCAAATGAATTAGTAAGATTTTCCACAATCCTGAGGTCAGATGTCCCTAATCTCCCTTCTTTTATCTCAAGCGTTTTGTTGTAGGTATCCTCTGAGACATCTTTGGGCAATAGATTGTCCTAAATCTTTCTGTTATGCAAGGCTTTTACATGACTTGGACTGGCAGAAACTGAGTTTGGGACCATGGGTACAGAGAAGAAAAACGAACCGGGGGAGGTAATAAGCACAGAAGACGGGATAAACAAACAAATGCTATGGAATGAAGGGGTACAGAAATCGCAATCCTGAAGTCTGAATGAAACATGAGAATATGGATTAACCACTTATGCATATCCAATTGAGCTGATTTTTTGCATGGCCACTGGAAACGTTATTTTAAAATTAATGAACGGTTAAGATCATCCGTGTGGAATCCAAAAGTGGTCTCACAAGCCATCGGTATAATTTATGTACCCCTTTGGTTCTGTACGGATAGTTGGGTCTGACTTGTTATAAGGTTTTCCGACCATACAAATGTTTTGGTAAAATTATTCATCGTAAAAAATTTCTATTCGGCTTTAGTCACCGCTGAACAAAATGCTGGAACAGCCCCTGCCCATAATTAGTGAATACTAGTGATAGGTTGATAGCCCACATGCTTCGCACATTATCGCGTGCTATTGATTTTGATATTTCGATTATTATATGTGATTATTGGAATGCCAAGAATAGATTCAGCTGAAGCACATTCATCGCTTTGAACCTTAGAATACTAAAGTCATATTCCTAATTACATACATCAGAGCCACATCAATGCCTCACAAAAGTTGCCTTGCAAAAGAATATAAAGGCAACAGATCCTGGGAATTGCAGTTCAAAAAAAAAAAACAGATCCTGGGAATCCTAAATTATTCCCTGCCCTCTTCTCTCTCCCTATCTTCGCTTCTAGTTTTTGTCGATATCTAACTAGGTACATCATTTGGTGTAGACCAAATATACAAATTGATAGATCCACAAAAATTTCAACATTTGTTCATCATATCGATATCTGAAAAAATCAATTCAATCGGACATCAAGAAATGGTTCAAAACGTTCAATTTTTTTTAAAACGGACCAAAAATTGATAGAATGCAACTTATAAAATTTTTTTAAAGGGGCTCTTAAAAAAAATATTCTAAAATAATTGATCGGTTTGTGTGGACGGGACCCTAGGTGGATCCCACACAAGCATTCTTTTTTTATTTTAAAGGAGTCGATTCCATTTATATAAGAGCCCGTCACAATATTGGTGTACATCAAATGGTATACCCATAGCTGGGCTCGAGTTTGAAATGAGAACGTAAACATATATGGGCAAGTTGGTATATACCCAATTAAGGGGAGGGTAAAAGGGTCATTCAATAAATGGGGTAAAATGGGAAGAGAATCTGAGAATGTGAAAAGGATCTCCCATGTTCTTTTTTACTGGAGTACTTCTTTTCCCTAAACTCATAAATTGAGAGATTCTGTAAAAAGATGTTCTGGCTTGGAGGTGCCAAACAGCTACGTACAAGCCTTGTAATGTAAAAAAGAGAGAACGAAAACGTGAAAAGGAGGTCACCAAACAGCTATTCAGCAGTAAATTTTGCAAAACAGATTCTTGGCCAACTTCAAACTGAAATCTTTTATTTCATAGAAATAAGAGCACTGCTACGTACATAGAAATGGTACCCAAAATTGACCCCGAATTTGAAAATCAATGGCCCAGATTCATTCCAAATGAATCCGAGATTCATTTGGAATGAATCCGGGCCGTTGATTCTTCAATTCGGAGTCAATTCTGGGTACCCAAACTTACCCTAGAAATAATTAAGGTACATGGCTTATATATTTAATCCCCATCCCCATGTTTCTAGTTTCTAATAAATCAAGCAGAACATAATTTCGAGTTTTCTAGGCTAAGATATAGCCATTACCGTAAAGTGGAATGGTGTTGTCTACACTCACCCATAATGATGGACATAAAATTGATAAATAATTTTAAGGAATTTTTATACTTCAAATTAAATTCTGAAAATTTAATAAAAACTTTTTAACACAATAATCACTTGAGAAAGCCATTAACGGGCCTAAAGAACCCAAATCTTGATCCGGGAGAGGAGAGATCAATTCAAATGGTAGATCGCCTTGATGCGATCATGATTTATAGATTATCATATGATGTATGCCTTGATGATAATAGCTGTAAAAAAAAAACCGCGAACCGTGAATCCGAACCGGATCGTAGGTTTTGGATTGGGTCCATGGATTAATGGTCCGAACACGGATTGAAAAATTAGAAAACCGTGCTTTGCAGTTCGGTCCATGGATTTTCATAAAAGAACCGTGGATAAACCGAACCGGACCGTGAGAATTTAATCAATAAAAATATATATATTTATATATAAAATATTGGGATAAGAATTATAAAGGTGCAAACTGTAATTAACAATTGTAACTTTGCTTGCACATATATTAGCTACTCCCGGACTTGAGACTGGTTGTGGTGAAGACTTTTGTTTACTCGTTTTATATTATGCTGTTTCTGCATCTTTTTACTACTACTAGTGGTAGTCTCTTGAATGTGAATCTCTTTGAATCATTTTGAAGCAATGTTGTTGGTGACTTGGTGTTGTTTATTAAAACTTAAAAGCTACTAATGAATTTGTTCCAAAAGTTACATTGAGAATGTGAATGTGGAATATGTTTTTTATTTTATTTTGTGGAATGTTATAATCCGTGGATAAACCGTGAACCGAACCGTAATTTTTTTTTATTGTTTCGGAACCGGACCGTAGACTTTTGGTTTGGACACGGATTGCTTTACATTGAACCGTAGACTTTTGGTTCGGTCATCGGATTCATACCAATCCGCACCAAACCGGACCGTTGACACCGATACATATATATTGTAAAAGTAATTAGCGCCGCACGACCAGTTGAAAGTAACCATGAATCGAGATGATTTTGGGTACGTGTAGGGTGCACTACGTCAGATCTATAACGTTATATCACAGCTGTCCATCTCAGTAAATATCGCTTTGAGAGGTCTTTAAGATTGTGATAGTACTTAAAAGACTTGAATGAAATAGTGAATCGCATTGGTGCTGTCAACACCAATGGTTTTAAATGTGAATCGCATTGTTTGTTTTCCAAATCCCGAATTGATTGAAATAGTGAATCACCGTGATACGATCGTTGATTTCTTGAATATCTTATGCATTCTTTAGATGAAAAAGATATATTTTACAAGTGATTAGCTCGGCACGACTCGTTCAAAAGTGTGCGCGAATCATTTAAGGCCTAATAGTAGATTTTGGTCGTACTGCAAAGAGATTGTGGATTTGATTTTTGGCTCACTTTTTGTTATTCTGATAACCTTTTAAAGATCTTCATCTTTTATCTTTGTCTTCTGCTAGTAAAATAGTACGTTAGGAAAATGGTAACGTTTTAGCCTAATAGGCTGAGGTTAAGTGGGTCCCATTTGCTTTGTTTTTATGCATTCCTCTGTCTGAAAGCCTGAAACAGAGTCAAGACTTTATATCTAACTTGACCATTTTAACCCTACCCTTGTATATGAATTACAAAACTAGCACCAAAACAATTTGGGGTAATTTCCCCCCAATTTGTACGTCATTTTCTCTTCACAAGCATACAAAAAACACTTTCTTCTTCTTCACTTTTACAGGACACTTTTACTTGCCCTTTTCATCTCCTGAAGAGGCCTCACAAACAGAAAGTGAGTTTGTCTCTATTTTGGTTTACGAACGGTGATACATACATTATCTGGGAGCCACTCCCAGCCACACCTTCTTTCACATGGGGTGTGGTCCCCAGATCTGGGCCCCGCATCCCATGTGAGAGAGGGTGTGGCTGGGAGTGGCTCCTAGGGAGTGTATGTATTATTTTGGTGTGGCTGGGAGTGGCTCCCAGGGAGTGTATGTATTATTTTGGGAGTGGCTTCTTTTATTTGATTCTTGTTGTTATGGGTTCACCATGTGACCTAATAGAAATTTTTTTCCTTCTACTTAAAATGTGTATGCTTTTATTTTTACAATTTGATCTATTAAACATCAATTTAGCGCATGAGTAGTTTTTATTTTGTCCTTCCTGATTCGTAATACTCGCTTAGGTAGGACCCTTCCCTATCGGTTTCAATCATTGCTCTATGTTGCGCTCTCAATACTCGCTCTCGTAAATTCTAGTCGTTTGGGATGCCTCTTATGTGACGTAGGTTGCCAAGATCTATAAAAGACAATTTGAGCCATGTATCTTGTAGGCTCCGCCAAAAAAAAAAAAAAATTGGTATAAAAATTAACTTGACTAAACCAAGTCGATTTTTCCCAATCGTCCATCCAGGACATCAAGCCTCCTGCATCCATAAGTTGAGGTTCGACTTAACGAGAAGAATCTAATAAGTAAAAAGTTATGATCAAATCTAATAAATAAATAAAAGTTATAATCAATTTTTTTATTATTTTTTTCTTTACTCTAACAAAAAAAATTTGGTTAATATTTTTTTCACTCTTAAATTCCTCTTGTTAAAACAAACCAATAATTAACATAAAATCGATGAAAAACTAACCAATATAAAAAAAAATAACTAAAGAAAAAATAATCAAATTTAATTATTATGCCAAAGCTTCTCTAAGAGAGTGTATTTAGATAGTCTGGGATTGGCAACATCTTTGGCAAAAAAACAAGGCTACCAAACAAGGACCTCCCTACCCCCCAAAAAAAAAAAACGGACCTGATTCGGATTAACGTTATCGGATTTCTTAGTATCGGGTCCGGATCCTGGATCTCGAGCTTATCGGATTCGGATCATATCCGACCCATTGACAGCCTATTCCCGCCAAAACTCATTTTATTCATGTCAAAACTCTTTCATTCCTTGACTAAATTGCTCCTCTCTCTTCCCCCCAAACCCACCTTCATCCTCCCCATCTCTCCTTCCTTCCCCGTTACTTTTTAATATTACCTAGCATATTTGTCATTCAAAGACGGGAAAAGGTTCATTCCTTTTTCCCATACTACTAAGGTACTATCATTCTTCTGTTTCTATGGACATGTGTACGCATATACGCTTTTGGTGCCAATTTTTCTTTTAATGAAATTGAGTGATTCAAGAATATTTGTGGAAGCATTGAGTTTTCTAGGCGAAGAACAGAGCAATTACTCAGAGCATTTCTGGGGTTCAAAATCACTCTTCTTCTGGTCCATGTTCATCATCAACAATCTAGACATCGATTTCAGTGTCTTTGAATTCCTCTGAATCCATGAGGAAATAGTAATCTTGATTTCAGCCATGGAAGGAAGGAGAGATGGGGAGGATTGAGGTGGGTTTGGCGGAAGAGAGAGATGAGGGGCAATTCAGTCAAGGAAGGAGAGAGTTTTGGCAAGAGCAAAATGAGTTTTGGCACGAACAAAAAGAGTTTTGTCATTAACCAAAATCAAACTATTTCCTCATGGAAAGAAAAGATTGGCCATAATTTTGGCTTAAAATAAACCACCTAGAAATAAACCAAAATAAACCAAATTATTGGTTTAATTTTGGCTTTATTAAAAAAAAATTAGTTTCGACCATGATTTTATACTCTTTGTATTCGTCTCGTCGAGACGAATCCATAAACCACGAAAACTTGAAGCAAACCTAACAAATACGAAGGGAAAAAAAAATGAATAAGGACAAAACAAAAAACCCAAAAAACCAATTTTTGGTTTTTTTTTTTTTTTTGGCCAAAACACCCCGATCAATGGACTTATCTTATTGTGACTGTAGCAATTGGACACCTTGTTCTTTAGTTTTTTTGGAACGACGAGCATCAATATCAACATCTTTACTTTAACTTTAAAGTTAAAGTAGAGAGCAAGCTCCTCCAAAATCTCAAAAATCAGCCTCACCAAACGAACTCACCAATTTGAAGATTTCTTAACTTTGCTACAGTAACTTAACAAATTTTGTGACCTACTGTTCACTCATCAAAAGAAGAGGAGGGAGGGAAGAGTAAAAGTTTGAATAGAGAGTCTGATTCTGTGAGTTTTTGATAAAGTGACTTGCTAAAGTTTGAATAGAGAGTCTGATTTTGTGAATTTTTCGAAAAGTGATTTGCTAAATTATAAAAGGTGTTTTGAGGTTAAATTTGGTGTTTTTTTGGGTGTTTCAGATAAGGATGCCCTTAGAGCATCTCCACTCCTACACCAAATTTTTTACTCAAAATTTGAGTAAAAACTTGATTTGATATCACCCCTTCCAATGGGAAACTACCCTTTTACCAAATTCTAGTTAAAATTTTGTCAAAAAGTTTTTTTTTTTTCCTTTCATTTTGGCTCCAAAACTTTCCCACCATTTTATCAAAACATTTTTTTTTTCTTTTCATTTTGCCTCCAAATTTCTTTCAAGCTGACGATCAAAAGGTGTAAAAAGCCAAAATGAAAGAAGAAAAGTGAAGGATTTGGTAGCAGCAGAAGCTTTTCTGATGTTGCAGTGAACAAATAGAGTCGTTGCTTATTTGATGTCGGATTTGGTGTTGACCAAATTTGGTGAAGAATTTGAGTAAATTTGGTGAAGGATTTAGTGAAGGAGTGGAGTGGGTTTTTTGGTGATTTTTACTCAAATTTGAATTTGGTGAAACATTTGGTGTAGGAGTGGAGATGCTCTAAGAGAGAGTTTGATGCAGGGTAAAATTGTCACTGAACAATAGAAAAATACACGATGATAAAGGTTCTGTGTATTGTGCAGGGGAAGGATGGTAAAGTAATGGGAAAAAGTTATTAAAGTATGTTGAAGAGACATTATTAATGTGTGCCTATTAGGGCATCTCTAGTGCACTACTTAAAAAAGTTCCTTAAAATGCTCTAACTAGTTAGCTAAGAAAAATTCAAAAAATGGTCTCTAGTGCACAAAAATTGACTCCTTAAAATCTTAGGTGGCGCCCCTCACTATCTAAAGTGCCCTAAGGCCATCTCTAGTGTACTACCTAAAAAATGCTCCCTAAAATGTACACCTAAGCACATGTGGGACCCAATTTTGTTTGCTAAGAACTTAGTTAGCTAGCTAAGAAGAAATTCACTTTAATGGGGCTCCCTAAAAATACTCCCTAAGGTGTATGTGGGACCCATTTAAGTGGGCCTCATAACCAAAAAAACAATGGCAAATTCAATGTTATAAATGCAAGCAACTTTCTCTCTCCTCTTTCTCTCTATCTCTCTCCTTAAGTCCCTCCCCAAATTTAGGTAGTCACTTAGGGCACTTTAGGTAGTGAGGGGTGCCACCTAGGATTTTAGGGAGCCAAGTTTTGTGCACTAGAGACCATTTTTGAGGTTTTTCTTAGCTAACTAGTTAGAGCACTTTAGGCAGTGATTTTAGGTAGTGCACTAGAGATGACTACCTAAATTTGGGGAGAGACTTAAGGAGAGAGAAAGAGGAGAGAGATAGAGAGAAAGAAGGGAAGGAGGAGAGAGAGAATAACTTTAAGGAGAGAGAGAGAGAGAGGAGAGAGAAATGAAAGACTTAAAGTTAATGAATATTTTTAGAGAGCCCCATTAAAGTGCATTTCTCCTTAACTAGCTAATTAAGTTCTTAGCACACAAAATAGGGTCCCACATGTGCTTAAGTGTACACTTTAGCAAATATTTTTTAAGTTGTGCACTAGAGATGCTCTTAGGCACACAATAGTGGGATCCTTTATTTATTAATCGATACATGTACATATTTTGAAAATGAAAATCTAAGATACATACTGTGAGAATATTAAAAAGAATTAATATTTAAGTCAAAATGAGAGAGATTTGATAAAGTATGCATCCATATAGGATATTATTTCTGTTTTTGGTTTATGTTTTCAGTTTTTCCAAAACAATTAAAAAAATAAAAAAAAACCTTTGGTAAGTTAGTTATAATTTCTTGTTTAATATAAACGTTACCAAACACCCTCTAAAAAAATTCTCTCTTTTTTCCTTTCTATCTTCACCTAAGTAAGGACATTTTTTTACAATTTATGCTAGGGATGGCAATATCGACCAAACAGATGGGTACCCGAACTGAAACCGCTTTTTTTTCTCCGAATTATAACCTATTTTTCCCCCATGGGTACAGGTGTGGGTTGGACAGAGGGATAACCGAACGAGTTCGGTTCAATTTTTATTTTACCTGTGAACCGAACTAATACCCGAACTGAACCGTACCTTATAAATTACACAAAACCCCGTATATTATATATAAACGTTTTTTTTGTCATTCGCCATTCATAATCGATTACAATTACATAGGGAGGGGCGAATGAGACTCGATCTCGGGATGCAGTGTGGGGCATCCAAGAGCTCTACCGCATGAGCTAGCCACCAATTGGTATTATATATTATTACATAAGAACCCATTGGGGATATTTTAAAATTACACTATATCCCCTTATATATGAATAATGATACGTACACAACAAAAAGGCCACAACACCAAAACGACGTTGTTTTGGTGTTAAAGACCCCACAAAAAAAAAAACTCGAGATAAAAATTCAAAACGTTGAAACCTCATTCCCTCGTTCCTTCCCCGTTTGTTCAATACAGAGAGAGAGAGAGAGAGAGGGAGGTGAGATCCCACCTCCACCGGTGACCACCGCACCACCGTGGAGTTGCTCCTTCTCCGGCGAACACCACCACCACTGCTGTAGTCCGCCGCCGTTGAACACCACTGTTGTACGATTTCATCAGGTTTGGGTTCTTAGATTTTTCCCTAGTTTTGGGGTCTTAGATTTTTCATATCTGTACCCGGCCGCCGTTGAACACACACCTCTATCACGATGCTCTCTCTCTCTCTCTCTCTCTCTCACGCTGCGCTTTCTATGAATTTGGGGGGTTTTGCACAAAATTTAGGATTCCAATTTCAGGAACCCTAAATTGGATTGATGGGTCAATTTTTTTTACGAAGATGAGGTAATTTCTTGTTTTGTTGATCATATGAAGAACCTGATACTAATGTTGTAGTGGCTAGATTTATTACCTCCCTCTCTCTCAGTCTGTGTATCGAACAAATTTGGGGAAGGAATGAGGAGCGCGCGTTTTGAATTTTGATCTGGAGTTTTTTTTTTTTTGGGGGTCTCAACACCAAAACGACGTCGTTTTGGTGTTGTGGCCTTTTTGTTGTCAATGTATTGTTGTGTACGTATCATTATTCCTTATATATATATATATATATATATAATCCCCAGGGTTTCTTCATTCTTAGTAGTTATTAATTTCACATATCACAACAAACGAGAGAGGCGACTGTGGAGACCGAGAGCCGACCGCCGATTGGCTTGTTAAGTCTCCGATCATCGTACCTTTTGCTCCGAAGTCTCTCTCTCTCTCTTGAGTTAAGAATGGTGACATCGTAGTATAGTTTTTCCTATTTTTTGTTCTATGTAGACTGTAGATCTAGTAATTTAGGCGATTCATTGAATCGCTCATTAGTTTAGTTACCCCGTTATTGCGTGAGTACCATATACATGTCTCATATTTCCGATTCATCAGTTACCTATAGAAAGTAGAAACCAAACAAAATCCCTGATTTGGTCTAGTTTTGATTTTCTATTCGGTTTACTGTGCAGTTACTACTGTATCAGAGCCGTATTTGTTTTTTGTTTTTTTTTCGAGCTGTATATGTGCATGAATGAATGGGTACCCGTTCGGTTCGGTTGTTGAACAGATTTCTTTGCCCGTTCGAGTTATCGGGGCAAATTCGGGGTGGTGTTATGGTATCGCGATTCGGTTCAGTTTGGTTCATACTCCAATCCCCCAATTGCCATCCCTAGTTTATGCTCAAGAGGCCTTTTTTTTTTTTTTTTTTTTTTTTTTGAACATGTCAATTCCATTCAAGGAAAATGTCAGGGTAGTCTGATTTCATCACAAACAACAGGGAAGAACCAAAACTATCAAAATCTAGACTAATGGCACCCCTGCCCGAGGCAGACCAACAACAAGGCTGGGTTAGGAACCTGTCCACGATCTGTTAGTAGAAATCCCGAGGGAAAACAACTCAAACCTTACCACTTAAACACAAGATAAAATTGAAGAACAAACACCTGAAAAGGGGCTAATAAACCACTTATAAAAGGGGTAAACAACTAAAAAAAAACAAAGAAATAAAACTCCACGAACAGAACGGAAAAGCACCATCGATTCTGTCCCAGAGTGTCACCGTAGCCACTGCCACCGGTTCTAGCAACTTATTCGCCGGAGAAGCTCCAGCCCGAGCGCCAAACTCCAAGCAACACCAGATCTGACCTTGAACGACTGGAAGAAGAGGATGGAGATCGAGCCATGGAAAAAAAGCAGCGGTAATGGAGGAAGGGGATGGAAGCCGGCTAAGAGTGGAAAGGGTGGAACCAGAGAGGTGAGGCTAGAGAGGAGAGAGAGGGAGGGGGGATGGAGAGGAGGAGGTGGCGGCTAACCACCACCACTCCCCCTCTCCCCTCTGAAAACTCGAGAGGCTAGGGTAAGCCTCGTCATCGGGCCGGGCCAGCCCAGCCCAGCCGGCGAACTTCAAGCCCAAGCTTGCCCATGGGCCGGGCTTATCGGGTTTTTTTTTATGAACGAGCCGAGCTATCTCTCAAAAGGTAAAGCCCAGGCCTTGCCCACGAGCTTATCTTAGTCTGGCGGGCTGGCAGGCCAGCCTTCAGGCGGGCTAGGCCGGGCCATTTGGGCAAGACAAAATCTTTATTTCCTTTGTTTTTTGGTTTTTTTCCAAAAAAATTTCCAAAAAGATTCCTTCCCATCTACTCATTTTCCAATCATTAATCACTTTTCTCTCTCTACTCATATCCTTCCATCCAATCATTATTTTCAGTTTTTCTCTCTATCTCTCTCCAATCATTACACTAGGGTTTAGTTTTAGAATTATTACTTTTTCTAAAAAATATCCAAACATTATTTTTGAAAAAAATTTGTAAAAAATTTGTTTCAAATCTAAACCAAACGTTTTGAAAATCTTTATTTTCTTTCTTTTTGATTTTTTTGGTTCCAAGATTGAGTTATTGTTATCTACTTATTTTTGCTAGGTAAAACATTACATGATCTTGGAAACATGATGCGATTTGAGTTCATGCGAGAGAGAGAGAGAGAGAGAAAATTTAGAGTTATCAAATGATAGGGCTAGCCGCTAGGGTTTAGTTTTAGAGAGAAGGGGGACTCTTTCTCTATAAAAAGTCTTTAATAACTTAAAATATTATTTTTGAAATGAAACATGTATGTAAAGTGAATTGATTTGTAGGTTCAATATCGAACCAAATCGTTTAATACGTTTTGCGAATCGCATGATTTTCGTTCTTCAACGATTTTCCCCAAGTCAAACCATACACGGCTGGGGAAAGTCGTGAACTAAAAAGCGTTAGTCATAAAATTCAAATGAATTTTATTCTATTCGTTGGAAAATATTAAACAAAGTCCATAGTCAATACTCCGTGTCTCACGATAACAGGCTAGTTAGTACTTGAAAATATCAACCTATCAGCACTAATAGATGCTTCTTCGTTCAAAAAAATCAATTTCGAGGCACCGCGGAAAAGTCCGAGCAATATTTTTTTATTACAAAAATACCCTTGGGACCTATTAGTTATTTTTGTAATAAAAAAATATTGCTAGACTTTTGGAAGCAAGCGGGTGGTAGCCAAGTTGATAAGACACCTTATACCCCATGCATTCGAACAAGGCCAATTCTTACTAACAACACTAGCCACTAAAAATTCTTTCATGTTCTTAAAAAAAAAAAAAACCCCTTGGAAGAATTGGAGTATTTTCTTGACAAGAAGAAGACCAAAAAATATATATATAATTTTTTCACTGTTATATATACTTACACACATTTGTATACACTTTTTACACATTTCAATACACTTCATAATAAGGTAAGAATAAGACAAAAAAATAAAAAAAATACACTTTTCTATACACTTCACCACATTTTTATACAATTTTTACACATTTTAATACATATTTTAAACCTTAACAATAGTTTAGTGGGCAGATTTTAGAATTTTTCTTAAAAACCAATACTCCACTATTTGCAAATTGTGGTAGGTAGAGACAAGGGTAAGACTGTAATTTAGATTGTGAAAGGCTGGTAATGCCGTAATGGTTTGCCGCGTAAATGTTCGTAAAAAACAAGGCCCCCGCCCCCCTCTCGCTATATATACCGCCGTCGAACGTGACCTACTTCCCCATTACGTCTTCTCTCTCGTTTTCTCTCTCTCTCTCTCTCTCTCAAACTCTTTTCCGCTTTTCTACCATTTTTGCTAGATTTCCGTTATTCTCAAATCTCAGATCCAAACACAGCATGAAGAAATCAGGGATCTTTGCCGCGGCGTCCGCTGCCGCAGCTTCAGCCACCGCCATCGCTTCTCCGCCGTTGTCGTCTTCGGCTTCCGTATCCATCTCCAAGGCGGAAAGATCTAGCGATGTGAGTTTTTTTTTTTTTTTTTTTTTGTTGCTGTTTCGAATTGGGTTTTTTATTCGGAGGTTTTTGTTAGCGAGATGGGTTTTGTTTGGTTGGAAAACAGGGGAAGTAAACAGAGGTCTGATAGGCAACCTGTAAGGCGTAGTTTGGATCTTGTGGAAAGGAAAAATGAAAAGAAGAGAAAATTGTTTCTAATAAATAAAGAATGAGCAAAATATAGGAGAAAATGTACTCTGCTCAATTATTTTAATTTTCATCTCTTTTGTTTCCAAACCAAACAAGAAGAGGAAAGAGTTTATTTTTCCTTCTCTTCCATTCTTTTCCGTAAGATCCAAACATCCCCTTATTTTTTTTTGCCTTCCTCGCCAACCAAACAGAGATCCTTCTCAATTCCCAGTTCTTTTTTCTCTTTATTTGAATAAGGGAATCGAAAGCTTTTAAGAGATGCATAATATTTGAGGAAAAAAATTCAATCGAGGAATGTCACGACAATAACCTTATATGCATTGACCAGACACAAAATATGTTCAGAATCGTTCGCTGTACGTAGGCCAAAAATAATTAGACTTTTCCATTTTAAAAGAAAAAAATATGTAATTGTAAAAGCTGTTTTTTTTTGCCCTTTCCAAGATTTTTATTTATTTATTTGGTATCTGATGTTGGATACGTATGAACAGAAGGCTGTTTCGAGCAAAGGCAGGGAGAATCCAACTGCTGCTTCGGAAAAATTTGCGCCCAGGTTCGACGGGCTGAGGTTTATTGAAACGCTGGTCACTGCTCACAGATAATCTTTCGATTTTGATGATGAATTACCCATTGAAGTAGTAATTGTACCATAAATTATCAAGATTTTCGCGTCGATTTTGCGAGAAATTAAGAGTGCGATGAGATGAACTGTCCTGTATCCGATTCCGAATGATTATTTTCCCCTTCTAATTTCACCTCATTTTTTAGTTGTTTATGAAATTGGAATAGATGTGATCTGGGGATCTTGTAGGGCGGTGCCGCACTACGGCATAGGAGCCGTTGATCTCGGCAATGAAACTCGGATTTCATCTCATCAATGAACGTGTCGGATCATGCAAGTACCAAGATGAAATCCGAGTTGTTGATTGCGCAATCAACGACTCGATGCCGCACTACAACCCTGTAGTTCGACACCGCACTACAGGATGCCCTCTTTCGTAGTCGTCGTAATCCATTACATATTGATACTTCCAAGTTCCAACTCTTTTTTTTCCATCGGCACATTGATACTTCAACTTGAACATGATCAACACTGTTTTTTTCTCGACGGTCGGAGTGTCTGAGTCAATTTATGAACACATCAACTAATCTTTTTCCGGCTTTGATAATAAATTTGTATGCAAATGGGGACCAGGGATTCCACAGAACAGCGTTGATAGTGAGCAAAACAATTGCCTCAAGTGGAAGAAAATGACCTCAAATTAATACTCCCTTCGTCATTTTTTCAGTGATCCACTTGAGAAACGTGTATTTTTGCAGACATTTAAAATTGTACTTACGTATAATGTTTTTAAATTTTTTTTGCACCAAATTAAAGTACTTAATGAGCACTTTGATTTGGTATAAAACAAATTAAAAAGTTATATAGAGAAATATGTTTTTTTAAGGGTTTGAAATTACACGTATTCCAGTATGAATCATTTAAAAAGGGACGGAGGGAATAACGCAACTTTCCATTCGGGTTTCAGTCAAAGGAAAGCATATGGTCACCGAAAGCATGAAGAATGCGACTTGACATTAACACGCCAGTGTCATATCCCCTCACGACAATAATAATAATGTTCCACCACAAAAAAGCTGACAACATCTGCAGGAATCTGAATCTCTCCTCTCTCTCTCTCTCTCTCTCTCTCTTAATAGTGTTCACACACTCTCTCTCTCTCTCTGATGCTTTTGAATGTCTTTTCTCTGTCTAGTATATCTTTATTTTCCCCTCCGATTGAATCATCATCTGGTTTTCTTTCCTTTCTGTACCTTTCTTCTTTTCTCTTTTGTCTTTGCTGGGGTGATGGAGAGGGAGTGTGTGTTTCTGTTTCTGTTTCTGTTTGATAACGCAGATAATACACAAACAAATCACTTACTCGTGAATTTCTTATTTATATTACAAAATTTAATTGTCGTTATAATATTTTGTTTCTTTTGAAAGATGTATTAATTTCAATTGTACTAATTATTTGACATTTCTTTTTTCAACTTCTATAAAAAGTGATGGCAATTTTTTTACAAGTATATTTTAGCTTCACAAGGTCCGATTGTGCGCGGGCACGGGAAACGGCACAACACGGCATGGATTGTGGTGGGTGGGCCGTGGGTCAGGCCGGACCGATGATATTTTAAATGGGCCGGCATGGAGCACAATAGGCACGAAAATAAGTAGGCTGCCTGGCACGCCTCTAGAGCTTGTTTGGGAGCCTCTTTTTTGATTTTTTGGTTTCTCTTTTTTGGTTTATGGATGTTTGGCAGCCAAGGGGAGAAATAGTTTTTCCAAAAACTGTTTTTCCATTTTGAACAATCTGGGCCAGAAATCAAAAATAGGTTTGGAGGTGTTTTTTGATTTCTACTTCTCATTTTCCCTTCCAAAACACATTCTGCACATTTCTCCCAAACACTACTCCCACATCCAAAACTCATTCTGATCAAAAGCCAAAAAGCCAAAAAATCAAAAAGTCAAAAATCAAAAGCTAAAAAGTAGGCTCCCAAACACCCCTTAGTTGATTATGTATCATCACCAGAGTAGGATATTTTGAATCTTTCGTTTTGTGGGACAGAATATTGGAGGTGTTCCATTAACTAGTTTTTTTTCAAAAATAAGTTTTTTGAAAAAAATCGAGACATGTCATCTTCTCACAATACATCACATAAAAATGTATGAACACAAAAACTAAGACAATTTTAAAACAAAACTCCCTTAAAGTAACACCCTCTAAAGTAACCTTTCATTTATCAAGAAATTTGCTTCTGAAAATCTTGTTCCTTTAAGAATTATTGCTGGCCTGTAGATGCAAGTTTGTACTCACACCCTCGCACTACACTTGTGTCGGATGCTCATAAAGAAGGTCTACAAGTTTTTGCATCAGATTTCGCAAAAATGATTCTAGAACAATACCTAGGTTTTGGGATCCAATCCCAACAATGGGACGATTGCTGTGAAGAGGATGTAATCATGTCCTGCCCAGATATTTGGATTGCTCAAGTCCGATTCAAAGTTAGTTGTGTAACGACCGAATTTTTGCTAAATAAAAATTTCGTTTATAAAAATTATTTTTTAATATTTTCTCTAGTAAATTACTTAAAGTTATACTATTTTGGGCCACTAGTTATATTCTTTGTGCTAGTATATTTATACTAGTAGCTTATCACTAGATTTTTCTACTAAATTTCTTCACATTAAATTCTATATTTTCACCTAGATTTTTTTTAGGAGGTTTTAGACATATGCATGTAGGAAAGTGGGAAGAAACTTCTTGAAATACTTAGCCACCAAGTTTAGTGCATGTGCTTCTCTAGTCTAGGAAATCTCCTAGAAACTCATGCATGAAGAGAGAGAGAGAGAGAGAGAGAGAGAGAGAGAGAGAAGGGGCAACCATATAGACATGTCATCCTCTCACAATACATTACATAAAAATGTATGAACACAAAAACCAAGACAATTTTAAAACAAAACTCCCTTACTGGAACACCGTCTAAAGTAACCTTTCATTTATCAAGAAATTTGCTTCTGAAGGTCTACAAGTTTTTGCATCAGATTTCGCAAAAATGATTCTAGAACAACACCTAGGTTTTGGGATCCAATTCCAACAATGGGACGAAGAATCGAAGATTGCTGTGAAGAGGATGTAATCATGTCCTGCCCGGACATTTGGGTTGCTCAAGCCCGACTCAGAAAATGATTGTCCACTTACTATTAAGTTAGAGCATCAATATGTGAATGAACAAATTAACTTTTAAGTTAAAGTAGAGAGCAAATTCTTCCAAAACTTCAAAATCAGACTCACCAAACGAACTCACCAATTTGAAGATTTTTTAACTTTGCTACAGTAACTTAACAAATTTGGTGACCTACTGTTCACTCAACAAAAGAGGAAGAGAGAGGGAAGAGTAAAAGTTTGAATAGAGAGTCTGATTCTGTGAGTTTTTGATAAAGTGACTTGCTAAAGTTTGAATAGAGAGTCTGATTTTGTGAATTTTTTGAAAAGTGACTTACTAAATTATAAAATGTATTTTTGAAGTTAAATTTAATTTTTTTTTTTTTGTGTGTCAAATAAGAATACCCTTATATATATAAAGAAGTACAAGTTAAAAAGAAAAATTAAATGAAGGTTACGTTGGGCCTTCTTTATTTTAAAACTCAATGGTTGCCCTCACCAGGTGGGAAATCTACATAGAAAACTTTTGGGATGAGAACTCTATATATACACTAATTTTTGGAATCCGGGCGCTCTGCGGTAGGTGTTGTGCACCGTATTGTGCGGCAAAATTACGTCATTTTGCTCATTTTCTTAGTATATCCAAGAGTCCTGTTTAGCGAGTTAAGTGTGAGATTTAATTTTGCGGTTCAATTTTAGGGGGGTTTAGGCTCTTTGGGGTAGGATATAGTAGGTTTAGGCACTTTAGGTTAGGGTCTAGACACTTTGGGTTTAGGCATTTTGTAATAGTTTTTTTCTTCCTCCAAACAAGACCATTGGAAGCTTTGGAAGTGTGCACAAAAATCAAACAAAATGACGAAGTTTTGCCGCACAATACGGCGCACAACACCTACCGCATAGCACCCACCCTGGATCCTTTTTTTGTGGAGGCTAACAAATTTTTTTTTTTTTATTGCCCTAGCCCAGGCGGGTTGTCCAAGTTTAGAGGTTTGTTGGGCTTACACCTAGGCCGGTCTTGAATGTAATTAGGGGCAATGGGTACAAAGGGAATGAATGAATTCTAAGCAGAAATCGCGGTATTAACTAAAGTTAGGCTTATTATTTGTTTACTACTCTCTCTGTCCCTTTTTAAGTGATCCCTGTCGGAATACATGCAATTTCAAACCCATAAGAAACATATTTATTTATATAATTTTTTTATACCAAATTAAAGTGCTCATTTAGTACTTTAATTTGGAGCCAAAAAATAAAAAATAAAAACGTTTTACCGAAGTATATTTTTTAACGTCCACAAAAATACACGTTTCCCCAACGTATCACTTAAAAAGGGACGGGGAGTACTTTTTTAGGTTACTAGTATCTCCACAGCTTGGCGGGACAAAGTTTTATTTATAGATATTGGTAACCTTCAAATATACTACTTGGGGATAATATGAGAGCAAAGGTTCCAATCCATTGTCGAAATTATGGCACGATATATTATGAATATTCCAATTTTCACCTCAATATTCAACCAGTCCCGGATGGCTCAATTGTTTGATCAAATCTTCAATATTAACAAATCGGAACATATTGTATACATTTACTACTTAACTCGTATATATCAATATAATTCTCCGTTGTCAGTGAGGAATTATCACGACTAACAAGTTATCCGCGGGGAATGAGAAAATATTAAGTTTAATGGACAAAAATAAAACAAAATACTCAACTAGAGCGACGATTATAAAAGGGGTGGTGATAATGCAGAAACTGTTTTTGCAAATGTCAAAGTTAACACATGCTAATATACTTAAATATGAATTGAAACAAGGATTCAAGATCAGATCACGGACAAACTCCCGTGAACTGAGATTAATGTGAATAAAACAAGAAGTTACCGAAGCAATACGTAAATCCTCGAGCAATACTTCAAAACTTCAATGAAAAACAAGCTCCGGAAAGTAGAATCTCCAAAGCAATTAATCGGCCGCTAGTTGGCAGAAGAATAAACAAAATTCGAACCCTAATTCGGAACAAAAACAGAGTATTTATGTCCCTCGAAGTCAACACACGTGGCAAGGTCAAACGGCCAATTTAGGGCCCTCGGTAACCCTGTATCGATACCCATATGTTCTGTTCGCTTGCTGACGCCTGGGTATCGATACAGGGCTTTACCTGTATCGATACCGACACCTTCATATGGACTTTTCAGCTTGTGGCTCGTCCTTACTTGGGTCACACCGGTTCCCAACATGCCCGATTGCCTTGTGTCCACTTTACGTATTATATGCAAAGCACTACACTTTTGACAACTGAAATTTTGGCATTAACATGGTTCAATTTTGGTATTTTCATTTTCCTTGTAAAAAACACAATTTTGCCGATATCGCAAATACTTACATATACTTACGCGCACGTACACGCGATCGTGGTCTTACGAACTTTCGCAAGACGCACCAATCAGCTATGCTAGAAGACTCAAGTACAGGACTGATAATATCATAATAACCGGCACTGGGAGGTGTTCACAAATCAGCATGCCGGCAATGGGACTGTACAATGTTTAGTTCCTCAGTTTGAATTAAAGAATACCATCAGTGAAAAAATACAACCTTGGAGGCAATCTCAGTTTTCACTAAAACTCACAGAAGAGAATGAACCAAAACAATTCACATATCGCATAGTTCACCCAATGCAAATCATCCTTTCAAAACAATTGATATAGTAACATGCCGAAGGAAGCCGTGAGTATCATCGGCATTGGTGCTGGCCCGTTTTGGAGGGCGGCAGAAGTAGAGTTAAAAGCACCGCAATCTAGGCCTTGCTGCCCTTCAACGCACATACTGGAAAAGAGAGCAGGGGGGTAGTTTCCCATGGCGTTTATGTAGCTGAACATGGTTGAAGCACAATCATTTGTAGCGTCGCTGATATCTTTAGACCAAGGGCACGCGAATTCCTTGAAGGCAGTGCAACAGGGACCTTTTTCGTAACGGGGTCCTTTGCACTGGCTTGTGAGGATTGTGTAGTTCTGATGCTCGAAATCCACAGTGCACGCTGCAGAGAAAAAAGAATGCATTCTTCAGCAGCGTTCGAAGATATGATAAAAGATTGGATTATGACTTTCTCTCTACTTGTTTCTCCAGGAGTAATATTTCAACAGTAACACATGTAAGGGGAGAAAAGGCATGCTGTTTTAAACAGATTCAAACCTGGAAAGGTAAACAGGAAATTTTAAACCTTTTTCAAATGTTAAAGAATGCTCTTTTCCAAAGTGTAATATTCCAATATGAGATTGAAAAGGAAGAAAAATAACATTTCCAAACACTTTGAAATAGTAATTTGTCAAAACACTCACTGTCATCTTAAGTATCATCAAGGATGAGACATATTCAACTAAACAGACTTTCATTTGAAAAAAAAGAAGGAGAAATAACCAACCAGTCATGTACTCATGTTTGCAGTCACACTAGCTTTTTCTTCTCTCTTCAAAATCAATCTCACAGTAACTTACTCCCTCCGTTCCATTTTGTTTGTTGATTTTCGAAGATTGTGTCCTCGGTCAATGGCTTATATCTTCTAACATGAATTTTAAAAAATATGCAATATGAATCTTGTTTGATAGTTCTCGATTAGCTCTAAAAGACCAAGTTTTCAGAATCATGAAAGACATTATAGATTGAAAGACATAAGCAATTAAAATTGGCACGTCTTCTAAAATTGACAAACAGTATGGAACAGAGGCAGTAAATTGCTAAAAGAACTGAGATTCCTTGCTGAGAGGGATTACTCCTCTCTTGATAAACGGATATATGTCAACAAAAAAACGCTGTTCCAAAAACGTGTTCTCTATTTTGGTCTAAGAGCTCAGAGGACAAACCCATGAGGCTGGGCCAAATCGGACAATTACTTACACATGGGGCCAAGGCTGCAAGTCTTGCTCATATCTTTACATGAGGGTAGCATTACTTTTTTTTTCATCTTTCCCCTCAAACAAATACTTGCCTTCGACAATTTAGAATCTACTGCTTAATAGTAATCCCATAGGTACTAAAGGGAAAAAAAACTCCCCATAAAAGCTAGTTTTATGAAATTCAATTTGAATCACGATTAAGATCGGAGGAGTACATCATACGATAAATATGATTACAAAGAAAGGGAATACGGCAAACAGGAAATGCGGTAGACGAAGGTGCTGTTTAACAGAAAGAACGGTAAACCAGAGTAGCAATAGCATGGGCGGTGAGAGCGGATCGGATACCATGAATACTCTTTTAAAAAAAATACACTAATACAGATGCGGAAATTCAGACATATGCCATAAAGTCAACCATGACTGAAGAGAGGGTAAACGAGGGAGCTCTTGCTCCAGTTGGAGTTTTTAATGAGGAGGAATGGAGACTTCAATCTCCTTCTCCTGTGCCAATTCCATTTCTTTGACTATGTTCATCTTGTCCATCAGCCTTTGTTCTTTTATCCTGATCTTGGTTTGAAGAATCTCCAGCAAATTCTCACCACATATACAACAGGGCCCCCTTCCTAAAAAGTCTGGTTCTACCCCAAGTAAATGTCGTGCTAATCTCTACCTACTGGCTACTATCGTACCCCTAAATTCACAGCATACATTAACGTTTGTGTGCTTAAACAAAACATAATCTTAGCAAACTTATGAATTGCATCCTTAAGGACCTTAATTACAACTTGTTCTTCAATCCCAATTCCCATAATGGGAAGGAACAAGAACTTTTAAAAGGGAAGATATGTTTCCCACAACAAACAATAGGGGGATATGTTTTGGAGGGGAGAAGGGGGATATAATAAGAGGGAGATGTGGTTGGAAGGAGGATTATTTAGAAGAGGGGATAAAAAGTTACTTGGTTGGTTTAGTTTTTCTAGAATGGGATATGAGGGGGTGGATAATGTACAATTGTGTAATCACTATGATATGCCTATTTTGCCCTTTGTTGTAATCAAGGTATTTTTTTTTTTCCTTGAGAAACAAAATAAACAAACCATACTAAAATCTGGTCTCTCTCTCTCTCACATCTGAAATCTGATCTCTCTCTCACTCATCTAGAATTGTCAAACTTCATTGCCGCCGATGTCAATGTAAAGCTTCATTGTCCCTCTTTGGGTCTCCACTTGAATCTCTGTAATTGATCTGTCAAAACGAGGTGGGATATTTTTTGGGCTATCGAATGTTGATGGAGTTCCAGATATACTAATATAGGATATTTCTGGTAGGCAACTTTCTAAGTACCTATCTAATTGGGATTCATGTGGATTTGTTTCTGAATTTTTTTTTTTTAATTCATTAAATCTTGTTTCGAAATGGTTAAAAAAGATTACTGTTCGTATTAAAGCTTGTTTGTAATTTGACTTGTTTCTAAATGCATTAAAGCTTGTTTCTAATTAATTTACTGCTCATTGTCTTCCGGTTATGTTCTTCTTCTTCCTCTTTCTTTCTGTGTGTCTAGGGAAAGGGGCCAGAGGGATGTTTTGGTTAAGTGGAGGCCAGATATAATATGGATAGCGGGGTGTGTCTAAAAATAATCCCTCGGAAGAAGGATACACATCTATACATATCCAAGCAAAAAAATATCCAGGAGAAGAGATGCAAACAAACAAGGGATATGTTCTATGATGCACGGACACGGGGACACGGGAATTCTAAAAAATTGGGGACACGGACACGGCGGGGGACACTCCAAGTGGAATATATATATCAGTCCGTCTCTTATCCGGACTTCCCGTTTCCGGACCTCCATGTTCCAAAATATTTTTTGACGATCCGAGCCGTCCAATGTGTTCAGAAGGTGTTTTCAAGGGTCCCTCGCGGAAAATATTCAAAAAAAAATACCGGGAAGGGCTTGATCCAAGCAGTTTTCGCAAAAATATATAAATACAGTTTTTGCGAAAATAGTGATAATAATGATGTAACTCCTGTACTCCTGTTACCAAACACCCATTATAATTGTTTGCATGCACGTAGCGATCATAGTTGAACACGAAACTCACTATTTTCAACACCCAGATAGAGCCAAACTCTAATATTTCTCTCCTTAATCCAAAGCAATATAAGACCCAAAAACTTCATTTGGACAGGTAAAAATGCAAAATAATTCTCTGGATACATGTATTTTTTTGTTCTTATTGAAAGTACAGTATAATTCTTTATAATTGGTTAAAGGAGATGTTTAGTTTCCCATTTGCTAAAATCAATTACTAAAAAAATTTATTTTAGATTTTTAGCAAATGACTTCCTCATTTGCTGACATCAGCAGTTGATTTTAGCAAATATTGATTTCCTCATTTGCTGACATCAGCAGTTGATTTTAGCAAATATTGATTGACATCAGCAGTTGATTTTAGCAAATATTGATTTTATCGTATGGGAAATTCATAATATGTCATACAAATGATACATATTGATAACAAAAGAGATTCCTTATACCACATTTTTCACGACCACCAAATAGAGAGCAAGCTCAACGAGAAAGAAAGCTAACCTGTTTTAGTCTGAAGGAGGGTACGACCTGTCGACCCATGAGATTGAAAGACATCACCTACACACAAAAACCCATCAAAATTACAAACTTATTTAGAGGGAAAAAAAAGAAGAAAGAACAATTACACAAATGTAATGATTTGCATATTGTGTATGGATAATTACCAGAAATGAAGGTTGAAGAGGCCAAGCACGTCAGGAGGGCGAAGAGAATCAAGTAAAACCATCGATTGTTCGACGCCATTTGGTTCTTTTTTGGGGCGTCCGAACGAAAACGTCCGATCGACCAATTGGGTTGTTTATTGACAGATTTAGAACCGACCCCTTAACGTTTTGGGGTCGGTTTCTGTTTCTCAACATCAGGACAGGAATTTGGTCCAAAAATAGCGCGAGAGAGAGAGATGCGGAGAAAGAGTTGCAGAAAAAATTGGGAGGCCTTGCAACGAAGTAGTAAAAGCTTATTATGGTGTGGTCACTGTGATGGACCTACGGCAGACATATAGAGGTCCAGTTTTGGGAGAAAATTTTGGGTGCCCGCTGGGTAGGCTGCAACCAAATTTTTTTTCCTCCAGGATCGTTTAATAAAAGATCCGGGAACTCTGCCGTCTTTTAGTGATGGCAGGCCCTGTCGACCGATTTCGATTGTCCAAATATGTTTTGGACGGTCTAAATTTGACGGGAGTTAAACTATCAAAAACACCATTTGACACTTTTCAAATTGAGGACGTTCAAAACACGTTTGAACGACTGAGATAGGATCGGTAGGTCCTACCATCCCCAAGGGATGGCGAAGTCCCCAAGTTCTCAATGGAAAGGTAAGTGCAAAAAGAAGATAAAAGGGCTAATTTACAGCCCCTTTGGCGGCATATGTGAGAAAAGAAAAGAAAAGAGTATGGTTTCACTAAATGATGAGAAAGGAAAAGAAAAAATTGTGGTTTGGTTTCTCTCATGTCAATACTTTATTTTACCAAAATACCCTGGTGTGGGTTTGATGGTGTGAGGTCTTGATCGACAACTTCTTCTTCTTCTTCCTAGCAGCATTCATCAATCGAGAGAGAGAGAGATAAATGGTGAGAAACAAAATGAGGATTTTAAGGGGTTCTCTTCTCTCACCTTCCCTCTCACCTTCCCCCTCCTACTCTCACCCTCTCTCACCTATTGTGCCATACAAACATTGGTGGGAAACCCTTTTCCCTCCGTTTCTTTTCTTTTCTCCAGAAAATCCCCCATCCAAAGGGGCTTATAGATTTGATTCTTGAAGAGGTTTTATTACGAAATCTATTAGTGGACCAATTAATTGCACCATTTTTTTAAAGGGAAAGTCCAAGTACCAGGAAAATTACCCGGAATTTGAAATCAAAATTACCCGGAATTTGAAATCAATGGCTTAGATTATGGGTGTTTTTTCCAAGTACGTAGCACTGCTGTTTTTTTTAATCAAACACCATTCAATCAAATGCGACAGGTCCACAGGACAATTTTAGAAGCAAACTCTTGCAAGAAGCACGTCACTAAAATCAATGTGAATATTACTGTAGTATTTAGTGAAACCAAATCAACAATTATGCAAGTAAGCTATTATAAGAAAACCACGAAACTTTATTGCCGTTTATTGACAATTCCTCGTTATTGTCAATCTTATCTTAATCCCATCACTTTGAATCCCATCATTATTGGTCCGGTCATCAAACGAGGCCTTGTTGTGTACACATTGTTGTGGACTGTCAATGTTGTGGGTGACGCCAATAACAATTTACAAAATTCGTAAGGACCTGTTACGAATATTTGAATCCTTAAGTTTCCAGGGTGCCGCGATTCTTACAAGTGTTAGTAAATGTATCAACAGTAGTTAATCAGCAATTACACAAACACATGAAAAAAAATTGCAAATTTTCCAGATTGTAAGGCGTTGATGATGGGAAAGATCTCGGAAAACTTCCTCCCACCACAGCCACCGGCCCAACGTCATGTATTTTCCAGCTGCCTGTTAACAGATGTCCCTTTTATGTCTCTCTCTTCGAGTGATTGACCTTCCCATGCGAAGCCTTCTAGTGGTAAGTGCATCTAATAAAGCCCCTAAGGTATCCTCTAATGCTTCAGCCTGTTTATCAAATCCTATTGAGCTGAACTCCTGAAGAAGATGCAG
>CM029273.1:12674347-12732637 GCA_016920895.1 Vaccinium myrtillus
AGAGATAGGTGTGTTTTGTCAATAAATTGCCGACACAAAGGAGCTCGGCTTTTTGGAGCTAGCTTACAATCTCTCTCTAGTAAAACCAAAGATTAGTTAGATTTTGATCAAATCCGGGGCGGTGTAATGTCCAAACTACTTATATTTGTTAATGCCAAAACTTCAAAGCATAAAAGGTTTGTACCATGTAGGTACAAGACTCTTATGCACTAAAATTTTAGCATTAGCAAAAACAATTTTGGCTTTTGTCGAAACAATCTTTCCCTTCTAGCTAAGGGGGTGCCAGTTAAGGCTCCTATACGAATCAGGGGGTGTTTCACTAAGCTGGTTTTTTGGAAAAATTGGTTTTTCACGGTTTTTTATGTGAGAATGACCTGTCTCGGTGTTTGGAAAAAATAATTTTTTGTTAGTGGAACACCTCCTGACTCCTAAAGTTTTCACTCCGTGTTTGTTTGAGAGAAGCTTGCTCGATATTGTTTTGTTAAGGTAAGTGGTGACAACAAATCAAGAATAGAAGTAAAGAAAGTAATTGAGATCTAGAAATCAAGAATTGGTATGAAACCCTAATCTACTTCTCTCTCTAATTCAGAGGAGATTCGTATATTCTCATTAACCATAACTGAGTAACAACCAAGTCTTTTATACAACAGGAAAACTGAAAAACAGAAAGGAAATACACGTGGACTACACTAACCGACTATGCTACACACGTGGACTACACGTGTACTTAGAGTTGCGATTAGACAAGACAACAGCATGCGATCAATAGTGTCCCATTTCAGATACTCAGGATTGGGAATCTTGTTACCAGAGGCATCTAGGGTTTCGATTTGCGGTATTCTACTCGAACCGCTCACATAATCGAACAATGAATTAGCACGCAAAGCAGTCTCAACTTGCATTTTCCATGCAAAGTGATTCATCGAATCCAGTTTGACTGTGATAAACGAATGAAAATTTGCAATTAGGAATGTTAAGGATTGAGGTAAATACTCAGTAGTTGATACGGAAGAGGACGCCATTGTTGATCAAGAACAGTCGATTGTTGAAGAAGAACAGGAATTCAGAGTTGCGTAGATCGTACTCTAGGATCTGAGATTGCGATTGACTTGCGCCTTAACAGGCTCTGATACCATGACAACAAATCAAGAATAGAAGTAAAGAAAGTAATTGAGATCTAGAAATCAAGAATTGGTATGAAACCCTAATCTACTTCTCTCTCTAATTCAGAGGAGATTCGTATATTCTCATTAACCATAACTGAGTAACAACCAAGTCTTTTATACAACAGGAAAACTGAAAAACAGAAAGGAAATACACGTGGACTACACTAACCGACTATGCTACACACGTGGACTACACGTGTACTTGAGGGACCCCAGTAGCAATACTCGTTGACAAGTGGCACGTTGAGAGTTGACATAGAATATATATATTCTATGTCATCTATCAAAATAGAAGAAAAACTGATACTAGAAAAGGTCAATGTTGAGAAAATGGAGGCTAAGGTCCAGATTGAAGGGGCTATTGATAGACAGGATTTTAAGGGTCAAAGTGAGCATTTGAAAAAGGAGACTTTGGAAGAATATAATTCTAAGTTATCAATGCAAGAAAAAATTGTAGAGACTGACAAGGAAGAAGGCGGGAGGAGTCCAATCCGAGGGGTGGAGCGAGACAAGGATTCAGAGAAGGATTAAGAGAAGTTTTCACATGAAATGCAATTAAAAAGATTAAGGGCAAAAAGGACATTAAAGGGTCGGTTTTGGTTTTCGAATCGTTTGGATTTTTTTAGAGCACAAAGGAGATGTGGGAGTATTCGAATTAAAAATTTGACATTTGGGGTTTAGAGGTAGACTCATATTGGAGAAAGTTGAAGCCGGTGTAAGGGTTGAAATTAAGGAAAGTGGCACGTGCAACTAGTTAAAGCTTGGTGCTTGGGCTTTGTTCAGGGAATTTGAATTGGGTTTTAGGCGTGGGGTGTAATCAATTGGAAGGGTCATTGGTGCTTCTTTAGGTTATTCTGTCTTGGTGTTTGATTGTTTGGTTGTCTCCTTACCAGCCTTTTAATCTTTTGGGTCTCGAGAGGCAGATGATTGTCGTCGGGTGGGGTGCCAACTTCGTTGGGATGCCGCTTCTCGTTTTGATGCTTCTCTCTTGTTTCTTTTAATTGAAGTTCAAGTCAAAACTCATTATATATTTAACAAAAATTAATCTGATGTGCAAATATTTAATGATCAGCATTAAAGAATCACCAAACAATTGGGTTTTCAGGAAGAAGATGCTCTAGTCAATGAACGAATATGTGTGCATTTAATCTGACCATACTGAAGAAGTTCTTCGAGTGTTTATGGGCGTCAAGTTCGGTATCAAGTTGAAAGACAATCTTTGCGTGGCTTGCTGTATTTTTTTTTTATTTTTTTTACAATTTATTAACTTTAATGTAATCCTAAGATTATTGCAGAATTACTACTCTATTTTTGTAACTTCAGGGCCCAAAGCAGATTCCTAATATGTTTAACAAAATCTTTTAAACGGTAAACTGTAAAAAATCAGGATTGGGGGGCTCTGATACCCCTTGGGGTCGGCAGGGCCTGCCAACCCCATCCGCGCCGCCCATTTCGCGCATCAACGGCTCAAATCTCACATCTCCAAAGTGTATCCGAGCCGTCCATTGTTTGATGCAATCTGAGCCGTTGATGCGCGAAATGGACGGCGGGAATGGGGTTGGCAGGGCCTGCCGACCCCCACGGACAGCAGGCCCCCCGGATCCAAAAAATCATACTAATCGGTTGCAAGACTAATACTTTTATGACAAACGGAAAAATATGATTGGAGAATTTTTCAAAAAAAATTGATACTTGGATGTTTTGAGAACCTTTGTGATAAAAGAAGTAGATTAACTGTTATGGCGAATCAATAATATGTTTTTTTTATGTGTCAAATTATTTTATAAAGTAATCAAGAATATACTTATAAAATTTCTCATTCCGTTCAAGAAAGAAAAATTAAGGGAAAAAAAGTAAAAGCTTTTAGGATGTTGCGAATAATATCTCATCATACCATACCATTATTTGTAAGGACCCCACTGCACCTATGTCAAGAGCTGAGCTACAGATCTAGTACACGTGAGTGATATTAGGAGTATGTTTAGTTTCAATAAAGAGTTATAGGAACTCAGATCTGGGACTTGTCCAACTAGATCTTGAGTTTCCATCCCTGAATCAACCCCTGAATTTCCACCAGTGAATCAATCCATCGTTGGTGATGTTTCCACCACTGTATCATCGTTGGTACGGCATACAAAGCTTTGTTCTGTATTGTATTTGGAATTGTATGTATCGTATGAAAGCTGTGTGGGATTGAAATGTAAAAATTAAAAAGGATCTAGAGCACAAGGCATCACGACGGAGAAAAAAACAATCACAAAAAAGACAACCCCGTACTTCAACGATCATATGCCACCTGGACCCAAAGAGGAAATAACAAACACCCAAGAGTGCCAAGATGCCAACCAAACTACAAACCCCACAAAAGAAAAACAAGGACCTTGCTGACCCCCAAAATGGAGAGAAAACTAAAACCAAAACCAACACCGAAAGCCTAACCATCACCTACACAACCCCCAAAGAGACGAAGAAGCAAGCATCATTCGGACAAGCCTGAGGATTGGCCCTTTCGTCGTCTTCCGCTTCCATACTTATGATTTTGCTTATGACTTTCTCATCATCTCCCAAATAGTCCTCACCTATGATCTTGTTTAGCGACCAAACAGCTTGCGCCGCATTTAAGTGAATCCTATTCTGATTATTAATGCCTTCAAATGATATGGTTAATGCCACAGCTGCAACGACAGACTTGAACACTACATATTTTTGCTTTTTCCTACCACCTCTCTTCTTGGAATCAGAAGGCCTAGGAGTAGAAAACTCGCCCTAGCTAGAAATTAAAGAAAATGCAACTGTAAATCGTTTGGCGCAGTCCATTTTATTTGCTGATTTTGAGCTTATCTCTTCGAAGGAAGATGGATGCAACGAATTCTGTGCTTTCTCTACCCGGAGAAATTTACCCTGTATACAACATAGTAGGAGTTAAGTTTCATTTGTCTTCCTCTTAGAAATGCCTAAATGCGGTCCTATTTTTCTGCTAAAATCCACATCGTGCAGGACAAGACTTGTATGTTAGGCTTTAGACCTGTACATATAAGTATGGGAAAAAACTTGACAAGTTTTGTGATGCAGCGCAGCCTGTGGAAACGAAACTGATCGTGCAAGAGGAACACGAACAATAAGATCGACCCGGAGGTACTCCCTCCTTAAACGACCAAGACATGAGTATAAACTCGTTTTTCTTTAATTCATCAATCACCAACCCTAGCCGTTTAGGCTTACAACTTATTATATAGGAAGCTAGAAACCCTAATTGATTTGCTCCGAAAAAGGAAGGCAAATCAATGGAAAACGTAAAATTGCTAAAAAGGGAAAAAATCGGAAATAACAGCAAAATAACGAGGTAAGCCAATCGGCCAAGTTAGGGCACTCGGTATCGATACGGGGAAAGGCCCGTATCGATACGGGTGGCTTCTGTTTGCCAATTGGCAGCACGGTATCGATACGGCACAATGACAGTATCGATACCGACAGCCTTATTCTGACACTCAGGCCCTTTTGGGCCTACGCGGGCGCAGCCTGTCCAACCATGTTGACGCAACCCGGTCTGCATCATCCTCTCCTGCTTGAAAAGAATTCGACCTCGAATTGCAATCATCAGAAGATGAGCTATCACCCACAAACGGAATCAAATGCTTGACATTGAACACATCCGATGTGCGCACGTGGCTAGGCAGATTCAAACGGTACGCATTGGGATTGATCTTCGCAAGGACCTCCAAGGGCCCAATCTTCCTGGCCTTAAGCTTGTTGTATTCCCCTTCCGGAAAACGATCCTTGGTTAGCACGGCATATACGAAATCGCCCACCTCAAATTCCACCAAACGACGCTTCTTGTCGGTTGCGTCCTTGTACTTGGAGGTAGAGACCTCCAAGCCGCTGTCGGTAGCCTCATGTATGCCCTTCAAATGTGCCATAAAGTCTTGGGCCTTCCAATGCACACGCTTCAAATCGAGCACCGAGCGAGATCGACGGGGGCTCGCGGATTGCATCCATAGATAATCTGAAATGGAGAATGACCCGTACTCCGATTCACTGAATGATTGTATGCAAACTCAACCTGAGCCAGCTTCAGATCCCATGACCCAAGTTGTTCACCCACCAAACTGCGCAGCATGTTGCCCAAAGAACGATTGACCACCTCAGTTTGGCCATCAGTCTGGGGATGATAGGAAGTACTAAAATCGAGCTGTGTGTTTGCCAGCCTCCACAAACAACGCCAAAAGTGGCTCAAGAAACGTGTGTCCCTATCTCGAAACAATAGATGACCCATGTAAACGATAAACACTTTGTCAAAATACAATGTGCTACTTTAACAAAGATCGGTGGTTTTAGTGCCAGGAATAAAGTGAGCCATCTTCGAGAACCTGTCCACTACCACATAAATAGAATCCTTGCCCCGCTGGGTACGAGGGAGACCAAGGACAAAATCCATGCTCACATCCGCCCATGGTTGTGTAGGAATAGGCAGAGGCATATAGAGTCCGGCGTTAGTGGCCCCACCCTTAGAAACACAACAGATATGACAAGCTCGCACAAACCGGTAAACATCCCGCCGTAAAGTAGGCCAATAATATGATGCAGCCACCAAAGCAAGGGTCTTATCACGACCCACATGGCCTTCATTATGCAAGTCAGTAATAATTTTGAGCCGCAGACTCGACTCTGGAACACATAAGGCATTACCCTTGAATAGAAAGCCATCATGAAGGTGAAACACACTCGGTTCACCCTTGGAAATAACATCCAACACATGTGAGAAAAAAGGATCCACAGCCAACAACGCACGAAAAGAATCGAAACCAAGTACCTCAGTGCGCATGCAAGTCAGCAAGGAAGAACGACGGCTGAGGGCATCGGTAACTCGATTCAACGTCCCTGCTTTGTGCTTAATCACAAAGGTGAACTGTTGTATATAAGCAGCCCATTTAGCATGGCGGTGGGATAGCTTGTCCTGGCTATTCAGATGTTTCAGTGCCTCATGATCCGAATACAACACGAAGTCACTGTGAATAAGGTAGTGGTACCAATGGTGCAAAGCCCGCACGACTGCATAGAACTCCACATCATACGTGCTGTAATTCACCTTTCCCCCATTGAGCTTCTCGCTGAAGTAAGCAACCGGCTTCGAATTCTGACTAAGAACTGCCCCAATTCCTACCTTCGAGGCATCACAATGTAACTCAAACGGCTGTGAAAAATCTGGAAGGATTAGCACTGGAGCACTAGTTAGCTTCAACTTGATCTCTCTGAAAGCCTCTGTTGCCTCTGCTGTCCATGTAAAGCTTCCTCCTTTCATACATTCGTGATCGGAGCCATAATAGTCTTTGAAGTGTGGTATGAATCGGCGATAGAATGACGCCAACCCATGAAAGCTCCGAATATCAAACAAAGTCCGTGGTCCGGGCCATTGTCCGATCGCCTCCACCTTTGATTCATCCACAAAGACAAGTCCATCCTTGAAACAATGTATCCCAAAAATAGGAATCAATCATGAAGGCACACTTCTTGAGCCCCCAAATGACTTCTCCCTTCGTAGGACTTCGAACTTCTCTTAAGTCTTGCATGTGTAAGTCCGGCGTGGCACTATAAATCAAAATATCATCGAAATATACCACAACGAGACTTACCAATAAACGGTCGCAGCGCTTGGTTCATCACACGCATGAAAGTACTAGGCGCGTTTGACAAACCAAATGGCATAACCTTGACCATTCATACAAACCCTCACGAGTCTTAAAGCGGTCTTCCACTCGTCCCCTGTCCGATCCGAATCGATGATAGCCACTCCTTAAGTCCAATTTTTTGAACACTTTGGCCCCCGATAATTGATCCAACAAATCATCTAAGCGAGGAATGGGAAATCGGTACCTCACGGTGATTTTATTGATAGCCATTTGTCCACGCACATCCGCCATGACCCATCCTTCTTTGGCGTTAATAAAGCCGGAACCGCACGAGGACCGAGGCTCTCTTGAATGAAACCCTTGGAGATCAACTCTTCCACTGTCTACGCAACTCCTCATGCTCCTTTGGACTCATCCGGTAATGGGCTCGGTTTGGCAAGTTAGCACCGGGCACCAAATCAATTTGGTGTTGAATGTCACGTAGCGGTGGCAATCCCTCCGGTAATTCCTGGAAAAACATCCCCAAACTCCAACAAAAGGGGTTGAATAATAGCGAAGGCTGAGTCTCGGATTGATCTGCCCAATATCTTTCCCAACCAAAACATAAGCAACCCCAGATTCCGCAATCTCTCTTCTTCCATCTGCGCCCTTGCTATGATTAGGACCCAGCTGTGGGGTGACTCCTAGATGGTAACAATTTAATCTTTGTACCCCGTAAATTAAGCGTAGGTGTTAGACCCACCATCATGCGCGACTTTACGATCATACGCCACGGACGCCCCAAAAGCGGATGACAAGCGTCCATAGCCACAACATCACACCATGCACTTTGTCCTTATATTTAGAGGCCATTGAAAAAGAAACTAAACAATATTTGAGAAACTTTTACCTCATTACCCTTCTTGACCAACTCAATTTGTAAGGATTGGGATGCGCCTCTGTTTTCAAGTGCAGTTTTGCACCGCCTCTTCGACACCACGTTCGCAATTGCCCGAATCAATCACATAGCGGCAAACTTTGCCGCCAATTGTGCAAGTGGGTGGAATATGTTGTTGCGTAACCATGACTCCCCTTGATTCTCGGGCGCATAACACACCCTTGAACCACCGGCGGTGGCGACCCGTGTCACCCGGGGCATTCTATCTCCTCCGGCTCCCCATTATTGTCATCGTATATAGCATCCTGGTCATAATCCTCGGTGGCATCCCCAACAACCCCCCGATCTATGAACAAGGCCTTTCTGGGACGATCGCCTTTCTGTGATCCGACATACGATGACTGGCTCCCCACACTTAAAGCATTTAAAGCCGCGGTCGTCGTTACTGTTAGTTGCTTGGCACTACGGGTTGAGGAATAATCGCACGCACGCAGGTGGCGCAGCCCAGATTGATCGAACAACTTGTTCCAATTACCCCCGGCCTTCTATTGAACCGTTTTCTAACACTAAAGCCCTCGATGGGCATCCAAACAGAACACAAATCATACATCATTAACTCATCTTGCATTTGTTGACGTAAACCACCAACATACCTTGCGATCAACCGCTCGTAGATTCGCTAAATCGTTTCGCCACAAGTTGATAAAACTCTTCGGTGTAATCGTCGCGTAACGCGTGTTCTCGCGAAGATTGCAATCTACGATACATGATACGGGTATAGTTATGGGGAAGGAACTCCACCCGCATCTTCTTCTTTAGCTTTTCCCCAATCGGTAATCTTGGACTTCCGTTCGACTCCTACCGATTTTGATTCTTCGCCACCACGCGCGAAGCTCTACCCCCGAATCAGTCGCCACAAGAGGAACCCTCCTATCCACGGGAACCCCTTTGAAATCCATGACTTCGTCTATAGCGTTCGGCCCGATCCGAAATTCCTCGGTGATGATTGCCCTGAAATTCTCGGGTAGGTCAATCTTGATACTTTTTTCCCACGCATGAGAGTCATGGGTTCTAGCCACGAACTCCCTATCCCTTCCCCGTTGATGGTAATGACCAGCAAAAGGGTTGGAACTCTCATCATCCGAAAAACCTTCCTCCTCCTGAGGGTTAGGTCTAACAGGACGACGGCGAGTTGGATCAGCGACCTCTAAAGCATCCACGCGTTGGATAATATTTCCAAACATGGCTTTGAGTTCAGCAAGACCCTCCTCTATCCGAGCATCCCGAGCAGCATCATCTCGTTCATAGATTTCGTCCATACCAGCGGTTCGTGCACCCCCTCTTGTTCGTCCTCCACCGCGCCTCGCAGCCATGACAGGATTGAAACTTGGGCTCTGATACCAACTGATGCAGCGCAGCCTGTGGAAACGAAACTGATCGTGCAAGAGGAACACGAACAATAAGATCGACCCGGAGGTACTCCCTCCTTAAACGACCAAGACATGAGTATAAACTCGTTTTTCTTTAATTCATCAATCACCAACCCTAGCCGTTTAGGCTTACAACTTATTATATAGGAAGCTAGAAACCCTAATTGATTTGCTCCGAAAAAGGAAGGCAAATCAATGGAAAACGTAAAATTGCTAAAAAGGGAAAAAATCGGAAATAACAGTAAAATAACGAGGTAAGCCAATCGGCCAAGTTAGGGCACTCGGTATCGATACGGGGAAAGGCCCGTATCGATACGGGTGGCTTCTGTTTGCCAATTGGCAGCACGGTATCGATACGGCACAATGACAGTATCGATACCGACAACCTTATTCTGACACTCAGGCCCTTTTGGGCCTACGCGGGCGCAGCCTGTCCAACCATGTTGACGCAACCCGGTCTGCATCATTTTGGTATCATAATTCATAAGTACTGTAAAAAAACAGAAGCCTATTTACCTTGCTTGGTTTCGGTTTGGGGTTTTGGTTTTTGGGTAATTATTGGAGGGAGAAATGAGGGTAATGATTGAAAATATGGGGTAATGATTAGAGAGAGATAAAGAGAGAAATAAGAATAATATTTGAAAATAGGGATAATAATCGGAAGAAAATGTGAGTAATAATTGAGAAAACCGGTCTCAAAACCCAAAACGAACAAGGTCTAATTAATTCGGGAGTGGGTCCTATCTAGTTTTTTAGTTACCATCCAGTTTTGGGCCTTTGTGTGTTCTCGAGCCCTAGAGGGCCCACAAACAATGATTGGTGTCCACTTTGTAGATCTCGTCGACCTTGTTCGTTTTAGGTTTTGAGACCGGTTTTCTCAATTATTACACACATTTCTCTTCTATTATTATCTTTATTTTTAATTATTATTCTCATTTCTATCTTTATCTCTCTCAAATCATTACCGCTATATTTTTAATTATTACCTCATTTCTCTATCCAATCATTACCCAAAAACTAAACCAAACAAGGTCATCAAGTTTCTCATCGAGCAAAAATTTAGCTTGATCGAGCATTGATAGATACATGAACAAAACATATTTGTATAAGAAAAATGAGATGACAAAAAATAATTATAAATTTTGTTTTGCCCATTTTTTCTTGTACAAATTTGTTTTGTTTATGTACCTATAAATCTTCAATTAAGCTAATTTTTTACATAGATGACATATTCAACGTGCTTTATAATGTGAAGGATTCTGATCATTGATGAGCCCAGTAGGGGCTCACAAAGACCCAAAATTGAACTAAACTGGATGGTATAAAAACTGGATATCGGTCCCATTTAATTCACCTACATAAATCAGAGACAGATCATGGACTTGGTCGAAACAAATCCAACCTGCCCACACGAAATCAAAGTTAATATTGAAGATTTACAATGAAGTACTTAGAGCATCTCCAATGCATCTCTATATCTCTATATATTTATATTGGAGACAAGATATGACATATCGAGAATTTTTTTTTTGTAATTTACCTCCTCTTTTTTTAATCTTTTAGTTTATGAAGAGACCGTCGTCATTTTTAGATTTTTTTTTTATCACTGTCATTTTTAGATATTAGATCTCCAAATTTAGTTTGGGTCTCCATACACTTCCATTTTGATCTCTGAATCTCTAAAAATAACAACTAGTCCCTCCAAAAAGAGCATCTAGACTCCAAAATGGAGATATAGAGATGCGTTGAAGATGTTCTTAAGATTTGGAAGGAAGCCCAAAATGGCAAGCCATAACCCCATAACCGATTAACCGGGGGTATTTGGATACTTGCTTTTTCAATTCACCCAAGGGAAATGCTTCAATACACACCCCCATTTTAGGACATATAGTATGCACCCAATGAAGGGCTCAGATTGTGTCACATCAGCAAAATGTGACCTGAAGAACAGGTCATGTAACATGTCATCATATCTAACCACAAACATTCATAAGCTGAACCACAAAATTCATAAAGCAATTCATAACCTATTTTTATGGGTCATAACACATTCATAAGAATGCCACGAAGTTCATAAACAAAACCACAAATATTCATAAGAAAAAGCAAACGAACCACAAATCCTCGTAAATAGCGATTCATAAGTCACAAAGAAAATAAGCTTTTAAAAAAAGAAAATAAGCTTTTAAAATATTTTATTTGATTAATAAATTTTGAATCAAAATTTAATCATGAAAAAAAAATGTATACCACATATACATTGCCTTTTATGTAATAAGGATTTTGAAAAAAAAAATATTCAATTTCTTTTGGTGAATTTTTTTTTTGTTAGTGAATCATTGAATTATATCAAGTTAAAAAAAAAGAAACATGAAGTCATGAACAAAAAAATAAAAAATAATTATAATTTTTTTTAGAGAGAGAGAGAGAGAGAGTTGGACAAAAAATTTAAAAAACATACAAATTGTTTTTTTTAAAAATAGGTTAAAAAAGTTACGACAAGGTTCTGCACAAATATATTCAGATGAACAATCAAGAGCGTTAATATGATAGTTTTTTTTTTATTAAATCAATCACGAAAAGTTACATATCGATCGGATTTAGAAAACCCCTTGATTGGGGTATGAATGTGTTATGGAGATGAATTTTGCAACAGAGTTATTATTCGATTAAATGTAAGTTGAAACACGGTGAACTTAACTCTTTGTACAAATGATGTACTCTGTAATATGTGAAAGATAGACAGTTCCGATCGGAGAAAAAAACTTTGGTGGGGCTGTTATGGTTTAGAATAAGACTTTCAGGCCTTGGGAAGCATTAAACAAGATCCGATATCATGACTATTGATATCCGATGATCTCCAAAACTGGTGTCAATGATGGAATCAACGAGGCGTGAAATCCTAACGGTTCAGATCGGCCATTATAAATTCTGACTCGGTAACGACCTTTGAAATCTATACGTTGAATATAGTTGGTTAGGAACTAAGTCTTGTGCTATAGGTTAATGAGCGTTAGCCACACGATCACAACACAATCATGATGATCCACACCTATCATTTTGTTTCTCTCGGTGTTCTAATACGTCTCACCAAATTTTGGGTCAATATGATTTTAAAAGACACTTCATCGGGAGATTCGGGATGTGAGAATCATTAGTATGAAAAAAATTGTTAACTCCAATCGAGCATGTAGAGATAATTAATTTACTTAATTTTTGACACGAATGAGGTAATCCCTCCTAGAAAAAAGATAGACAGTTTGGATTTTCTAAAAAAACTCGAAAGGCCATCGAGTGATGTATCGTAACTTTATGAGGATTTTCCATACATGTTAATGCATGCCTTTGCACACACACAATCACACACACTAATTTTCGGTCCAAAATGGGATGAATTTTTTTCTCCCGCGCGTAAATTCCCCAAACCCAAAATCGAGACCCCCAAATCCCTAACTCTCTCCCCCAAAACCGAGATCCTAACTCACTTTGCGGTTTGTTTTTCGTAGCCGTACATCTCTCGCAAATGGGGTTTCAATGGAGTCCGTGATGGTTCAAGGCGAGTATTTGCCACGGAACGGTGTTATCTTACAGAGACGGACTCTGTGCTTTCCGGCGACGATAGAACTCCGTGATTTCCGGCGAGACGAACTCTGTGCTTTTCTCTCGGCGACGATAGAACTCTGTGCTTTCAGCGATTCTCTCGTCGTCGCCCCACACCCACCCATCGGAAAATCATTGGTAAGGCAACTCTGTTGTTACATGTTCCAATTGCTAAAAGAGTTATTTTATTTTCTGTGAATAGTCTTTTAGTACGCATTTCTCAATTTAAGTGTGAAACTTCTTGATTTTAGTTTGGCTTTTTTTTTTTTTTTTTTTTAAATTTATTGTTTGGCTTTGGTTGTTTCATTTCCTTCATAATGTGGGTTTGTTCATTAGTAAAAAAAGAGTCGGTGTTTCATGTTCTTTAGTTTCTTAAATTGAAAGGTGAACTCTTATTCACCATATGCCACTACATGTTTTTGGCTTCTATACGGTTTAATAAAGTACCTTAGACGGATGCCTACTAATGCCCTTTAGGCGTATGGGGAGAATTTCTCAAGCTTTAAATAAGCGATTATGGTTCTTTGGTGTGAATTTCAATGTGTTTTTCTCAATGTGAATTTCATGTCCCATTGCCCTAATTGGCAATAATGATTACATACCGATCTAGATTCTCTAGCATAACCATGTTTTCATGCCATCTATATAGGTAATAAACTGTATATGTACTTATCATTTTGTATAGCTATAAAAATGCTACACCATTTTATATTATGTTTGTCTACGTTATGGATTATACATGACTTCAAAAATACTGTGGAGCCGTGGATTAATAGAAAAATCGGGTTGACTGTGACCCTTGGTGTTGCGGGTATGGTGCTTAGCCCTTAGCCCTATGTTTAGGGGAAGAGAGGGAAACCCATGAGAAGAAAGAGCCTACTAGGTGTTTGGTGATGGCCCATTAATGGCATGAAGAGGTAGGAGGGTGAATTGGCATCCATAGACATGCGGTTTGTATAATTTTTTTCTTTGTACCTCTATTAGTTTTATTCTAACCTTGAAAAACACACATTCAAGTTGATTTTTTTGTGTAAAAGCGTAGAGAAAGATGAACGAGTGGGAAGCTATGGTTTGGACTAACAAAGCTTGCGTAAGTCTTCTATTTCTCTATTTTCTTGATTTAGGCACTTTAATCACCTACCTTAGTTTTTGCTTTTGCTATTCCATAATAAAAAGAGGGAGAGTAGAGCAATATTCTACGTGTTTGTTATGCATCGTTTCTTATTTTGTTGTTGTTTTGGATGGGGAATGATTTCGATATCTCAAAAAAAATTATGAGGTTTTATGAGTTTGTTGTTTATGCTTCTATGTTTGCAATTGTTTCTACGTCGAAGATTTTTGTCCTTGGTGTTCCTTTCACGATATGATTTTTGAGTAGGATTGGTTCACCTATGCATTCTTGGTGCTACTTTAGATGTTGTTATTGAAGTTGCTATTGATGCAATTTCAGCATTTCTTTTGTGGGTCGATTGTTCAACGGGTAAAACATCGAGTCTCTTCTCGAGCATTGCGTGCTAAGTCACTTTGCAAATGATTCATCGCAACTAATTATGACACTCATTTATTGAAAGGAGAACCAAAGCAAGAAGAACTAAACAACAAACACAAAGGGTTATCGCGATGCGCAAGGATAAAGGCAAATCAACCTGTGCCAAGAGGAAAGAAAACACTTGGGTATGATTCAAGAAATTGACATGTTAAAAATGATCTGCGATCAGGATTTCTTTCGTTATCTTTCTTAATCCAAAAACCAAAATGGAAATGTGATTGGAGTTATTATATCTCTTCTTTATTGATCATCGATGTCATGACTTTGAGCAGTGCATTCATTTTGATATTGAAATAAAATGCTATATGACTGGTTGCTGGCTGCATCTCTCAAACTTAAAAGTATATCCCCTATTACGACTTTGGATTTTCTAGAATTGAAACTTTTGGTTCAAGCTTCAACACTCAAAAATTTATCTCCTGACTTTTGGTTTTTTTATTGTGGAAACTTTTTTTTCTCAAGAATCTCTTAGTGGCACTTATCTGCTAAGTCCCCATGCTTCCTTGCCTCCTGCATGTCTCTCATCTATTGGGTCCACTCTTGGAACGATAACTGAATAAAACAACAATTGTATAAAAACCTTAGTAGCATGGAACATTTTAAGTGGATGGCCATGTCAGAGCCCCTCTAGTACAAGTCAATTACCTCATTGGTTCCATAATCATCCCGATAGTGTGTCATTACCAAGAGTTGATGGATTGATGTTAAGTCCATCCTTGAGCAAGCCCACCCAATGGTGAAAGAGGGTGTTGTGGGGTTGGTGGGGCTTCCTCATGCTTTGACATCCAAAGCATGATATATGAAGGAACTTAGGAACCCAGAATCAAAGTGATCAGATCCTCAAAATGCTGCTACCATTAATCTGCCAAACTAAGAAGTGATACAAGAATCCAGAAGGCTATCCCTAAGTATATGTCACCAGTACCTTGAATTAAGTTTCATACAGGAAGGACATCCAAATGAGTACAACATCAGATACTCATAGGAAAATTAACCATTTAACCAATTGGAACCACTTGCTCTATACTATTTTTGTCGACCAATTTCAATGATGAAACAACAATTTCAGTAAGAGATGCAATTAACATTGTCATTAGCTTGCTGCACCAAATTCTTATGAGTAAGAGATGCTAAAACACGTCTGATACATATAAAGTGGACTCAATTGCAAGTTTTGAAAAGTCAAAGATCCCAAATCCAACCATTTGCCTTGTCTTTTTAGCCACGTGATATAAGCTCAAAGTCAAAAAGAACAATAGGAGATTGCGCCATAAACCATACAATCTGTTTAACTAACCGCCAAAGCACGCATAGTGCAAAAAGTAACTCTATTTGCAATTCTATAGTCCTTTATATGGGAGCGAAGCAGCAGATGAGTTCACAAAGACAATCTCAATTCAACTGGATGTTCACAAAGACAAATAAATACTTTAAGGAAAATCCACCAATACTTTTCCCCTATTAAGTTGAACATGAGAAGGCTAAAATTGGAAAGAGGAGAGCAATGGCATTAGCCACACATGCATTACCAGCTCATCAGCCACGCATGAACATCCCATATGACTCCTAGAGTGCTAGAGCTATTTTCGTTCTCATTTTTTTTTTTTTTGAAATCTGCACTCTTGGTCTAAATTCATGAGTTAAAAAAAACCAAAATGAATCAAGTATATAAATGCATCTCTAGCATAGAGTATGTGCAAGGTACGAACTGAAAGTGACCATGTTCTCTTTTTCAAAATGAAGCTCTCTGCGCCACCATATGATTGTGCCAAAGGGAGATAAAGTACTATAAAGCAGCCCCAAGCCATCAATCCAAAACTAATATACATGAAATCCAAATATATAGACTTGTAGCTATACAACATCATATTGCCACCTAAGGCCGAAAATAGACAGAAACCAGTTGGCAAGAAACTACGGCAAACTGATAAGATTAATTGGTGTCCATTATCTAAAGTCCAAACATATGACTTTACAAGTGCACAAATTCTAGCTGATTATCTCCTCCATTCAAACCTTGTTTGTCGGCCATTGAAGTGGGCATCTTAGAAGAAAGGTGGTTAAATTGGCATCATAAAAGGCCTAACTTATATTCTGACAACTAGACTCTCCATTATCAATCAAACCTTTTTGGCTCAATTGGAAGGATAATCTACCTGGGAAAGAAAAAATAGGAATGGAAGCAATTATTTTAATTGTAAGAAACTATGCTAGAAGGTCGTCGTTAGATATAGCCTTAAATGTGAATCAATCAGAACAAGAACCAAATTAGGAGTAAATAATATAAAGTGCCAATCACACATAGGTGCAATATTATTGTGTTTGGCCACATGAGTACATAATCCTAGAATCACACACTACAAGAAAAAACACCTTTGGCCACATCCATAGAAACCTTTTGGTGACAACCAAAATTGAGTTGTCACGGAACATAAGGTAACAGCTACTATAAACTTTTATGTTGTCACCAAAATTGCTGAAGTGGGCGCGCCAAAAAATGAGAGGTTTGAGCGACTCAAACCTTGTCGCCGAAGCCAAAGTTTTAAGCCACTACCAAAAATTTGTCGCCGAAGGATGTGAATTTTCGCGCGGGCTGGTGCGGGCGGGCCACATTTTATTTGGGTGGGTTTTAAAAATTTCATTCAGAGTAGCCAAAAGTGATGGCAAGCAAAACTACGTCGTTTAACCTTCTATTCCCTATCGCCAAAAAAGCCCTAGCATCTAAATCGGATTTGAGCGCTGCAGCACTACACTTCTCGATCGACTGTTCGCTGTTTCCCCATGGCTCTCCCTTCTCTCTAACTTGAGATAACCAACGTCATTCTCGACTGTAACAAAGGTATCTCGACCGTAACCAACATCATTCTCCTTCCCTCTCTCTATTTAGTGGTATTTCTCCCTAATTCATGATGTTCCTTCTCTGCATGTTCTTCCGATTTTATTACTTTTTGGTTTTGTGAAATTTTTGTTGATTCAGAGTTTGAATTGGAAGAATCTGAGGATATTTTGACCAGAAGATAGTCATATCCAAGGTATCTTATATTTTGTTTGGAAATTTTCATCACCACGTTTTTTCCCAATTTCTCACCATTGTTCCATGGTTATTTATGCGTTTATTTCATGTCGGTTTCGACGAAATCGTTTTGTTTTATACGAATCTAAAAAGGGGTAGAAAGGAATAAAGAGCCCATGTGCCATTGTTCCATGGTTCCCTTGTGGATTTCAGTTTGATAAGCAAGCTTTCCAATGTTTTTTTGTACTTTTTTTAAGCTAACCTTTTTTTCGGAAGAATGATGAAGTTCTCAATGCTGATCAAAATAGTATATGTGGGTCAAAGGGGACAAAAGACTCCTACAAATGGAGTATTAAAATATATGTAAAAATAGCAAGTGCTCACTAATACATGTTCTCACTGTCAAGCTCAAATGGAGTATTAAAATATATGTACTATCGTGTTGCTCACTAATACATGTCATTAGTTTTATATTATGATTCCTCTTTTTAAATGATGTCCTGAACCATTTTTTAGTTTACTTGTTAGTGGGTAAGTATTGTTTAATCATAGGGATTTAGAATTCTAAAATATTGTTACCCTGTCAATATAAACAAACATTCACACTTATCGATAATTAAGAGGAGAGAGAAACCAAAAGTTGATTCTTACTTCAAAAAGATAGGTGTTGTTATGTATCGACACACTAGTATCACCATGGTACCCTTTCTTTCATTTGTCTCAAGCTATTAGTATGAGCAGTGGCGCTCACTCCAGGACATTGTAAACATGGGGCATGTTAAGGCATAAATATCAGTTTAAGCTAAGAAAATAACATCTGTAGTACTAATGCCAATTAGAGTACTTTAGGCTATTTTTTAAGTGTGTTTTGGCAATATCTTATTTGTTGTTTTCTCTTAGTTTTCACTTGATTCCGGTCAGATTTTACACTACATCGTTTGGCTGAATGAGAGGAACTAGAAAAGTATAACCCAAAGTTTTAAAAAATTCACCAAGGATGACATCAAAAACACTAGAAGAGAGATTATATTTTAGTGTCAACCAAAAATGAGATGTCACAGAATGTACACAATGGCGACTACACATTTTAATGCTCTTCCCCGAAAGTTTCTGGGTAACCTATAATCTTCGTGCCAAAGAAAGAGGAGATTTGGTAACTCAGAATCTTGTCACTGAAGCTAAAATTTTAGGTGACTAGTATAACAGTTCAGCTTTAGTTTTATGCATAATCAAAGTTCGGAGTGTTGTTGGACAGTCAAACAAGAGTGTGAAATAGGTATATTGTGTTTCCTTTTTCACTAATTGCAAGTTGAAAATTTTAGAATTAGCACGTAAGATACTAGTATATTAGCATGATACAGTTTTATAGACTGTCGTATATGTCTTATGTTGTATAATCTATTAGTGTTTAACTCAGTTAACATTTTTAGCATATTTGAAGTTGTTGGTTTAGGAAAGGCTAAGATAGTGTAGTTAGTGTCTAATAAACTTTCTTTTTTCTATGTTTTGTACCTACAAACATACTTTAAAATGAGGATGCGATCATTGCCACTTCTACAAAGTAATTTTTATCTTCTGGATTGATTTCAATAGTTCAGAAATCAAAGTATTGTCTTAAAGTTTTAATATATATAGGGGAAGCTGTAATATTCTTGACTTTGTAGGTGACCAAATATGGACAAGAGTTGGATGACAATTAAGAACAGAATGAGCAAAGAGTACCGAGAAGGGTTAACAAAGTTTGTTGACTTTGCAGTCGCAAATTCAGGTTTCGATGATGAGATTCGGTGCCCCTGTTTAAGATGCATGAATGTGGAACGCCATGTTAGTATTGTCGTTGTGTTTCACCTGGTACAAAATGGGATAGCACCTCCTTACAAGACTTGGGTGCACCATGGGGAAACTATAACTCAGTCATATTTATTTCACATCACTTTTTTTTTTCAGATTGCATCTGCGCATTCAAGGAAAAGGTCGAATTCTATTGCACCACGTAAATCCCCTCCCCGAACTGAGATTGTGCCTTCTATAGAGTCTATTGTGGCTCCTTCCCCTACCCAAGGTTCAATGCCTGTCCCAGCTTCAATGGAATCTATACCAGGTTCAGAATCAACATCAGGTTCTTCAACAAATACAGCCGTCAGAGGTGAGTTTCAGCAATATCTTTAGCTTATGGAAGTCAGAATCTTGTAAGGAGAAATTAGCCTTCATTGCTGCTCCTTCGTTACATTAAAAATTATAAAATTTTCTTTTGGACAAACTCATGTCTAGTAAAGGAGGATACTCCCAAGTTACATGGACCTTACTGGTCTTTTCCTTGGCTGTTTGAGATTTTCTTTTGCATTTAGTAGGATGGAGGGGGAATTGTTGTAAAATGGTGACATTGAAGGGCTGTTGTGTAATATGAAGAACCAACATAATCAATTATCAGTCAAATTTTTGGAACTAGCATGAGTATTATCGCTTATTAATTGATGATTGTTGTGGTTAGTGTTTGGAGTATGAAGAACCCACACAATCAGTTAAGAAAATCAAGTTCTTTTGATTTGAATCTTTACTATTGTGATCATATTATTTTGTTGGAAATAGTAGAAAAAAGGAGGAAAGCACGGGCAGACTTACCATTCAATCATACCATGGGATTACAATCCTTTGCAGCTGCTATGTCGGCTCAGGCAAAAGAAATGGATGGTCAACGTCCCAGCACTACAGATTTCTTTAAGTCATCCCATTATACATGTGAGCATCCCAACAAAAGTTCCATCATAACACATTATTTTTATGTTTCATTTGATATATTGGTTCTCTATGTACTTTTCTATTAGGCACAACTTGAAGCAAATTGCCAAGAGGTCGAGCTACTTGGGTCACCTGCAACCATGCCACAAGAGGAGATGGCGGTGGAAGTTGATGGAAAGAAGTGGTATCTAAAGGAATATGGTGTTGGTTCAAGGCCATCATCATCTAAACGGTCTACTAGCGCATCACGTGGAGAGGTACAAGTTCTAAAGAACCAAGTTGAGACATTGATGGATGTATGCAAGAGACAAGAGGATGAGGTGGTGACAATGAAAGACTTGTGCAAAAGGCAACATGAGAAGCTAGCTGAATATGATGAAAAGTTTGAAAACAATTCCAAATTGATTGCTGAGCAAGCCAAGAAGATTGAACAGTTCGAGGCCATTATGTCTGCTGTTATGCAGTTTGGGGCACGCTCCTCTTAGTAAGTAATTACTTTTGTGCTTATCTAGGCCTTGTAAAAATACATGTTTAATCTGATATATATCTTGCTGCAATTTCTCCAAGGGGGAATGGCTATGAGACTTACAGATACCTATTTGAGTCTATGTACATGACTGATATTGCTCAGAAAAGTCATAGAAACGGTTATGACTTCAATTTGAGGCATAGGTCTAACAGCATGTGCGTTGAAGTTGTGTGCTCTTACTCTTTAAACTGATCTGGGCATTAGACTAGCACCTTAAAAAACTAAATTTTAATTTTTTGTTCTGAATTCTTCTTGGAATTGATGACCAATGCTTAGATTTGCCTAGATTTCATTCGCTTCTGTAATGTGTCTTGGTATTCGGTAGTACTTGGATAATACTTGGATGCTGAAATTGCATTCTTAAGTGTTGAATGTATCGTAGTTGTAGCTTAGATGCAGGGACTTGGGTTTTAAAGTTGGAAATATGAACCTCGTTGCTAAAAACTAGTTCACAAGGGTTGAAACTATGAAAAATGGGTGCTAAAGCTGGGTTTAGAGGTGCTGAATCTGCTAGTTAGCATGAAGAAATGGTTTTCGAATGCTGAAACTGCTTGTTTAGGTGCTGGAAATGTGTGTTGGATGCACAAATAACTCTTGTAGCTGCTGAAAATGAATCTTAAGTGCTGAATTTTGTTCCACTATGCCAGAACTTGAGCCGGAATGCTAAAAATGAATGCCCAAGTGCTCAAAAAAGTTTAATAAGAGTTGGAGTATGATGCTAACTGTTGATGTTGTTTCTACATGAGAACAATTGTTTTTGCTCAGATGCTTCAATTTCCAAGGATATGTAACTCCTTTTCTGTACATGAACTTAGGTAGCTCAGTGGGGCTATCGTAAAACTTCATCTACGGCGATCGTAATTATTGTTGAGTCCCCCATTTAAATTGAAAATGATGAAATTATTGATTTCGTTGCATGTTTAGAATTACAATTTTCAATTACTTTTTCTTTATCTTGAATTGCTACATATTCTAGTATCATTGATGATATATTGAGTAATTATTGTTGTTCTTGCTCTTTTTTCCAGGTGAGCGATGCGATGGATAGACTTGGATTTGGGCATTCAAAGATTTGATCTCCGCTACTTTTGTTTTGGGATATTATCATGATTAGATACATATTTAATATGGGAATTTCTATTAGTTTGAACACTAGATTTGATGAATATTGTTTTGTAGACCTTATGTGGGTGAATTATTGGTGACTGTTGGATTAGTGGATATGAAATTAATGTTATGGTTCCTTTGAAGTATGTAGATTGGTTTTTATGTGAAAAATTAATGTTATGGTACAGGGATTTAAAAAAAATTCAACGAGCATTATATGCTGCTCTCATTTGGTATCACATGATGTGGGTGAATGTTATTTTTGGTGACATGGCAAGTGTAGTAGCAGTAAACATTGCTACTTTCAGTGACTACAAGTTGTGGCAAAAGAAGAACATTTGGCCACATGCTTGTGGCAAAAAATGCACATTCAGCGACAAGTTTTAAAAGGGGGTGACTGTTATCCATATTTTTGGCGACAAGGTTGTCACTAAAAACATCTTTCCGTGACAAGTATTCTTGTTGCTGAAAGCATCTTTCCGCGACAAGCTCATTATCTTGTGGCCGTTGACTTTTAGTGACACGGATTTGGCCACTACATTGGGCCTGTAGCCGAAGAGTATAGGTGACAAAATTCCATCTTTTGGTCACTTTTTTGGGTGTGGCCAAATGTGTTTTTTCTTGTAGTGACACATGCTACCCAATGAACTGTAAAGCCCTAACAATGTTCCTTAAACTATGTAAGTGCATAATATGTGCAGAACCCCAAATGATATCACAGGCTAATGAATGAAAATTAAAACCCTAGCCTTGTGCCTATTTGGATAGGAACTAAGGAAAATATCAAATCGACCCTAGTTAGGGCTTCTTCGGATGGCTTCATTATTGTCTGAAGAGGGAGGGAGGGAGCAGAAAAACCAGTAACGTTGGTCAATAATAGGCATCGAAGAGTACTCATTAGCTATTGGGAAAAAAGGGGAAAAAACGAACATACCTGAAACATTGAAAAGTCTGGCGAAGATAAGAACGATTGAGAATCCTTGCACACGGCAACGATTGAGAAGAGGCATTCATAGAGAGAGACGATTCAGAGAGCACATTTTTTCGAGCATTCAAACTGAGATTTAGTTCATGCATTCTATCAAACAGTTACCACGCGATGTAACTACAGATTTCAGAGATGTGCTTACAGTAATTTTAACTGGTGTGGCGAAATAGGAACGTATTGCAGGTGGGTCTTGCAAACAGTACAAATTCGAAGCTTGAATGCTGTGTTCAGGCGGGTCTTGCAAACCGGCAAATTCAAAGCTTGAATGTTGTGTTCATTTACTGGCCCTGGGTTCGCAAAATTGATTACAGATGATTAATCCCACAAGCTGGAGAAAGAGAAAAAAAGAGAGGAAAAAATAGAAAGGAATTGAACAAACAACTTGATTACTTACTGCACTCTTGAAATGGTCGATGGATTTCCGACAAACACTTCGAAGTTTGAAACTCCCTTCCACTCCAAGATTCATTGACAAGGGGGAAAATCTACAACCATATCAGAAGCACAGGGAGGGAGACGGAAGGGAGCTGCTTTTGCGGTTTACAGAGAGAATATTGCGTGGGAGGAAGAAACAATCGATACAGATCGTGGAGAGAGAAGAGAGAATGGAGGGAGAGGTTTTAACAGATCGTGGAGAGAGAAGAGAGAATGGAGGGAGAGGTTTTGGATGACTGGCTGTACAGGTGACCAGTATTATGCCTCTAAATTTTGAAGGGTTGAGATTGAATAATTAACATCTAACGGTTAAAAGGATGGGTGCATATGGTATATCTCAAAATAGGGGTGTGTACCGTAACTGGACCCATCACCCAAACACCCGACGTCTACTTCCCAACTCAAGCCAACCTACATACCCTTTTTCACTCAAGAACCTGATTTTTTCCGACCCTCCCAACCCCCCAAAAATGGTCTTCTATTCCTCTCTCACTCCGGTCTCCAAAACCCTGTTAAACCCCTCCTTCCCAAAACCCAAAATCTCCAACCTCCTCTATTCCCCTCCCAATACCCACCTCAAATACACTCTGAATCTTAAACCCCGACCCTTCTCTCTCCTCTTCACCACTCACAACCCTAAACCCAGAAAACCAAAATCCAATTCCCACTTTAACACAATCAGATCCCTCTTCACAGGCATAGTGGAAGAAATGGGCTCGGTCAGGCACCTGGGTTCCTCAGACGACGGCGGATTCACCATGAAAATCCACACCAAAACCCTACTCGAAGACGTCAACCTCGGCGACAGCATCTCTGTTAATGGGACGTGTCTTACGGTGACCCAATTTGATACCCAATTGGGTGAATTCGTTGTTGGGTTGTCGCCTGAGACCTTGAGGAAGACGTCGCTGATCGAGCTCGAAACGGGGTCGCTGGTTAATTTGGAGAGGGCGGTGAAGCCTTCGACCCGAATGGGCGGGCATTTCGTGCAGGGGCATGTTGATGGGACGGGTGAAATCGTGGCCAAAGAGCCCGAAGGTGATTCGCTGTGGGTGAAGGTATTAATTTCTTCAAGGAGCTCAATGTTCTCTTTGTTACTTTCTTCTCATTAACTACAATGGCTACACTTGATCCACTGGAAACGATTCACATAGTTGTCATTCTTGCATTGGGACAATATTTACAGGAACAATATTTCTAGCATGTTAGGGATAAAGCGCAAAAACGAAAATGTAAAACGAGGTTATGAGGGTACCAGATATTCGGGAATTACTTCTTCATGGTAAGTTTGGGCCTCCAATTTTTTTCAAGTTACATTATGATCTCCTAACGTGTCTCTAGCATGTTCCAGCATGTTAGCGTGTCTGACTAGAAAAGTTTGAATTGAAAGCTGCTATTTATTTGGGCGCATCAGACAGGGGTCGGAGCATGTCCAACTCGAGCACGAATACATCATACCAATAGACGTGTCCGTGCTTCTTAGATCTAATATACAATATATTCCTCTAAAGCCCGGCACGATCCCTGAGTAACTAATGAGGTGACTGGCGGGGGAGACCCAAGTGTTATGGTGAGGGTGCCAGCCCCTAGCTTTCTGCTAGCACCTGCATGGACACACATACATCACTTCCGAAATTTACATCTGAAGTGGCATCCCCTACTTCATATGGCTGGACTTGAGTGTGCTTTCTGTGAAGGAAAAGAGGCCATATTGTCTGGTTATTCCATCTAATTGAGTTGATAAATTTATGTTTCTAGTCTTTGTAGGGAAAAACTACTAGCAAGAAGGGAAAAACTACTAGCAAGAACACCACTATGTATTTTCCCCTCCTTGTGCAAATAGAGAATAGGCTAAATATTGCAATCCACAACAACCAAACAAGTAAATCTAGGAGCCAAAAAATAAATAAATAAAGAACACAAGCAAACCACGAGACACCAAGATTTTTACGTGGTTCCCCAAAAAATAGAGGTACGTCCACGGGACCGTAGTCCGCTTCCAAATCTTCCACTATAATAATAATGGGGTTATAGAGGCTTACAAACATCACCCAAAGGTGGATTTCAACAAAAACAACAAAAATACAAGTTTAGGTCTCACCAAAGTGGATATCCCAAACTCCTAGATTCCGAGAGAAACTTGACGATCCGCTCCAATCAACGCGTAGAACTCATCAAAGTGAACAACACTCTGAAATTTCACCAAGATCGGACAAGAAACCACCGTCGAATCTTGGCTTGAACTTGGACAAAACCCTTGCCCTTTTTCTTTCTTTTTCTCTCGTTACTCTCTCTGTTTTCTGGAAAGTACCAGAAAAGGAGAAAATATCTCCTGGCCCTTTTGTATTCTCCATAAGAAAAAATACAAGATTCCCCATTTGCAATTTCAATAAATGCAAGATAAACCCCTAACTATTTGGACCCAAAAATGAGCCCCATGTGGAACCCACCAATTAAGGAGGGACCCACCCAACAGTCAGAAATCCTGTGTCATCAAACTTTTTATGCACTTTATGTCGCGGCTGTCGCCACCCGCCACTTGGTTTTGGTTCAATGGTTATTGTTGGTTGTAAAAAAATATGGAAGAAAAAGAAGTGAGAAGGATGGTATATTGGCACATGTTCAAATGAAATGGTGATAAATTTCAGTGGTGTATAGCAAAGCTCATTAGATTTATCTTATGTTCCTAAATAATGAAGGGGAGTGATTTTCACACCCCCCAAATTGTTATCCACACCCCTTTTTTGTCTTCTAGTGAAGTTTTTATGTGTAAAAATGTCACTAAAAGACAAAAAGGGGGTGTGGATAACAATTTGGGGGGTGTGAATATCAATTACCATAATGAAACTCTATATGTACTGTAGTTGAAACTAAGCTGGTATTATTAACTCAATAGTCAATCCTTTTTGCTGTGACTTGGTTGAAATGAATTCTAACTAACTAACTAACTATGCAATTAACTTCAGCTTCCTATTGCTATTTTTTATTTACACAACAGTTAACTGAACTCTTATGTAATTTAGTATGCAATGACTCGATGTAAAATTCGGCCCAATTAGCTAGGTTGGTGGTATAATCTGTAAAGTAGAAATGTAGAATTAGACCGACTTGGCACCCCCCATGATTAGATCCTGGTCCGCCCCTGCTGACTGGCTTGATATCCACTACTAACTACTCTAAAGTCTAAACTAAATACTTCTTGATATTTTCTCCAGGTGAAGACGGCACCGGAGTTGTTGAAGTACATTGTACCCAAAGGGTTTATTGCTGTGGATGGGACTAGTTTAACTGTAGTGAAGGTGTTTGATGAAGAGGAGTGTTTTAATTTCATGTTAGTGGACTACACTCAGCAGAAGGTCGTGATTCCATTGAAGAACGTTGGACAGAAGGTGAACTTGGAAGTAGACATTCTTGGGAAGTATGTGGAGAGGCTTCTTAGTAGTGGGTTTGTTGATGCCATGAAATCTTGATAATCCCAACGTACTTATGAAGATATCATAAGATTATGCCTTTTCACCTTAGTCTAGCATACTGCCCTTTCCTTTCGGTTCCATGTCATTCTTTTGCCTAATCGGTGTATCCTGGTTTTTTTTTTTTTTTGGTCTTCTGTGAGATGATATGACTAAGATTTGAAAGTTTTGAAGGGCTTGTTTCGGAATATCAAATAGAACTTGAATAATAAAATTTGAATGTGCTCTTCTTTATAATCTTCCGTTGAGCATTAGTTTTCGTCGCTAAAATTATCTTGTAATAACTGTTGCAAAAACCAGCATTTTAGTAGTAAGAGGCAATTGATTGGGAAGATGAATGAATAGGCTTCTGCTTCCCTTTGGATTGATAACGGGGAAGCACCTAACGTGCTACTGCTGGGTGGGACTGAGAGAAAGAAAGGATGGGGGGCAACCAAGCACGGTCAGTTGAACGACCAACTCATGAATGCTGCCAGGTCGGACAAGCCAATAACCCGAACGCGTTTGGTCTGTTTTTTACTTTAGCAAGAATTACTGCATTACATTCACCATGCAGGCTCAGGCATTGCGGTTTAAACTAGGATGAGAATACTCCTCTTTCAATTAAGAGAGTATAGAGGTCATATACCATTCCCGAAAGGGACTAGATCACTTTCGGTACAATATGCAGACACGGATCTCAACGTCCCTATCAACTTCCCAAAGATAGTATAATCTCCCTTTTAAGTTGGTTTATCTTTATTAGTAGTTCGCTGTGGTTTCCTTTTGGACTTAGCGAGTTGACCAATTAACCTTTGCTTTCTTTGAAGAAGTTATAAACTTAACTCTTCTCGGAATGGTGAAAAAATGAATGATGATTGGTCTGTGGTTGAATTAGTATATGCATACAAACTTTTGCTTTTCCCTTGCCAGTACTTGGTGCCTGTCTTCCCTTTATGAACCCTTCATGATTTTTTCCCGTTTCCCTCTATAATTGAGCACGATGCTTTTGAGAATGATCATGGTTGTCTACGGGAGTAATGGGAAAACGAGTTGCATTTAGTGCATGCTTGTGGTTTCTATGGAACCTCTAGTTGATCTCCTGAGCAGTCACTTTGATTCTAGTTGTAGATTTCATACAATTTTTGCTTGGGATTAGGTTTTCTTTATCAATTATCACTCAAATGGCAATGTTCAGAGTAACAGCGTGGAAGATGCTTTTCCTTCTTGAAATGGTTACAAACATCATGTATCTCATTTTGAACAATGGAGCACTATGCATCTTTTCTCGAGAAGAACTTGATAAACTATCAGTTTTGTTGTTGGTTCTCTAATGCCTCTTACATCTTGTTTCCTAGTTTTAGAAAGTCTTTTTGCGCAGTGAATTTGTTACTGGAAAAGTTTTGAGATGTGTTCTTGGTCTTAATTCATATTGTTCTCTATTTTTTTTTGCAATATATTTCCTCTACTGATTTTCACTGTGTGACATGTGAGAATGATCTATGCCAGTAACTTATGGTTTCAGTCAGATGTCTTCGGCTACACTGATCATAAGATGGAACCTGCTGCTGCAACCGCAGAGACCATCAGACCAATATTTCTTATCAGTTATCACCAATGTTTTGGGTAAATTTTCTGGGCCATATTTCTGCTTATGTGGAGCATTATGGGTAAGTTATTGCCTTCTTTGTTACATACTTTTGAATGCGGTCCAATTTATTCGTGTTGTAATCGAAACAATTTTTCATATGAGCTATGGATTAGTCTGGTAATTAAGAAAGCACCTCTGTAGCATCTGTTTTTGCTTTGTGATCTCTAGTATGGCTGTTAGACCAAAAAGGAGCATGCATAATTGCATATGCATGACCAAATGAATTAGCAAGATTTTCCACAATCCTGAGGTCAGATGTCCCTAATCTGCCTTCTTTTATCTCAAGCGTTTTGTTGTAGGTATCCTCTGAGAAATCTTTGGGCAATAGATTGTCCTAAATCTTTCTGTTATGTAAGGCTTTTACATGACTTGGACTGGCAGAAACTGAGTTTGGGACCATGGGTATAGAGAAGAAAAACGAACCGGGGGAGGTGCTGCGCAGCCCCATGCTGCACAACACCCCCCTGTTTCCAAGAAAAACATAGTGTAGATTCAGACCAAACTAAGTAATAAGCACAGAAGACGGGATAAACAAACAAATGCTATGGAATGAAGGGGTACAGAAATCGCAATCCTGAAGTCTGAATGAAACATGAGAATATGGATTAACCACTTATGCATATCCAATTGAACTGATTTTTTGCATGGCCACTGGAAACGTTATTTTAAAATTAATGAACGGTTAAGATCATCCGTGTGGAATCCAAAAGTGGTCTCACAAGCCATCGGTAGAATTTATGTACCCCTTGGTTCTGTACGGATAGTTGGGTCTGACTTGTTATAAGGTTTTCCGACCATACAAATGTTTTGGTAAAATTATTTATCGTAAAAAATTTCTATTCGGCTTTAGTCACCGTTGAACAAAATGCTGGAACTGCCTCTGCCCATAATTAGTGAATACTAGTGATAGGCTGATAGCCCACATGCTTCGCACATTATCGCGTGCTATTGATTTTGATATTTCGGTTATTATATGTGATTATTGGAATGCCAAGAATAGATTCAGCTGAAGCACATTCATCGCTTTGAACCTTAGAATACTAAAGTCATATTCCTAATTACATACATCAGAGCCACATCAATGCCTCACAAAAGTTGCCTTGCAAAAGAATATAAAGGCAACAGATCCTGGGAATCCTAAATTATTCCTGCCCTCTTCTCTCTCCCAATCTTCGCTTCTAGTTTTTGTGGAGGAGTTTGAACAAAAAGACTGTGCGGTACATCATTTGGTGTATACCAAATGTACACCGACTTGTGTAAGACCTATTCGGGATCCACAAAAAATTTCTAAACCGTTCCATTTGTTCATCATATCGTTACAAGGGTCCCTGGAAAAAATCAATTCAGTCGGATATCAGTAAGTGGCTGATCAAAGCGTTCAATTTTTGGTCTCTAATTGCACGGACCAAAAATTTATAGAATGCAACTTGTCGATATCTAACTGGGTTGATTTTTTTAAAAGGGGCTCTTAAAAAAAATATTTTAAAATAATTGATCGGTTTGTGTGGACGGCACCCTAGGTGGATCCCACACAAGCATTTTTTTTTTTAAAGGAGTCGATTCCATTTATATAAAAGCCTGTCACAACATTGGTGTACATCTAATAGTGTACCCATAGCTGGGCTCGAGTTTGAAATGGGAACATAAACATATATGGGCCAGTTGGTATATACAAAAAGAAAAGGAGGGTAAAAGGGTCATTCAATAAATGGGGTAAAATGGGAAGAGAATCTGAGAATGTGAAAAGGATCTCCCATGTTCTTTTTTACTTCTCTTCCCTAAACTCATAAATTGAGACATTCTGTAAAAAGATGTTCTGGCTTGGAGGTGCCAAACAGCTACGTACAAGCCTACAATGTAAAAAAGAGAGAACGAAAACGTGAAAAGGAGGTCACCAAACAGCTTTTTGAACCGAAAGTCATTTCATTAATACGGCCCGAAAGCCAAGCCAAATACAAGATTTCAATACAAAAAACGGAAAGAACCGAAACTACTATGACTCGGGCAACGAGCACACCATAATAGCCATGACGGGCATGGGGCTCTAAGACTCGTACTGCAGAGCAGACGCAAGCCCATACGAGGGTCGATGCATAGGGTCCTGCCCAAACCACAATAGTAACTAGCCTATGGCTCAATCCAACCCATGGAAGCTCAATATGAAATCTAGACTTCTCTGAAATCAAAACGCGAAAAAACAAAACCGAAACAAATAACACAAAAACTCAGCCGAAAAGAACTAAATAAACTGAGTCGCCACGCTGAGAAGACCCACTGAGTTGCCCCGCTGAGTCGCTCTGAAAGGCGCTGAGTTACACCTAGTATGCAAAGCCAGCTGCTTCTCCAGCCAAGAACCGAGATGCTAAGGCCGCCAACAGTTATCAAAATCATTATTCGCCGGAGGGGCCCGAGCCGCCCTAACGTCACCACTGAGTCAAAACAGGCCTCAAACAAGGCAGTTGAAACTACCAAGGAGGAGGTGGGGGGTAACCATGGATTCAGCGGAGGGAGAGGTAGAAAGGTGAAGACGGGTATGAGGAGGGGCAGAAGAAACTGACTTGTATCGAGACCGGCACGACGCGGTGGTGAGGTTAGGGCGGCAGGGGGGGGAGGTGGAGCCAAGGGGCGGAGCCCCACCCCCAGGAAATCGATCTGTAGAGAGGAGGAAGAGGGAGTGAAGGATGTCAAAGGAGAAGGGATGTGATGGTAGGGGATGTCACCAAACAGCTATTCAGCAGTAAATTTTGCAAAACAGATTCTTGGCCAACTTCAAACTGAAATCTTTTATTTCATAGAAATAATTAAGGTACATGGCTTATATATTTAAGCCCCATGTTTCTAGTTTCTAATAAATCAAGCGGAACATAATTTCGAGTTTTCTAGGCTAAGATATAGCCGTTACCGTAAAGTGGAATGGTGTTGTCTACACTCACCCATAATGATGGACATAAAATTGATAAATAATTTTAAGGAATTTTTATACTTCGAATTAAATTCTGAAAATTTAATAAAAACTTTTTAACACAATAATCACTTGAGAAAGCCATTAACGGGCCTAAGAGCATCCACATTGGCCTAACCAAAACCAAAAGGTTGCTAAGGTTAGCAATGTTTGTTAAAAAAAGTGTTCACATTGGAATAACCAAACTTAACAACCTCTTAGCAACTAACCAAATTTTGGTACTTGAATAACCAAAACTAGCAACCTTTTGCCAATAATCAAATTTAATGGACTCCACATCTACCCAATCAAGTACACCCACCATTACACAAAATGACAAAAACCTTATCTCTCCTCCTCTCTCTCTCTCTCTCTCTCTCTCTACAATGTTTTCAAAAGTTTAATTTAAAAAACTGTTTTTTTTTCAAAAGTTTAATTTAAAAAACTGTTTTTTTTTTCAAAAGTTTAATTTAAAAAACTGTTTTTTAAAAAGTTCATTTTAATAAAATATTTTTTTTTAAAAATTCAATAAACTTTTTTTGTAGTTTGAAAAAGTGATGTGACAAGTTTTGCTTATCATTTGAATAAGTGATGGGGGACTTGACATTGCTAACTTTAGCAACCTCTAAATGGATAACCAAAAGCTTATGTGGCAACTTTTGGTTATTCAATTTTGGTTAGGGCATTGTGGATGCTCTAAAGAATCCAAATCTTGATCCGGGAGAGGAGAGATCAATTCAAATGGTAGATCGCCTTGATGCGATAATGATTTATAGATTATCATATGATTTTTGCCTTGATGATAATAGCTGTAAAAAAAAAACCGCGAACCATGAATCCGAATCGGACCGTAGGTTTTGGATTGGGTCCATGGATTAATGGTCCGGACACGGATTGAAAAATTAGAAAACCGTGCTTCGCGGTTCGGTCCATGGATTTTCATAAAAGAACTGTGGATAAACCGAACCGGACCGTGAGAATTTAATCAATAAAAAAATATATATTTATATATAAAATATTGGGATAAGAATTATAATTAAACATATTATTCTTAATTTTATACCCTAAATAAGTGAATGTGGTATAACTAATAACTGAAAAGTAAAGGTGCAAACTATAATTAACAATTGTAACTTTGCTTGCACATATATTAACTACTCCCGGACTCGAAACTGGTTGTGGTGAAGACTTTTGTTTACACGCTTTATATTATGCTGTTTTCTGCATCTTTTTACTACTGCTAGTGCTACTCTCTTGAATGTGAATCTCTTTGAATCATTTTGAAGCAATGTTGTTGGTGACTTGGTGTTGTTTATTAAAACTTAAAAGCTACTGATGAACTTGTTCCAAAAGTTACATTGAGAATGTGAATGTGGAATATGTTTTTTATTTTATTCTGTGGAATGTTATAATCCGTGGATAAACCGTGAACCGAACCGTAATTTTTTTTATTGTTTCGGAACCGGACCGTAGACTTTTGGTTTGGACACGGATTGCTTTACATTGAACCGTAGACTTTTGGTTCGGTCCTCGGATTCATACCAATCCGCACCAAACCGGACCGTTGACACCGATACATATATATTGTAAAAGTAATTAGCGCCGCACGACCAGTTGAAAGTAACCATGAATCGAGATGATTTTGGGTACGTGTAGGGTACCACATGGTATCTATAACGCTATATCACAGCTGTCCATCTCAGTAAATATCGCTTTGAGAGGTCTTTAAGATTGTGATAGTACTTAAAAGACTTGAATGAAATAGTGAATCGCATTGGTGCTGTCAACACCAATGGTTTTAAATGTGAATCGCATTGTTTGTTTTCCAAATCCCGAATTGATTGAAATAGTGAATCACCGTGATACGATCGTTGATTTCTTGAATATCTTATGCATTCTTTAGATGAAAAAGATATATTTTACAAGTGATTAGCTCGGCACGACTCGTTCAAAAGTGTGCGCGAATCATTTAGGCCTAATAGTAGATTTTGGTCGTACTGCAAAGAGATTGTGGATTTGATTTTTGGCTCACTTTTTGTTATTCTGATAACCTTTTAAAGATCTTCATCTTTTATCTTTGTCTTCTGCTAGTAAAATAGTACGTTAGGAAAATGGTAACGTTTTAGCCTAATAGGCTGAGGTTAAGTGGGTCTCATTTGCTTTGTTTTTATGCATTCCTCTGTCTGAAAGACTGAAACAGAGTCAAGACTTTATATCTAACTTGACCATTTTAACCCTACCCTTATATATGAATTACAAAACTAGCACCAAAACAATTGGGGGTAATTTCCCCCCAATTTGTACGTCATTTTCTCTTCACAAGCATACAAAAAACACTTTCTTCTTCTTCACTTTTACAGGACACTTTTACTTGCCCTTTTCATCTCCTGAAGAGGCCTCACAAATAGAAAGTGAGTTTGTCTCTATTTTGGTTTACGAACGGTGATACATACATTATCTGGGAGCCACTCCCAGCCACACCTTCTTTCACATGGGGTGTGGTCCCCAGATCTGGGCCCCGCATCCCATGTGAGAGAGGGTGTGGCTGGGAGTGGCTCCTAGGGAGTGTATGTATTATTTTGGTGTGGCTGGGAGTGGCTCCCAGGGAGTGTATGTATTATTTTGGGAGTGGCTTCTTTTATTTGATTCTTGTTGTTATGGGTTCACCATGTGACCTAATAGAAATTTTTTTCCTTCTACTTAAAATGTGTATGCTTTTATTTTTACAATTTGATCTATTAAACATCAATTTAGCGCATGAGTAGTTTTTATTTTGTCCTTCCTGATTCGTAATACTCGCTTAGGTAGGACCCTTCCCTATCGGTTTCAATCATTGCTCTATGTTGCGCTCTCAATACTCGCTCTCGTAAATTCTAGTCGTTTGGGATGCCTCTTATGTGACGTAGGTTGCCAAGATCTATAAAAGACAATTTGAACCATGTATCTTGTAGGCTCCGCCAAAAAAAAAAAAAAAATTGGTATAAAAATTAACTTGACTAAACCAAGTCGATTTTTCCCAATCGTCCATCCAGGACATCAAGCCTCCTGCATCCATAAGTTGAGGTTCGACTTAACGAGAAGAATCTAATAAGTAAAAAGTTATGATCAAATCTAATAAATAAATAAAAGTTATAATCAATTTTTTTATTATTTTTTTCTTTACTCTAACAAAAAAAATTTGGTTAATATTTTTTTCACTCTTAAATTCCTCTTGTTAAAACAAACCAATAATTAACATAAAATCGATGAAAAACTAACCAATATAAAAAAAATAACTAAAGAAAAAATAATCAAATTTAATTATTATGCCAAAGCTTCTCTAAGAGAGTGTATTTAGATAGTCTGGGATTGGCAACATCTTTGGCAAAAAAACAAGGCTACCAAACAAGGACCTCCCCCCCCCAAAAAAAAAAAACGGACCTGATTCGGATTAACGTTATCGGATTTCTTAGTATCGGGTCCGGATCCGGATCTGAGCTTATCGGATTCGGATCATATCCGACCCATTGACAGGCCTATTCCTGCCAAAACTCATTTTATTCATGTCAAAACTCTTTCATTCCTTGACTAAATTGCTCCTCTCTCTTCCCCCCAAACCCACCTTCATCCTCCCCATCTCTCCTTCCTTCCCCGTTACTTTCTAATATTACCTAGCATATCTGTCATTCAAAGACGGGAAAAGGTTCATTCCTTTTTCCCATACTACTAAGGTACTATCATTCTTCTGTTTCTATGGACATGTGTACGCATATACGCTTTTGGTGCCAATTTTTCTTTTAATGAAATTGAGTGATTCAAGAATATTTGTGGAAGCATTGAGTTTTCTAGGCGAAGAACAGAGCAATTACTCAGAGCATTTCTGGGGTTCAAAATCACTCTTCTTCTGGTCCATGTTCATCATCAACAATCTAGACATCGATTTCAGTGTCTTTGGATTCCTCTGAATCCATGAGGAAATAGTAATCTTGATTTCAGCCATGGAAGGAAGGAGAGATGGGGAGGATTGAGGTGGGTTTGGCGGAAGAGAGAGATGAGGGGCAATTCAGTCAAGGAAGGAGAGAGTTTTGGCAAGAGCAAAAAGAGTTTTGGCACGAACAAAAAGAGTTTTGTCATTAACCAAAATCAAACTATTTCCTCATGGAAAGAAAAGATTGGCCATAATTTTGGCTTAAAATAAACCACCTAGAAATAAACCAAAATAAACCAAATTATTGGTTTAATTTTGGCTTTATTAAAAAAAAATTAGTTTCGACCATGATTTTATACTCTTTGTATTCGTCTCGTCGAGACGAATCCATAAACCACGAAAACTTGAAGCAAACCTAACAAATACAGAAGGAAAAAAAAATGAATAAGGACAAAACAAAAAACCCAAAAAACCAATTTTTGGTTTTTTTTTTTTTTTTTTTTTTTGGTGGCCAAAACACCCCGATCAATGGACTTATCTTATTGTGACTGTAGCAATTGGACACCTTGTTCTTTAGTTTTTTTGGAACGACGAGCATCAATATCAACATCTTTACTTTAACTTTAAAGTTAAAGTAGAGAGCAAGCTCCTCCAAAATCTCAAAAACCAGCCTCACCAAACGAACTCACCAATTTGAAGATTTCTTAACTTTGCTACAGTAACTTAACAAATTTTGTGACCTACTGTTCACTCATCAAAAGAAGAGGAGGGAGGGAAGAGTAAAAGTTTGAATAGAGAGTCTGATTCTGTGAGTTTTTGATAAAGTGACTTGCTAAAGTTTGAATAGAGAGTCTGATTTTGTGAATTTTTCGAAAAGTGATTTGCTAAATTATAAAAGGTGTTTTGAGGTTAAATTTGGTGTTTTTTTGGGTGTTTCAGATAAGGATGCCCTTAGAGCATCTCCACTCCTACACCAAATTTTTTACTCAAAATTTGAGTAAAAACTTGATTTGATATCACCCCTTCCAATGGGAAACTACTCTTTTACCAAATTCTAGTTAGGGTTCGTTCTTCAATAGATTTTTGTTTCATAAAATCTCACATTTTATGACACTCCAATCTCAACACATAAAATGTAAAAGTGATTTTATGAGATTTTTATAAAATCCTCCTAAAATCTATAAGAAAACCACTACATTTTATCTGTTGGGAAAACAACTTCATTTTATCACCCCTCCATATAAAATGTTCATTTTATGAGATTTTCTTAAAATGTACCTAAAATCTATTGGAGAACAAGGCCTTAAAATTTTGTCAAAAACAGTTTTTTTTTTCCTTTCATTTTGGCTCCAAAACTTTCCCACCATTTTATCAAAACAGTTTTTTTTTCTTTTCATTTTGCCTCCAAATTTCTTTCAAGCTGACGATCAAAAGGTGTAAAAAGCCAAAATGAAAGAAGAAAAGTGAAGGATTTGGTAGCAGCAGAAGCTTTTCTGATGTTGCAGTGAACAAATAGAGCCGTTGCTTATTTGATGTCGGATTTGGTGTTGACCAAATTTGGTGAAGAATTTGAGTAAATTTGGTGAAGGATTTAGTGAAGGAGTGGAGTGGGTTTTTTGGTGATTTTTACTCAAATTTGAATTTGGTGAAACATTTGGTGTAGGAGTGGAGATGCTCTAAGAGAGAGTTTGATGCAGGGTAAAATTGTCACTGAACAATAGAAAAATACACGATGATAAAGGTTCTGTGTATTGTGCAGGGGAAGGATGGTAAAGTAATGGGAAAAAGTTATTAAAGTATGTTGAAGAGACATTATTAATGTGTGCCTATTAGGGCATCTCTAGTGCACTACTTAAAAAAGTTCCTTAAAATGCTCTAACTAGTTACCTAGAAAAATTCAAAAAATGGTCTCTAGTGCACAAAAATTGACTCCTTAAAATCTTAAGTGGCGCCCCTCACTATCTAAAGTGCCCTAAGGCCATCTCTAGTGTACTACCTAAAAAATGCTCCCTAAAATGTACACCTAAGCACATGTGGGACCCAATTTTGTTTGCTAAGAACTTAGTTAGCTAGCTAAGAAGAAATTCACTTTAATGGGGCTCCCTAAAAATACTCCCTAAGGTGTATGTGGGACCCATTTAAGTGGGCCTCATAACCAAAAAAACAATGGCAAATTCAATGTTATAAATGCAAGCAACTTTCTCTCTCCTCTTTCTCTCTCCTTAAGTCCCTCCCCAAATTTAGGTAGTCACTTAGGACACTTTAGGTAGTGAGGGGTGCCACCTAGGATTTTAGGGAGCCAAGTTTTGTGCACTAGAGACCATTTTTGAGGTTTTTCTTAGCTAACTAGTTAGGGCACTTTAGGTAGTGATTTTAGGTAGTGCACTAGAGATGACTACCTAAATTTGGGGAGAGACTTAAGGAGAGAGAAAGAGGAGAGAGATAGAGAGAAAGAAGGGAAGGAGGAGAGAGAGAATAACTTGGAGGAGAGAGAGAATAACTTTAAGGAGAGAGAGAGAGAGAGAGAGGAGAGAGAAATGAAAGACTTAAAGTTAATGAATATTTTTAGAGAGCCTCATTAAAGTGCATTTCTCCTTAACTAGCTAATTAAGTTCTTAGCACACAAAATAGGGTCCCACATGTGCTTAAGTGTACACTTTAGCAAATATTTTTTAAGTTGTGCACTAGAGATGCTCTTAGGCACACAATAGTGGGATCCTTTATTTATTAATCGATACATGTACATATTTTGAAAATGAAAATCTAAGATACATACTGTGAGAATATTAAAAAGAATTAATATTTAAGTCAAAATGAGAGAGATTTGATAAAGTATGCATTCATATAGGATATTATTTCTGTTTTTGGTTTATGTTTTCAGTTTTTCCAAAACAATTAAAAAAATAAAAAAAAACCTTTGGTAAGTTAGTTATAATTTCTTGTTTAATATAAACGTTACCAAACACCCTCTAAAAAAATTCTCTCTTTTTTCCTTTCTATCTTCACCTAAGTAAGGACATTTTTTTACAATTTATGCTAGGGATGGCAATATCGACCAAACAGATGGGTACCCGAACTGAAACCGCTTTTTTTTCTCCGAATTATAACCTATTTTTCCCCCATGGGTACAGGTGTGGGTTGGACAAAGTGATAACCGAACGAGTTCGGTTCAATTTTTATTTTACCTGTGAACCGAACTAATACCCGAACTGAACCGTAACTTATAAATTACACAAAACCCCGTATATTATATATAAACGTTTTTTTTGTCATTCGCCATTCATAATCGATTACAATTACATAGGGAGGGGCGAATGAGACTCGATCTCGGGATGCAGTGTGGGGCATCCAAGAGCTCTACCGCATGAGCTAGCCACCAATTGGTATTATATATTATTACATAAGAACCCATTGGGGATATTTTAAAATTACACTATATCCCCTTATATATGAATAATGATACGTACACAACAAAAAGGCCACAACACCAAAACGACGTTGTTTTGGTGTTAAAGACCCCACAAAAAAAAAACTCGAGATAAAAATTCAAAACGTTGAAACCTCATTCCCTCGTTCCTTCCCCGTTTGTTCAATACAGAGAGAGAGAGAGAGGGAGGTGAGATCCCACCTCCACCGGCGACCACCGCACCACCGTGGAGTTGCTCCTTCTCCGGCGAACACCACCACCACTGCTGTAGTCCGCCGCCGTTGAACACCACTGTTGTACGATTTCATCAGGTTTGGGTTCTTAGATTTTTCCCTAGTTTTGGGGTCTTAGATTTTTCATATCTGTACCCGGCCGCCGTTGAACACACACCTCTATCACGATGCTCTCTCTCTCTCTCTCTCTCTCTCTCTCTCTCTCTCTCGCTGCGCTTTCTATGAATTTGGGGGGTTTTGCACAAAATTTAGGATTCCAATTTCAGGAACCCTAAATTGGATTGATGGGTCAATTTTTTTTACGAAGATGAGGTAATTTCTTGTTTTGTTGATCATATGAAGAACCTGATACTAATGTTGTAGTGGCTAGATTTATTACCTCCCTCTCTCTCAGTCTGTGTATCGAACAAATTTGGGGAAGGAATGAGGAGCGCGCGTTTTGAATTTTGATCTGGAGTTTTTTTTTTTTTTGTTTTGGGGGTCTCAACACCAAAACGACGTCGTTTTGGTGTTGTGGCCTTTTTGTTGTCAATGTATTGTTGTGTACGTATCATTATTCCTTATATATATATATATATAATCCCCAGGGTTTCTTCATTCTTAGTAGTTATTAATTTCACATATCACAACAAACGAGAGAGGCGACTGTGGAGACCGAGAGCCGACCGCCGATTGGCTTGTAAGTCTCCGATCATCGTACCTTTTGCTCCGAAGTCTCTCTCTCTCTTGAGTTAAGAATGGTGACATCGTAGTATAGTTTTTCCTATTTTTTGTTCTATGTAGACTGTAGATCTAGTAATTTAGGCGATTCATTGAATCGCTCATTAGTTTAGTTACCCCGTTATTGCGTGAGTACCATATACATGTCTCATATTTCCGATTCATCAGTTACCTATAGAAAGTAGAAACCAAACAAAATCCCTGATTTGGTCTAGTTTTGATTTTCTATTCGATTTACTGTGCAGTTACTACTGTATCAGAGCCGTATTTGTTTTTTGTTTTTTTTTCGAGCTGTATATGTGCATGAATGAATCTGGGTACCCGTTCGGTTCGGTTGTGGAACAGATTTCTTTGCCCGTTCAGTTATCGGGGGCAAATTCGGGGTGGTGTTATGGTATCGCGATTCGGTTCAGTTTGGTTCATACTCCAATCCCCCAATTGCCATCCCTAGTTTATGCTCAAGAGGCCTTTTTTTTTTTTTTTTTTTGAACATGTCAATTCCATTCAAGGAAAATGTCCGAGGGTAGTACAGATTTCATCACAAACAACAGGGAAGAACCAAAACTATCAAAATCTAGACTAATGGCACCCCTGCCCGAGGCAGACCAACAACAAGGCTGGGTTAGGATCCTGTCCACGATCTGTTAGTAGAAATCCCGAGGGAAAACAACTCAAACCTTACCACTTAAACACAAGATAAAATTGAAGAACAAACACCTGAAAAGGGGCTAATAAACCACTTATAAAAGGGGTAAACAACTAAAAAAAAACAAAGAAATAAAACTCCGGCTGGAACAGAACGGAAAAGCACCATCGATTCTGTCCCAGAGTGTCACCGTAGCCACTGCCACCGGTTCTAGCAACTTATTCGCCGGAGAAGCTCCAGCCCGAGCGCCAAACTCCAAGCAACACCAGATCTGACCTTGAACGACTGGAAGAAGAGGATGGAGATCGAGCCATGGAAAAAAAGCAACGGTAATGGAGGAAGGGGATGGAAGCCGGCTAAGAGTGGAAATGGTGGAACCAGAGAGGTAAGGCTAGAGAGGAGAGAGAGGGAGGGGGGATGGAGAGGAGGAGGTGGCGGCTAACCACCACCACTCCCCCTCTCCCCTCTGAAAACTCGAGAGGCTAGGGTAAGCCTCGTCATCGGGCCGGGCCGGGCCAGCCCAGCCCAGCCGGCGAACTTCAAGCCCAAGCTCGCCCATGGGCCGGGCTTATCGGGCTTTTTTTATGAACGGGCCGAGCTATCTCTCAAAAGGTAAAGCCCAGGCCTTGCCCACGAGCTTATCTTAGTCTGGCAGGCTGGCAAGCCAGCCTTCAGGCGGGCTAGGCCGGGCCATTTGGGCAAGACAAAATCTTTATTTCCTTTGTTTTTTGTTTTTTGGTTCCAAGATTGAGTTATTGTTATCTACTTATTTTTTGCAGTAGGTAAAACATTACATGATCTTGGAAACATGATGTTCAGATTTGAGTTCATGCACGCGCGCGCGCGCGAGAGAGAGAGAGAGAGAGAGAGAGAGAGAGAGAGAGTTCATGCACGCCGAATGATAGGGCTAGCCGCTAGGGTTTAGTTTTAGAGAGAAGGGGGACTCTCTCTCTCTGTCTAAAAAGTTTTTAATAACTTAAAATATTATTTTTGAAATGAAACATGTATGTAAAGTGAATTGATTTTCCCCAAGTCAAACCATACACGGCTGGGGAAAGTCGTGAACTAAAAAGCGTTAGTCATAAAATTCAAATGAATTTTATTCTATTCGTTGGAAAATATTAAACAAAGTCCATAGTCAATACTCCGTGTCTCACGATAACAGGTTAGTACTTGAAAATATCAACCTATCAGCACTAATAGATGCTTCTTCGTTCAAAAAAATCAATTTCGAGGCACCGCGGAAAAGTCGAGCAATATTTTTTTATTACAAAAATACCCTTGGGACCTATTAGTTATTTTTGTAATAAAAAAATATTGCTCGACTTTAGGAAGTAAGCGGGTGGTAGCCAAGTTGATAAGACACCTTATACCCCATGCATTCGAACAAAGGCCAATTCTTACTAACAACACTAGCCACTAAAAATTCTTTCATGTTCTTAAAAAAAAAAAAAACCCCCCTTGGAAGAATTGGAGTATTTTCTTGACAAGAAGAAGACCAAAAAATATATATATAATTTTTTCACTGTTATATATATTTACATACATTTGTATACACTTTTTACACATTTCAATACACTTCATAATAAGGTAAGAATAAGACAAAAAAATAAAAAAAAATACACCCAAGTGTATTTTTTTTGCTTTTCTATACACTTCACCATATTTTTATAAATTTTTTACATATTTCAATACACATTTTAAACCTTAAGAGCAGCCACAGCCCTTACTCAAACCCAAACCCAAATTTGAAATCTGAGTAAAAACACCCAAAAACCTCCTCCAGTCTTTGAACCAAACCCATATCAAATTGAGTTTTACTCAGATTTTTCCTCAAATCAAGGGAGAACCAAATCTCTTACTCAGATTTCAAACGGCTATATTGCGGTGGTGTACTCGCCGGAAGAACTTCGACGTCGCCGGAAAGCGGTGGTTTCAGAGCTGGTGACGGTGGACGTTGGTGGTGTGGTGGTTGGCGGTCGTCGTTTCTGGTGGTTGGGGGTCGTCGTTTCGGAGCTGGTGACGGAATTTTTTGGTGGTGGTTTTGACGACGATGGTGGTTTCAGACGTTGGCGGTGGTGGTCGTCGTCGTCAAGGAGTGATGGTGGTCGTCGTCGTCCAGATCTCGATCTGAGTTGCGACGGCGGGCAGCGGCGGCGGGCGGCGGGCGGCAGGCGGCGGAATACGGTGGTTAGGGTTAGAAATTTGGGTCAAGGACTGGAGGAGGTCATCTCAAATGGAGCTTTTACTCAAATTTTCACTCAAATTTGAGTAAAAAAAAGGTATAGGGCTAGAGTTGCTCTAACAATAGTTTAGTGGGCAGATTTTAGAATTTTTCTTAAAAACCAATACTCCACTATTTGCAAATTGTGGTAGGTAGAGACAAGGGTAAGACTGTAATTTAGATTGGGAAAGGCTGGTAATGCCGTAATGGTTTGCCGCGTAAACGTTCGTAAAAAACAAGGCCCCCGCCCCCCTCTCGCTATATATACCGCCGTCGAACGTGACCTACTTCCCCATTACGTCTTCTCTCTCGTTTTCTCTCTCTCTCTCTCTCTCTCTCTCTCTCAAACTCTTTTCCGCTTTTCTACCCTTTTTGCTAGATTTCCGTTATTCTCAAATCTCAGATCCAAACAGAGCATGAAGAAATCAGGGATCTTTGCCGCGGCGTCCGCTGCCGCAGCTTCAGCCACCGCCATCGCTTCTCCGCCGTTGTCGTCTTCGGCTTCCGTATCCATCTCCAAGTCGGAAAGACCTAGCGATGTGAGTTTTTTTTTTTTTTTTGTTGCTGTTTCGAATTGGGTTTTTTATTCGAAGGTTTTTGTTAGCGAGATGGGTTTTGTTTGGTTGGAAAACAGGGGAAGTAAACAGAGGTCTGATAGGCAACCTGTAAGGCGTAGTTTGGATCTTGTGGAAAGGAAAAATGAAAAGAAGAGAAAATTGTTTCTAATAAATAAAGAATGAGCAAAATATAGGAGAAAATGTACTCTGCTCAATTATTTTAATTTTCATCTCTTTTGTTTCCAAACCAAACAAGAAGAGGAAAGAGTTTATTTTTCCTTCTCTTCCATTCTTTTCCGTAAGATCCAAACATCCCCTTATTTTTCTTTGCCTTTCTCGCCAACCAAACAGAGATCCTTCTCAATTCCCAGTTCTTTTTTCTCTTTATTTGAATAAGGGAATCGAAAGCTTTTAAGAGATGCATAATATTTGAGGAAAAAAATTCAATCGAGGAATGTCACGACAATAACCTGCATTGACCAGACACAAAAATATGTTCAGAATCGTTCGCCGTACGTAGGCCAAAAAATAATTAGACTTTTCCATTTTAAAAGAAAAAAATATGTAATTGTAAAAGCTGTTTTTTTTTCCCTTTCCAAGAAAAAAAATTGTTTTATTTGGTATCTGATGTTGGATATGTATGAACAGAAGGCTGTTTCGAGCAAAGGCAGGGCGAATCCAACTGCTGCTTCGGAAAAATTTGCGCCCAGGTTCGACGGACTGAGGTTTATTGAAACGCTGGTCACTGCTCACAGATAATCTTTCGATTTTGATGATGAATTACCCATTGAAGTAGTAATTGTACCATAAATTATCAAGATTTTCGCGTCGATTTTGCGAGAAATTAAGAGTGCGATGAGATGAACTGTCCTGTATCCGATTCCGAATGATTATTTTCCCCTTCTAATTTCACCTCATTTTTTAGTTGTTTATGAAATTGGAATAGATGTGATCTGGGGATCTTGTAGGGCGGTCGCACTTCTACGGAAAGTGAAGGCCGTTGATCTCTAAGAATGAACCTGATTTCATCTCATCAATGACGAACGTGTCGGATCATGCAATCACAAGATGAAACCATTTGTTGATTACTTGTAATCAACGACTCGATCGCCGCACTACAACCCGTAGAAGCCGACACCGCACTACAGGATGCCCTCTTTTGTAGTCGTCGTAATCCATTACATATTGATACTTCCAAGTTCCAACTCTTTTTTTCCATCGGCACATTGATACTTCAACTTGAACATGATCAACACTGTTTTTTTCTCGACGGTATTTGGTGTCTGAGTCAATTTATGAACACATCAACTAATCTTTTTCCGGCTTTGATAATAAATTTGTATGCAAATGGGGACCAGGGATTTCACAGAACAGCGTTGATAGTGAGCAAAACAATTGCCTCAAGTGAAAGAAAATGACCTCAAATTAATACTCCCTTCGTCATTTTTTCAGTGATCCACTTGGGAAACGTGTATTTTTGCAGACATTTAAAACTATACTTACGTATAATGTTTTTAAATTTTTTTTGCACCAAATTAAAGTACTTAATGAAAGACTTTGATTTGGAGATAAAACAAATTAAAAAAGGAAAGTAACTTTTTGATTTGGTATAAAAGCAAATTAAAAAGTTATATAGCGAAATATGTTTTTTTAAGGGTTTGAAATTACACGTATTCCAGTATAAATCATTTAAAAAGGGACGGAGGGAATAACGCAACTTTCCATTCGGGTTTCAGTCAAAGGAAAGCATATGGTCACCGAAACCATGAAGAATGCGACTTGACATTAACACGCCAGTGTCATATCCCCTCACGACAATAATAATAATGTTCCACCACAAAAAAGCTGACAACATCTGCAGGAATCTGAATCTCTTCTCTCTCTCTCTCTCTCTCTCTGATGCTTTTGAATGTCTTTTCTCTGTCTAGTATATCTTTATTTTCCCCTCCGATTGAATCATCATCTGGTTTTCTTTCCTTTCTGTACCTTTCTTCTTTTCTCTTTTGTCTTTGCTGGGGTGATGGAGAGGGAGTGTGTGTTTCTGTTTCTGTTTCTGTTTCTGTTTGATAACGCAGATAATACACAAACAAATCACTTACTCGTGAATTTCTTATTTATATTACAAAATTTAATTGTCGTTATAATATTTTGTTTCTTTTGAAAGTTGTATTAATTTCAATTGTACTAATTATTTGACATTTCTTTTTTCAAATTCTATAAAAAGTGATGGCAATTTTTTTACAAGTATATTTTAGCTTCACAAGGTCCGATTGTGCGCGGGCACGGGAAACGGCACAACACGGTGGGTGGGCCATGGGTCAGGCCGGACTGATGATATTTTAAATGGGCCGGCATGGAGCACAATAGGCACGGAAATAAGTAGGCTGCCTGGCACGCCTCTAGTTGATTATGTATCATCACCAGAGTAGGATATTTTGAATCTTTCGTTTTGTGGGACAGAATATTGGAGGTGTTCCACTAACTAGTTTTTTTTCAAAAATAAGTTTTTTGAAAAAAATCGAGACATGTCATCTTCTCACAATACATCACATAAAAATGTATGAACACAAAAACTAAGACAATTTTAAAACAAAACTCCCTTAAAGTAACACCCTCTAAAGTAACCTTTCATTTATCAAGAAATTTGCTTCTGAAAATCTTGTTCCTTTAAGAATTATTGCTGGCCTGTAGATGCAAGTTTGTACTCACACCCTCGCACTACACTTGTGTCGGATGCTCATAAAAGAAGGTCTACAAGTTTTTGCATCAGATTTCGCAAAAATGATTCTAGAACAACACCTAGGTTTTGGGATCCAATTCCAACAATGGGACGAAGAATCGAAGATTGCTGTGAAGAGGATGTAATCATGTCCTGCCAGGACATTTGGGTTGCTCAAACCCGACTCAGAAAATGATTGTCCACTTACTATTAAGTTAGAGCATCAATATGTGAATGAACAAATTAACTTTTAAGTTAAAGTAGAGAGTAAATTATTCCAAAACTTCAAAATCAGACTCACCAAACGAACTCACCAATTTGAAGATTTTTTAACTTTGCTACAGTAACTTAACAAATTTGGTGACCTACTGTTTACTCAACAAAAGAGGAAGAGAGAGGGAAGAGTAAAAGTTTGAATAGAGAGTCTGATTCTGTGAGTTTTTGATAAAGTGACTTGCTAAAGTTTGAATAAAGAGTCTGATTTTGTGAATTTTTTGAAAAGTGACTTACTAAATTATAAAATGTATTTTTGAAGTTAAATTTAATTTTTTTTTTTTTGTGTGTCAAATAAGAATACCCTTATATATATAAAGAAGTACAAGTTAAAAAGAAAAATTAAATGAAGGTTACGTTGGGCCTTCTTTATTTTAAAACTCAATGGTTGCCCTCACCAGGTGGGAAATCTACATAGAAAACTTTTGGGATGAGAACTCTATATATACGCTAATTTTTGGAATCCGGGCAGGCGCTCTGCGGTAGGTGTTGTGCACCGTATTGTGCGGCAAAATTACGTCATTTTGCCCATTTTCTTAGTATATCCAAGAGTCCTATTTAGAGAGTTAAGTGTGAGATTTAATTTTGCGGTTCAATTTTAGGGGGTTTAGGCTCTTTGGGGTAGGATATAGTAGGTTTAGGCACTTTAGGTTAGGGTCTAGGCACTTTGGGTTTAGGCATTTTGTAATAGTTTTTTTCTTCCTCCAAACAAGACCATTGGAAGCTTTGGAAGTGTGCACAAAAATCAAACAAAATGACGAAGTTTTGCCGCACAATACGGCGCACAACACCTACCGCATAGCACCCACCCTGGATCCTTTTTTTGTGGGGGCTAACAAATTTTTTTTTTTTTTATTGCCCTAGCCCAGGCGGGTTGTCCAAGTTTAGAGGTTTGTTGGGCTTACACCTGGGCCGGTCTTGAATGTAATTAGGGGCAATGGGTACAAAGGGAATGAATGAATTCTAAGCAGAAATCGCGGTATTAACTAAAGTTAGGCTTATTATTTGTTTACTAATCTCTCTGCCCCTTTTTAAGTGATCTCTGTCGGAATACATGCAATTTCAAACCCATAAGAAACATATTTATTTATATAATTTTTTTATACCAAATTAAAGTGCTCATTTAGTACACTTTAATTTGGAGCCAAAAAATAAAAAATAAAAACGTTTTACCGAAGTATATTTTTTAACGTCCACAAAAATACACGTTTCCCCAACGTATCACTTAAAAAGGGACGGGGAGTACTTTTTTAGGTTACTAGTATCTCCACAGCTTGGCGGGACAAAGTCTGATTCCGTTTTATTCATAGATATTGGAAACCTTCAAATATACTACTTGGGGATAATATGAGAGCAAAGGTTCCAATCCATTGTCGAAATTATGGTACGATATATTATGAATATTCCAATTTTCACCTCAATATTCAACCAGTCCCGGATGGCTCAATTGTTTGATCAAATCTTCAATATTAACAAATCGGAACATATTGTATACATTTACTACTTAACTCGTATATATCAATATAATTCTCCGTTGTCAGTGAGGAATTATCACGACTAACAAGTTATCCGCGGGGAATGAGAAAATATTAAGTTTAATGGACAAAAATAAAACAAAATACTCAGCTAGAGCGACGATTATAAAAAGGGTGGTGATAATGCAGAAGCTGTTTTTGCAAATGTCAAAGTTCTATTGCATAAAACACTTGTATTATATGCAAAGCACTACACTTTTGTGAACTGAAATTTTGGCATTAACATGGTTCAATTTTGGTATTTTCATTTTCCTTGTAAAAAACACAATTTTGCCGATATCGCAAATACTTACATATACTTATGCGCACGTACACGCGATCATGGTCTTACGAACTTTCGCAAGACGCACCAATCAGCTATGCTAGAAGACTCAATTACAGGACTGATAATATCATAATAACCGGCACTGGGAGGTGTTCACAAATCAGCATGCCGGCAATGGGACTGTACAATGTTTAGTTCCTCAGTTTGAATTAAAGAATACCATCAGTGAAAAAATACAACCTTGGAGGCAAACTCAGTTTTCACTAAAACTCGCAGAAGAGAATGAACCAAAACAATTCACACATCGCATAGTTCACCCAATGAAAATCATCCTTTCAAAACAATTGATATAGTAACATGCCGAAGGAAGCCGTGAGTATCATCGGCATTGGTGCTGGCCCGTTTTGGAGGGCGGCGGAAGTAGAGTTAAAAGCACCGCAATCTAGGCCTTGCTGCCCTTCAACGCACATACTGGAAAAGAGAGCAGGGGGGTAGTTTCCCATGGCGTTTATGTAGCTGAACATGGTTGAAGCACAATCATTTGTAGCGTCGCTGATATCTTTAGACCAAGGGCACGCGAATTCCTTGAAGGCAGTGCAACAGGGACCTTTTTCGTAACGGGGTCCTTTGCACTGGCTTGTGAGGATTGTGTAGTTCTGATGCTCGAAATCCACAGTGCACGCTGCAGAGAAAAAAGAATGCTTTCTTCAGCAACGTTCGAAGATATGATAAAAGATTGGATTATGACTTTCTCTCTACTTGTTTCTCCAGGAGCAATATTTCAACAGTAACACATGTAAGGGGAGAAAAGGCATGCTGTTTTAAACAGATTCAAACCTGGAAAGGTAAACAGGAAATTTTAAACCTTTTTCAAATGTTAAAGAATGCTCTTTTCCAAAGTGTAATATTCCAATATGAGATTGAAAAGGAAGAAAAATAACATTTCCAAACACTTTGAAATAGTAATTTGTCAAAACACTCACTGTCATCTTAAGTATCATCAAGGATGAGACATATTCAACTAAACAGACTTTCATTTGAAAAAAAAAAAGGAGAAATAACCAACCAGTCATGTACTCATGTTTGCAGTCACACTAGCTTTTTCTTCTCTCTTCAAAATCAATCTCACAGTAACTTACTCCCTCCGTTCCATTTTGTTTGTTTTTTTTTTTGATAAGCAAAAATTTATTAATCTTTGGAAACAAATTACAAAGATTAAAAGGGCTCGAGACTGAAATCGCCAAGGACCCTAAAGGGGAAATAACAAGACACAAAAGGATGGCAAGAAGCCAACCAAACCAGAAAACACCCCAAAAACCACAGCAGGAAAAGAAAAAACCCAAAGCACTCCTCCCCCTAAGCCCGCCACCAGAACCAAAAACCTCAAAAAAGCCGAAGCCTCCAACCAACAACCAACCGACATCAGGAACACCCAGAGAGCTCCCACCAACATCGACTGCAAATTTAGAACTCCACAGAAATGGAGGTACCATCCTCCAAATCACCAAGAGCTATAATTTCCTTTTCAGAAATATCAACTCCCTTTAATTCTAAAAACTTCTTTATATTGTAACTCTCCCTTCCAAAGAATTTTATACCACACGAAGTACCCAGCTCCATATTCTTGCGTGCTTCCTTTATTAACATCGAAATCCTCTCACGAGAGTCGCTACTAGCATCCTCATGAGTCGATAGGGTGGGCTCATCAAAACTGATTTTCTTCAAGCCCAACTTCAATGAATTTGACTTCTCCCCTTTTTGCTCCCGGCTAAACGACTTAGAAAAGATGGCTGCTTTCAAGGGATTTTTAGTCCAAACAGGATTCCTTCGATAACCTTTAATGGTCCGGGCTTTCTTTTTACGGCGCTTGTAATCAACATAACTAATAAGGGGTTCGGCAGAAACAAGATCAGCAGATGCGGAGACGTCAGAACCAGAACTCGAATATGCCACCCCCTCCCCGAAAATATTCCCCTCAGCTTGATTATCCTCCTTACAATTCTCCACATGGATAGCACTCTCAGCAAAAAGAATATTACCCAACGGAGAGTTGGAATCCTCGACAAAGGAGTTGGAATTATCCATCACATTAAGGATCGAAAACTGAGCTTGGTCTCCCAAATTGGGTAGATAAGAATCCCCAATGAACGACTCCAATCCTCCATCTAGCTCATCACCACTGCCATCATCTTCGTCCTTGACACCCGTGGGATCAACCGAACTAAAAGAATTGTCAACGGACTCATCAACAGTGTGCAACACCACACCATCCAACAAATCAATCCTTGATTCCTCACTAATACCTTTATCTTGGGCTTCATGGGCATCAAAATCAAATGAATTATCATCCTTTGGGTCAATCTCAACCAAAACTTCCTTCCTATCTGTAACACGCCCTTTCTTGATCTCAATCGAAGTAAACACACGCTTCTCCCAAGAAGTTTCAGCCAAAGGATCTTCTATAACTTTAACAGGGTAGGAAACACCATTAAATTTAACATGCACAACCTCATTAATGCAGTCAAAAAATTCTGTTAGAATAAACATACGCCCTTTAACAAAAGCTATGAATTTCTCCGTTAATTCATCAAGTCTAATCACATCACCCCACAATTTTCCAATATCAATAAAAGTAGAAGAACACCAAGCATTAAGAGGCACACCATAGCAAGAAATCCAAACGCATCTAGAAGGCTTGATAAATTGATTGTCCCACGCTTTCACAGAAGTGAACCAATTTGGAAGCAGATTGTCTTTGTCCAAAAGGAAATCATTCAATAAATCAGCGGAGTCGAAGGAAAGCAACACGTTTAAGCCACCTAGCGGACGAATATGAGCATCCCAAATACCATTGCTTATGAATAGATCTTGAAGCGTATTCACGTAGCAGTAATTGATTAATTGCCCTACCGCACTCTTCCGTAACCACTCTGTATCTGCTTCCTTAGCTTCCACAAGTTTAGTCTTGATGCCATTTGAAACACCCCTCACGATATCAGCAAAGGATGGAGGATCGAGAGCGCTCTGCTTACAAAGATCCTCTCTGATAATAGGCTTCCATTTGGAATCAAAAGAATCTATCTTAACCTTAACCACATTTTCTACTCCATTTTTGTTGAACGCAGCCCTTTTAACAAAGATAGTATTATCCATAAAACGACTTCCATTAGCCTTTTCAATAGCAACATCAGCAGATACGGGACAATCAAATCTCACAAAGCTGAATCTTCTCCCAGAATTCTTCCCTCTCTTATTAGGAATAAAAACATCCCTCACAACACCAAAATCTGTAAATTTTTTCCCAAGGCAAAAGGGATCAACCTTATCTGCTAAATTGTCTATGAAGAGGGTGATAAGATTGGCCATAGCAGATAGCAGAAAACCACAGAACAAAACAAACCAGAAGCAAAAAGAAACCCCAATCTTGGATGGCAAAAACCAGAGCACAAATGAAAATAACAGCAAAAAAATCTCAAACCTCAATGGCCATGAAAACAGGAGAAACCATGATGGAGAGCCGAAGCTGAACGCGCATCGAAACGAGGCAAAACGGAGCTCCGGCGAGGAAGCCGGAAGGTCGCCGGAAAAAAACTGCCGGAAAAAGAACGGACGGTGGAGTATGAAAGCCCTCGGCCCAAGGAAACCAAATATGAAGGAAGATAAACTTGGAGATGCTCCAAAGATCGTAGATCTGAAAAGGAGTGGCGAAAACCCAAAAGAGGGGAGAGGCGAAACCAGGAGAAATTGGACCGTACCGATGGAGGATGTTGGACTGGACGAGGAAATGGAGAGATAAGGCTGATTAAGCAAGGATCGGGAGAGGAATGGAGGAGCAAGGTTGGACGGAAAGGTGGCTATGGAGGGAGGTCACTGTGAGTCGCCTCGATGGTGTCATTTTGTTACCTTTTATCTCTGCTTCTAAATTTAAAGGTTTCCATTTTGTTTGTTGATTTTCGAAGATTGTGTCCTCGGTCAATGGCTTATATCTTCTAACATGAATTTTAAAAAATATGCAATATGAATCTTGTTTGATAGTTCTCGATTAGCTCTAAAAGACCAAGTTTTCAGAATCATGAAAGACATTATAGATTGAAAGACATAAGCACGTCTTCTAAAATTGACAAACAGTATGGAACAGAGGCAGTAAATTGCTAAAAGAACTGAGATTCCTTGCTGAGAGGGATTACTCCTCTCTTGATAAACGGATATATGTCAACAAAAAAACGCTGTTCCAAAAACGTGTTCTCTATTTTGGTCTAAGAGCTCAGAGGACAAACCCATGAGGCTGGGCCAAATCGGACAATTACTTACACATGGGGCCAAGGCTGCAAGTCTTGCTCATATCTTTACATGAGGGTAGCATTACTTTTTTTTTCATCTTTCCCCTCAAACAAATACTTGCCTTCGACAATTTAGAATCTACTGCTTAATAGTAATCCCATAGGTACTAAAGGGAAAAAAAACTCCCCATAAAAGCTAGGTTTATGAAATTCAATTTGAATCACGATTAAGATCGGAGGAGTACATCATACGATAAATATGATTACAAAGAAAGGGAATACGGCAAACAGGAAATGCGGTAGACGAAGGAGCTGTTTAACAGAAAGAACGGTAAACCAGAGTAGCAACAGCATGGGGGGTGAGAGCAGATCGGATACCATGAATACTATTTTAAAAAAAATACACTAATACAGATGCGGAAATTCAGACATATGCCATAAAGTCAACCATGACTGAAGAGAGGGTAAACGAGGGAGCTCTTGCTCCAGTTGGAGTTTTTAATGAGGAGGAATGGAGACTTCAATCTCCTTCTCCTGTGCCAATTCCATTTCTTTGACTATGTTCATCTTGTCCGTCAGCCTTTGTTCTTTTATCCTGATCTTGGTTTGAAGAATCTCCAGCAAATTCTCACCACATATACAACAGGGCCCCCTTCCTAAAAGTCTGGTTCTACCCCAAGTAAATGTCGTGCTAATCTCTACCTACTGGCTACTATCGTACCCCTAAATTCACAGCATACATTAACGTTTGTGTGCTTAAACAAAACATAATCTTGGCAAACTTATGAATTGCATCCTTAAGGACCTTAATTACAACTTGTTCTTCAATCCCAACTCCCATAATGGGAAGGAACAAGAACTTTTAAAAGGGAAGATATGTTTCCCACAACAAACAATAGGGGGATATGTTTTGGAGGGGAGAAGGGGGATATAATAAGAGGGAGATGTGGTTGGAAGGAGGATTATTTAGAAGAGGGGATAAAAAGTTACTTGGTTTAGTTTTTCTAGAATGGGATATGAGGGGGTGGATAATGTACAATTGTGTTATCACTGTGATATGCCTATTTTGCCCTTTGTTGTAATCAAGTGTTTTTTTTTTTTCCTTGAGAAACAAAATAAACAAACCATACTAAAATCTGGTCTCTCTCTCTCTCTCTCTCACACACACACACACACACACACACACACATCTAAAATCTGATCTCTCTCTCACTCATCTAGAATTGTCAAACTTCATTGCCGCCGATGTCAATGTAAAGCTTCATTGTCCCTCTTTGGGTCTCCACTTGAATCTCTGTAATTGATCTGTCAAAACGAGGTGGGATATTTTTTGGGATATCGAATGTTGATGGAGTTCCAGATATACTAATATAGGATATTTCTGGTAGGCAACTTTCTAAGTACCTATCTAATTGGGATTCAAGTGGATTTGTTTCTGAAATTTTTTTTTTAAAATTCATTAAATCTTGTTTTGAAATGGTGAAAAAAGATTACTGTTCGTATTAAAGCTTGTTTGTAATTTGACTTGTTTCTAAATGCATTAAAGCTTGTTTCTAATTAATTTACTGTTCATTGTCTTCCGGTTATGTTCTTCTTCTTCCTCTTTCTTTCTGTGTGTCTAGGGAAAGGGGCCAGAGGGATGTTTTGGTTAAGTGGAGGCCGGATATAATATGGATAGCGGGGTGTGTCTAAAAATAATCCCTCTGAAGAAGGATACACATCTATACATATCCAAGCCAAAAAATATCCAGGAGAAGAGATGCAAACAAACAAGGGATATGTTCTATGATGCACGGACACGGGGACACGGGAATTCTAAAAAATTGGGGACACGAACACGGGCGGGGGACACGCCAAGTGGAAAATATATATATATTCATTTTTTTATATTTTTTGTTGCAGAATGTAAAAATAAGAGTATATTTGTAAGATTTTTTAATTTGGGGGGTAAATATGTTATAACTCAAAATAGTGGATTTGTAATGTAATTAAACACCCAGTACTCCTGTAACCAAACATCCATTATAATAATGATGTAACTCCAGTACTCCTGTTACCAAACACCCATTATAACCAAACACCCAGTACTCCTGTAACCAAACACCAAACACCAAACACCCATTATAGCTGTCGACCTCCTCCTTCCTCTTCTCTCTGAATAGATCTGGAGCAGCTCGTCAACGGTGAGTACCCCTTCTCTCTCTCTCTCTCTCTCTCTCTCTCTCTCTCTCGAGCAGCAGCAGCAGCCGTGTCCTGATCTGTGTCCCCTTTGGAAAATTCAAAAAAAAAAAAAGAGAGACACGGCTCAAGGCGTGTCCCGTACGTTTCTCCGGCGTGTCCCCGTGTCCAATACGGCTATACGGTAGCCAGGAGCCGTGTCGGTGCTTCATAGGATATGTTCAAGCCGGATATGTATATCCCCTTCTCCCTATATCCCCTTCTCCCTATATCCCCCTTCTATATACCTCTAACAAACCGGGCGCAAAAGTCCCATAATGCTTGAATCACTGGTATTCAATGGATACCCCGAATTATTTTTCCTTCATTTGTTTGCATGCACGTAGCGATCATAGTTGAACACGAAACTCACTATTTTCAACACCCAGATAGAGCCAAACTCTAATATTTCTCTCCTTAACCCGAAACAATATAAGACCCAAAAACTTCATTTGGACAGGTAAAAATGCAAAATAATTCTCTGTATACATGTATTTTTTTGTTCTTATTGAAAGTACAGAATAATTCTTTATAATTGGTTATAGGAGATGTTTAGTTTCCCATTTGCTAAAATCAACGTTTATTACTAGAAAAAAATTATTTTAGATTTTTAGCAAATGACTTCCTCATTTGCTGAAATCAGCAGTTGATTTTAGCAAATATTGATTTTATCGTATGGGAAATTCATAATATGTCATACAAATGATACATATTGATAACAAAAGAGATTCCTTATACCACATTTTTCACGACCACCAAATAGAGAGCAAGCTCAAAGAGAAAGAAAGCTAACCTGTTTTAGTCTGAAGGAGGGTACGACCTGTCGACCCATGAGATTGAAAGACATCACCTACACACAAATACCCATCAAAATTACTGTACAAACTTATTTAGAGGAAAAAAAAAAAAGAACAATTACACAAATGTAATGATTTGCATATTGTGTATGGATAATTACCAGGAATGAAGGTTGAAGAGGCCAAGCACGTCAGGAGGGCGAAGAGAATCAAGTAAAACCATCGATTGTTCGACGCCATTTGGTTCTTTTTTGGGGCGTCCGAACGAAAACGTCCGATCGACCAATTGGGTTGTTTATTGACAGATTTAGAACCGACCCCTTAACGTTTTGGGGTCGGTTTCTGTTTCTCAACATCAGGACAGGAATTTGGTCCAAAAATAGCGAGAGAGAGAGATGCGGAGCAAGAGTTGCAGAAAAAATTGGGAGGCCTTGCAACGAAGCTTATTATGGTGTGGTCACTGTGATGGACCTACGGCAGACATATGGAGGTCCAGTTTTGGGAGAAAATTTTGGGTGCCCGCTGGGTAGGCTGCAACCAAATTTTTTCCCTCCAGGATCGTTTAATAGAAGGATCCGGGAACTCTGCCGTCTTTTAGTGATTGCAAGCCCTGTCGACCGATTTCGATTGTCCAAACATGTTTTTGACGGTCTAAATTTGACAAATTTGACGGGAGTTAAAATATCAAAAACACCATTTGGCACTTTTCAAATTGAGGGCGTTCAAAACACGTTTGAACGACTGAGATAGGATCGGTAGGTCCTACCATCCCTAAGGGATGGCGAAGTCCCCAAGTTCTCAATGGAAAGGTAAGTGCAAAAAGAAGATAAAAGGGCTAAGTTACAGCCCCTTTGGCGGCATATGTGAGAAAAGAAAAGAAAAGAGTATGGTTTCACTTAATGATGAGAAAGGAAAAGAAAAAATTGTGGTTTGGTTTCTCTCATGTCAATACTTTATTTTACCAAAATACCCTGGTGTTGGTTTGATGGTGTGAGGTCTTGATCGACAACTTCTTCTTCTTCCTAGTAGCATTTTTGAGAGAGAGAGAGAGAGAGAGAGATAAATGCACTTGAACTCTTCTTCTTCCTTGCAGAGAATCGTCAAACCTTAGCAGCATCAATTGATCGACAACTTCAATTGATCTAAATCTACATCCGAGTACCGCTCCTTTTATAGATTTGAATCGACAGGTTTTTCTTTTGAACACCGCCCTGTTGCTACCACCATACCTGTACCGGAATCTTGCAATGGTGATGGTGGGTTAAGGACTCGAAGTGGTGGTGAGGCGGCAGCGAGGGGAGCGGTGTAGCAGGGGTAAAATCGAACATTGAACTCCTTCAGCTCTATTTCTCACGGAATCTCACCAAAAATGGAGGGAAACAAAATGAGGATTTTAAGCATGGGTAGTTCTATTTACAACCCTTTTTCGACTTCATACAACCCTTTTGCTAAATACAACCCTGCTGATGTCGCAAATTTTTATTTTTGCTTCATATAACCCGGCACATTTCCAAAATTGCCCCTCCTTATTTTTGTCCCAAATTTCAACATTCAAAACTCTCAAAACCCACTCAAAACCCTTTTCTCTTCCCTCCTCCCTCCGTCTGACCTCAGCCATCGCCCTCTCCGTTGAACCAGTCAAAGAAATCGCCGCTATTTTACTCGTCTGGTTTTGGTACATTTCGGATATTTACTCCCGAAACTAAGCACATAATTCGGATACAAACTACTGAATTATGGCCAATATTGCGGATATTAACTACCATCACCAATTTCGGATATAAACTCCCGGTTTTTATAGGTAAATTTCGGGTATTAACTACTGAAATGTATTACGATTTTCGGGACTGTGGTACCGTTTCGAACGAACAACGACTGAGAAATTGAAAAAACAATGGGTTACTCTTGGGTCGTTTTTTGCTCGAAAATCTTCGTGTCCGGGTTACTCTTAGTCTGTATTTGTGCATCCATTGGTGGACTTGGAGTTGTAAATTGCTCCAATACTCTTTGGAGCTCTTCTCCCAAATCTAGTGAGGGAGAAGATCCCTCCATTGATTCAACAAGGTTCTCCATTGAGAGAGAGGAGAGATGAGGGGCAGGGGAGGACAATGGAGGTTAATGGCTGGAGGAGGAAGAGGAGGGATTTTTTCGACATGGGAGGGAGAAGAGTGAGAAAACGATGGAGCTGAAGGAAGAAGAAGATGCACTGGGTTGGTATTAGCAATTGGGAAAAAGTGGGGTGGGTTGGTATGAAGTAATTTGAGGGGCTAAATGGTCTTTTCGCAAGGAATGTTTTGGTATTTATTTTGCATGGGTTGTATTGAGGGAAAAAGGGTTGTAAATAGAACTACCCTTTAAGCATTGGTGGGAAACCCTCTCCTGGTTCTCTTCTCTCACCTTCCCCCTCCTACTCTCACCCTCTCTCACCTATTGCGCCATCCAAACATTGGTGGGAAACCCTTTTCCCTTCGTTTCTTTTCTTTTCTCCCGAAAATCCCCCATCCAAAGGGGCTTATAGATTTGAAGAGGTTTTATTACGAAATCTATTGGTGGACCAATTAATTGCACCATTTTTTTTAAGGGAAAGTCCAAGTACCCAGAAAATTACCTGGAATTTGAAATCAGTGACTCAAATTATAGATGTTTTTTCCAAGTACGTAGAACTGCTGTTTTTTTAATCAAACACCATTCAATCAAACGCAACAGGTCCACAGGACAATTTTAGAAGCAAACTCATGCAAGAAGCACGTCACTAAAATCAAGGTGAATATTACTGTAGTATTTAGTGAAACCAAATCAACAATTATGCAAGTAAGCTATTATAAGAAAACCACGAAACTGTATTGCCGTTTATTGACAATTCCTCGTTATTGTCAATCTTATCTTAATCCCATCACTTTGAATCCCATCATTATTAGTCCGGTCATCAAACGAGGCCTTTTTGTGTACACATTGTTGTGGGCTGTCAATGTTGTGGGTGACGCCAATAACAATTTACAAAATTCACAAGGACCTGTTATGAATATTTGAATCCTTAAGTTTCCAGGGTGCCGCGATTCTTACAAGTGTTAGTAAATGTATCAACAGTAGCTAATCAGCAATTACACAAACACATGAAAAAAAAAATTGCAAATTTTCCAGATTGTAAGGCGTTAATGATGGGAAAGATCTCGGAAAACTTCCTCCCACCACAGCCAACGGCCCAACGTCATGTATTTTCCAGCTGCCTGTTAACAGATGTCCCTTTTATGTCTCTCTCTTCGAGTGATTGACCTTCCCATGCGAAGCCTTCTAGTGGTAAGTGCATCTAATAAAGCCCCTAAGGTATCCTCTAATGCTTCAGCCTGTTTATCAAATCCTATTGAGCTGAACTCCTGAAGAAGATGCAG